>VXBP01006506.1:12520-45749 GCA_013400115.1 Rhinopomastus cyanomelas | reverse complement strand
GCTGCTCTAGCCCTGGTCCTTCTAACCGCACCCATACTGATACTCTGTTCAAAGCCAAGTTTGCCGTAAAAAGATACAAGGAACCTGCTGAAGACATTCAGTTCCCAGGGGTTAAATGGCAAGATGGACACTGCCACATTCCTGTGGATGTGGTGAATAGAATCTCAGCAATGACTGGACCTACTAACAAGTTAACACAGGCCTTCCTAGGAATAGTGGAGTTCTGGAGAATGTAAATCTCACTGTCAAACCTCTTTGTGCTATTACTTGAAAGAGGCATGGTTTTGAGTGGGAGCCTGAAAAAATTAGAGTGTTTGATCAAAGTAAACAAGAAATCGTGGATTCCATGGCCCCAGAACAAGTTTGAACAGGCCAAGAGGTGACAAACCTTCTCTATGGTGCATCTAGGAATAGTGGTATAGCCTGGAGTTTCTGGCCAAAAGCTTCAGGGCAGACTTGAGGGCTTCTGTTCTGGAGTTGAGGATATTGAGGCTCAGAGGCAAATGATCCCCCCCATGGAGCAGGAGATACTGGCTGCTTACGAGGGAGTTTGTGCCACTTGTGAAGCAAATGGCAATGAAGTGCAGCTACTTCTGGCACTGAGACTTCGAGCTCTAAGTTGTAAGGGAGAGGTAGCATCTCATCACCAGGCCACTGGTGCTATCTGGAGTAAGTGGACTGCCTATATAGCACAGAGAGTGTGTATAGGCAGCATAGACCATCCAAATGTCATGGAGGTATCACCAATTGGCCAGAGGGCAGTGGATTTGAGATGCCACCAAATGAGGTAGTGACCTGTGATGAGGAAATTCCTCCATTAAAGAACTCACAGTCTAGATAAACACTACTTTCTTTTCCTGCTGTCTTGTAGGGAACCAGTAAAGATTGAAAGGTGCTGTGTAGAGCCCTAGCTAATGCGATAATAAACAGAATATGGGTGAAAGTGAGTTGAGCCAGTTTGCAGAGCTCTTGATATCACTGAGAGAGAGAATTAGCCAGTACTGTATACAGATTCTTGGATGGTAGAAAATGTCTTATGGGATTGGTTATAGAAGTGGAAGCAGAACTGGCAAATGAGAGGGAAACTGTTCTTGGTAGATAAGCTGTGGTTGGGTAGTGAAGTGGATAATGAACTGGCTGCAGGATAGAAGCCAGAGAGTAGTGGTCAGTGGGACAGAGTCTAGTTGGAGGCCTGTGTCTAGTGGAGTGCCCCAGGTCAGTGCTGGGACCAGCACTTGATGACTTGGATGAGGGATTAAGGTGCACTGTCAGCAAGTTTGCTGATGACACAAAGCTGGGTGGTGTCATCGATACCCCAGCAGACCNTAGCTTGGAGAAGAGGACATTGAGGGGTGACCTCGTTAATGTCTATAAATATGTGAGGGGTGGGTGTCAGGAGGATGGAGCCGGGCTCTTCTCAGTGTCATCTGGTGACAGGACAAGGGGCAATGGTTGTCAGCTGGAACATAGGAGGTTCCACATAAATATCAGAAAGAACTTCTTCTCAGTGAGGGTGACGGAGCACTGGAACAGGCTGCCCGGGGAGGTTGTGGAGTTTCCTTCACTGGAAAGGTTTGAAACCCGCCTGGGTGTGTCCCTGTGTGACTTGGTCTAGGTGATCCTTATGTGTTGGGGGATTGGACTAGAAGATCTTTTGAGGTCCCTTCCAATCCCTAATGATTCCATGATTCTATGATTGCTACCTATCTGGGTAAGCTGGTAGTACATGTGCAGCATACAGATGGCCGTGGGCCACAAGAGATTGCCACCAAGGAGCATTACTATAAACAGCAAGTGGATTAGGTGGCCAAGGTGTTCCGGGTAGACTTGGATTGGGAACCACAAGGGTGGGTAATTTTTATCTTGTTGCACCCATAGTCCTTTGGGATAGCAGAGTGGGATACACCTATAGTTTGGTCAAGAACTCAGGTTGTCCATGACTGTTTCAAGCTGGGAAAGAGGTTAAAGTGTTTGTGGTATGGAGAGTGATGGATGAAATACAAGTAAGGAAAGACCTGACAAATAGACTACTTCCCCAGATGGCCCAGAGAAATGAAAACCAGAACAATACATGACTTTTAAATATGTCCAGGTATGGTGATTCAGCCACTTTTCTGGGAAGCCTCTTCAAATTCTTGATCATCCTTTCAATGAAGAAATTTTGTTAATGTCTAATTCTGGTACAACTTGAGGCCATTTGCTCTTGTTTATAACTTGTGAGAAGAGAGGAACAACCACCTCTCTGCAACTTCATTTCAGGTAGTTATAGACAGCAGTAAGGTTACCTCTCAGCCTCCTTTTCTTCAGACTGCATAGCCTCAGTTATTTCTCTTATTTGCTCCTCACGAGGCTTGTTCTTTAGACCTTTTACAAACCTTCTTGCTTGTCTTTGGACCTGCTCAAGCACCTCAGTGTTATTCTTGTAGTGAGGGACCCAAAACTGAACACAGCACTCAAGGGGTAGTCTCACTAGTGCCAAGTACAATCTCTTCCCTACTTCTGCTGGCCACAATAAGTGATACAAGTCAGGAGGCCGTTTGCCATTTTGGCTACATAAGTTCACTGCTGGCTCATATTTAGCCTATTGTAAATCAATAACCCCAGGTATCTTTCTGCTGAGAAGCTATTCAGCCAATGTTCCCCAAAGCTGTAGCATTGCATGGAGTTGTAGTCCATGTGCAGGATCTGGCCCTTGGCTTTCTTGAACCTCAGATAATTAGCCTCAGTTCATTGACCCAGCCTGTCCTTATCTCTTCTATGGTGATTGTTAGCTTATTACTGAAGATCAGGCTATTAGTCCATGTACTACCCAATGTATATTATTTACAGGATTACTGGAATATATTCAATAGATGCGTATTTTAGATTTAAGAAATATTACATTTATGCATTACTTACGACAAGTTTAATTGCGCATTACTGACAATATGTGTACTTTATACAGATTTACATGACAATGTCTTTAAATACAGCAATACATTCACTATAAGCACCCATCTACTTTGGAGGTACATTTTTAGTGTAAGGATGTATTCTGTATGTAATTTTGAAAAACTTTGGCCTGTAGTGCCTTTGTGTACCACTCCCACCACTGGGAAAGCTTCTCAAATGTTGTGTAAGTTATGGTTTGGAGTAGTTTTACCTATTATAGTTCAAGGTTTCTTAGAACATTTGGTATTCTCAGGAGTGACCTGGTAGTTGCTGTCTTCGTATTCTTCTGCAGTGTCTGAGGTGTCAGGCCCTCATTTGCTTGACTTGTCTTCTTTTGGAGTTTTCTTTAAATGCTAGCTTGCTCCACTACATTGCCTTTCCTTGACTTTTGCATTTGGCTTTGTTTAGTGTTTTTAGGGCATGCCTCCGTGTCAGGAGGTAAATGTGGTAAGGTGGGCTTGTACCAAAGCCTGTAATTTATGGAAACCCCTGCCACTAGGAGCAGATACAGACAGGGAAGCAAAGAAAGATGTGATTAACAAGCTACTGCCCTCACTGCCTGAGCTGGCCAGAAACAAGTATCTTACATACTGATGAGCTATTGACTCAATAGTGATGGGTTCCTGCCCCTTGGGAAGCCTCAGTTCCTGGCTCCTGCTGAATTCCTTCCAGCAAGTTCAACCACTGATTTAGAAAGATAAATACAATCTGACATATAATCCCATGTACTGACCCTTGTATCTGAGGGATGAGAGGAAACAATTCTCAGTGTTCACATGCTTCTTTTCTCTATAACTACTAATTCCACAGCCTTAAGATAAAATAAATAAATGTCTGAGTTGAAGATAAAAAGTTCAGTCTCGTTTCTATGTGTAAGAAGTCCCTTCTAGAGGTGACTGAACTCAGCCGTGTCTTGAGTGAATGTAACAATTGTGTAATAAAGTAAAGCCTTAAATTATATCCATCTGATTCTGTAGGGGGATTTTGCAGGCAGGAGGAAGTAAATTATTCAAAGCTTGATCCAGATCAAGATTAGGCTTATTAGCTCAGGCACTGTGAATTTGGTAGATCTGAAGTGGCAACTTATATACTTCTTTTTTTTATATTGTTTGTGAATATGTGCTCTGCTGTAAAAGGTACTTTTCCAGCCGGCTCAAGAAACAACTCTTTGCCTGCTTATTAACCAATTAAGCTTTTCTTGAGAAAAGGAATGTGACCTAACGTGATATTGTGATGGTAACTGCAAAACACAATAATCTAAACTTTCCAGGTAATGATTTAGGATTTTTGAATGCCTTTTCTTATCACAGGTGCTGGGTCTTAGGTGAAAAAGATCTGTTAGTAATAACCTTTCAATTAGTTTTTTCCCTCACATCTAGTCAGAGTCAACATGTCCAGTATGTTTTCAGTGTTTTCATTGGTAGTTATCTGAGGTCGTCTTGAAGGTATGAATATACTGAAGAATCACAGCTAGACTTTTATCTTATTGAGAGCTAGCTGACTTGGTTCCTAAACTGTGAAGTGGAACTACCTGAATGGATCTTGGGAACCTAGTGGACAGCAGGATGACTTTGAGCCAGCAGTTTGCTCTTGTGGCCAAGAGGACCAATGGCATCCTGGGGTAGATCAGAAGGGGTTGGTTAGCAGATTGAGAGAGGTCCTTCTTCCCCTCTACTCTGCCCTGGTGAGACCATATCTGGAATATTGTGTCCAGTTGTGGGCCCCTCCATTCAAGAGGGATGTGGAGCTGCTGGAGGAAGGACACCTCCATTATGAGGAAAGGCTGAGGGAGCTGGATCTCTTTAGCTTGGAGAAGAGGACATTGAGGGGTGACCTTATTAATGTCTATAAATATGTGAGGGGTGGGTGTCAGGAGGATGGAGCCGGGCTCTTCTCAATGTCATCTGGTGACAGGACAAGGGGCAGTGGTTGTAAGCTGGAACACAGAAGGTTTCATATAAATATCAGAAGAAACTTCTTCTCAGTGAGGGTGATAGAGCACTGGAACAGGCTGCCCTGTGGAGTTTCCTTCTCTTCAGACGTTTAAAACCCGCCTGGGTGTGTCCCTGTGTGACTTGGTCTAGGTGATCCTTCTGTGTTGGGGGATTGGACTAGAAGATCTTAAAGGTCTCTTCCAATTCTTAATGATTCTGTGAATCTATGATAAAATTTTAGACCCACAAAGCTAATAAGTGTTTTATTATTGTCCCTGTAGGCTAAGGGTGTTCTCTGAGGAATTAAAATTGTCATCCAGTATTAGAAAGTTAAGCATGAGTGTGATTGCTAATTCTATTTAAATCAATAGGAATTTTCTGTTGAGTTCAATAACTGTTGGACAAATTCTACAGGGTTCTGCTGACTTCTACCAATCCTTCTTTTTTATATGAGACCTAAGCAATCAGTACTATGAATTTGTAATGATTTACAAATCATTACAAATGATTTAGAAACTGGCTAGAAACTCGCTAGAGGGCCGAGCCCAGACGGTGATGGTGAACGGCATGAAATCCAGTTGGCAGCCAGTCACAAGCGGTGTCCCTCAGGGATCAGTTTTGGGACTGGTCTTGTTTAATATCTTTATCAATGATCTGGATGAGGGGATTAAGTGCACCCTCAGTACATTTGTGGATGACACAAAATTGAGCACGAGTGTCGATCTGCTGGAGGGTAGGGAGGCTCTGCAGCAGGATCTGGACAGGCTGGAGCAATGGGCTGAGCTCAGTTGTATGAGGTTTAACAAGGCCAAGTGCTGGGTCATGCGCTTTGGTCACAAGTGCCAGCAATGCTACAGGCTTGGAGAAGAGTGGCTGGAGAGCTGCCTGGTGGAGAAGGACCTGGGGGTGTTGATCGACAGCTGGCTGAAAATGAGCCAGCAGAGTGCCCAGGTGACCAAGAAGGCCAGTGGCATCCTGGCTTGTATCAGAAACAGTGTGACCAGTAGGATCAGGAAGGTGATTGTGCCCCTATACTCAGTACTTGTGAGACTGCACCTGGAGTACTGTGTCCAGTTTTGGTCACCACAGTACAGGAAGGACATTGAGGTGCTGGAACGAGTTCAAAGAAGGGCAACCAAGCTGGCGAAGGGGCTGGAGGACATGCCTTATGAGGAGAGGCTGAGGGAGCTGGGGTTGTTTAGTCTGGAGAAGAGAAGACTTAGAGGGGAGCTTATTGCCCTCTACAACTACCTTAAAGGAGGTTGTAGCAAGGCTGGTGTTGGTCTCTTCTCTCAAATTGGTGATGATAGGACGAGAGGAAATGGCCTCAAGTTGCATCAGGGAAGGTTTAGACTGGATGTTAGACAGAAATTCTTTACTGAGAGGGTGGTTAGGTGCTGGAATGGATTGCCCAGGGAGGTGGTGATGTCACCAACCCTGGGGGTGTTTAAGGAACAGGTGGATGCGGCACTTGGGGATATGGTCTAGCAGTTAGGCACTAGGAGAAAGGGCTGGACTTGATGACCCTGGAGGTCCTTTCCAGCCATGATGATTCTATGATTCTATACAGGAAAACATTAATAGGTATGAATTCTTGTGAGAATTATATTATTTAGACTTACAATTTGACTCAAGACTGTAATGCAAAGGTTATAGGCCATACTTAAAATGAAGTTGGTATCCCCTTCTAAAGTAACTTTATAGAGGAGGAATCTTAGACTCATGAAGGAGTGGAAATAAACCTGATGACATATTGCTGGTCAGGAATTAATAAGAAAAATATTCTTATTTACAATAGTACCAGACAAGATGTTTTGCATGGTATACAGACACATGGGCTCATTGTGAAAGCATCTTGAACTATTCAAAAACTTTAGAAAGACTGCTATACCAAAGTGAAATTATTCCAAGACTCAGTAGTATCTTTTTCCCTGCCACTCCCCACCACATTGTTCAAGCTAGCTGAGGGGAAAAGTTTTCTAGGATATATAAATCCTATATCTGGTGAGACAAATCCCTACTTCAACAACAACCTTCTTATCTGTGTGAAACTTCATGCTGTTAATGCACTGTGGATATGTCTGTTAAATTAAGTTGATCTATACAGACAGAAACGTGCATCTTTTGGATGGAATTAGTTTTCTGCAAAGGAATTTCATTTGCAGTGTGCACAAAAAAATATAATGCCAAATGCTATTTTGTTAAAGTTGCCAGCGTACAAATAGAGACAGAAATACAAAGTTTTCTTGGAAAAGCTTAACATATAAAAGAAGAACTAGAGGGAAATTCTATTCTCATTAAGTTATGTTTTCTCTTGTCTGTTAAAAGGTCTGTTTTTATCTTCAGTGTTCCAAAATAGGCTACCCAAGTGAGTGACACTTAAGCAAATGTGTAAGTTTTATCGTCTTAGTCTAACAATGGTTGTGGTACCAGTAGATCAAATTTTGTTAAGTCTTTTCCTAGCAGGCTGTATTTTGTAGGCAACAATCACCATTTAAGTGGGGTCTGACATGGGTTTAAATGAAGGGTTTGAACTGGTGAGCCAGACTCTATAAATTTACTGAATCCAGACCTTTCAGAATCTGTAAAATACTTATTTTTTTGGGACATCTGTTATTTTGTTAAGGCCTTTGTGTTCTCCGCTAACCATGAATAACCATCTGGCAGCTCTCTGTAGATCTGGTTTCCCAAACCATAATTTCTCCCCAGTGCTAAGCCTAGGAGGATGACCTGGGGACTTCACGGGTGTCTGCCTTTTTGTTATTTTAGAAAGTTGCTTCCAGTATTTTTGCCCAGTACTTAGCATCCTTATTTACTTTAGAGTATTTCCAGATGAATGGGAGGAATGTTCAATTTTCCTTCCATTCAGCACATTTCCCAAGAATAACTGACTTCTTTTTTTGGGCTGTAATGGAACAAGATATCACTGGAACAAATGTTTCACAGGGGGTTTCTCCAGTGATCCCAGAGATCTCACAGATGCCGCTGCTCATCATCCTACCTTGTGTTGCTTCAGCTACACCATAAAAGCAGAAACATAATCTGGAGAAACATAATCTGGAGAAACATTCATTTCTGAATAAGTACTCCATGTCTTCTCTACTGCCTCTCATAGCTCTGCATTAATGAAAACATTGCTAACCATGTCTGACAGTCACAATTTTGAATCAGCTTACAGAAAGAACTAAATAGTGCTCAATTCCAAGATAGTATGAATTGTTAGAAAAACAAAACAGTGTTATCTGTAGCTTTTCTTCTGTTTTGGAAGAGTGCCAACTTTGCATGCTGCTAGAGTTTTTAGAAGCTTTCGATTACAAAGACTAACTATGCATTTTTGGTAGTGCTTTGTGTTATTAACCCAGCTTCCAGCCCTCTGCTACAACATACAGGATTTATATTATAAACACAGGACTTGGTAGCACTGCAAGGCTGGGAAGCAAAAACCTTCCATGCAATGCACATTGCAGTGTTGTGAAATCACTGGAGTTGTGCAGAAGTTACGTAGATACTGAAGTGGTTTACTGTTAAGGGTGATTAGAATGGTGCTGCACTTCACCTTCTTACGTTAACGTCAGAAAGAATCAAAACTGCTGCTTTCCACTATGCATTTTGTAGCCCACTCTTAAGTTGTAGACAGGTAAGATTATTTTAAGAAGTGGCCTCTGCAGTCAGCTTACTACTTTTGAAGTGAAACAGTTCTGAGCCCCCGAAGTACAGATAAGAAATGAAAGGGAACCATTAATCCAAAATTTGTGGTTAAATAATTATTGGTAGCAAGACGTCTGTGTTCCTGTTTTATTGATCAGCTGATTCATCATGAATAGGCTTTGCATCAGTTCTGAATATACTGAAGTCGGTGTAGTTTAGAGTGAATGTTCAGGTATTGGAACAGGCGTTCAGGGAAGTGGTGGAGTTGCTGTCCATGAAGGTGTTAACAAGATGGGTGGATCTTGCACTTGAAAATATGGTTTAGTGGACATGGTGACTTTGGGTTAATGGTTGGATTTAATGGTCTTGGAGGTGTCTTCAAATCTTTATGGTTCTCTGGTTCACTGATGTATACCTTTTCAGCCTATGATAAGAGAGGCTGTGAGTAGTGTGCTACATGATAGGCCTTTCTTTGCACAGAGAATTATTATGCAGGGCACAGAACAAGCCTAAATAAACTTAGTGGTGAAGGACCAGGGAAGGACCATGAGAATAGGTCATGATTTATGGTCTTTTCAGGCTGCAGCACAGCCATAAGCTGTTTCAGACTGGATTCTAGACGAGAGGGTGTGGAAGGTCATGCAGTCTTCAGGGAACTCATGATTTGGCAGGTGAATTCACAAACATGCTCATAGCGTCTAGCTCCTGGCATCTTGCCTGTTTTTCTGGTTTGAAAGGGGAGGGGTGAATTTCCATGTATAAAAGTACCTCTGTCTACAGTTCACCTCAAATAGTTATTGAGCAGCTGCCACACTTTCTAGCTGGCCTTAGGCCTCAAACTTTGTAACAGAGAAACTTTTTTTCTGAAAGTACCAGGGAACATAAAATATGAGGATTTTCTGTTGAATTTTGTAATATAAACACTTGAGCTACATCGGAAATGTTGTTCAGACACATATTGGAGTTTGTCTTAAAGAAAACGAGAAGTATTGGGGGAATATTTACCTTTCTATTTTCACTTTCTACATTAAATCATTCAAAGTTTGTGGGTGCTGATTGTGTATTTCCTCTTTAATTCTTGTAATGCAGACTCCTAATACAAACACTCATGTAAGCATTGCTGCAAATGGGCCTGTAATGCATATCTTTTTAACCTCAGGAGTGTTAGTGAGTCTAAAAGGATTAAAAAAAATCTAGATGTTTTAAAGTAATTATGGAGATATGCTTAAAATCCTTTATAACAGTAAGAAGACAGCAAGAATTTATACTAAATGTGTTTTGAGGTTGTTGTGACGTAAGAAACAAAGGGTTTATGGAAGCCTTATTGCTCTTATCTGCTCATGTTTTGCAGTCCAATAGCATCCTAGAGCTCTACAAATGTTATTCTAAAATTTACTGGAACATTTGAAACTAAATTACTTCCTTGATTCTGACTACTCCATTGTGCCTTTACAGCAATTTCACTGTAGCATATTCAAGAATCTAAGCAGTTTATTTTTTCAACTGGCCTTGTTATAGCTGTCCAACACCAAATGCAATCTCCTATTTTAGAGAAAGTGTTCAAATCTCTAGCTTCTAAAAATACTGTGGGAATGAGATAACAACTGTGAGATACTCTGCAGGAGAATTAAAGAGCGCTCTGTGTAAAAGATCCTTTGAAAGACTGAAAACATGCTTAAAGGACATGGATTTTTGAGTTTATATACACTGCTGACATGCAGTAGCACAGGCTATTATCATTAATTTAAAATTAATGATTTTAAATAACACTTAGGAAGGTCTAAGGAATTATGCAAATATGCATACTATGCACGTAAGGATATATATGATAATTATATTTTATCTGTTGTTAAATTGCAGCCTCATCCCTAGGGTGGAACAAAATGACTGTTAAAAAGGGATTATCAGTATTACAAGGGTTGAATATGTCTGTGTTAATAGATCCATCCTGTAATTTCACAGGGAGAAAGGTGAAGTAGTATGCACAATATGTAACTAGAAAGGATAGGCAATACGTGTGCAGTGTCTGTAAAACACTGGTAGAATCTGACATTCAGAAAGTATGAGACTATGACAATATAAGTTTTTGAAAATCCAATACCAAGGATTTTAGTCTTGTTTGGAGGACTCTGTTGCATTGCAATGACAATATGAAAGATTTCAGTCTATTTGGTAATTAAAAAGCCCCAAGAGAGAATTGCTAGAGGGAAAACAATGACCAGAGGTTTAAGAAATAGAAAGCAGACCTTTCACACTTGAATGGTTTCATCAAAGTGTCATTTAAAGCCATTTATTTCATTTCTGAATGTTGTTTCACAAAGCTCTAGCATAAAGAAAAACACATCGGGAGATGAAGCTCATGACTTTTATGATCTTCTTAATGTTGTTCTGTGGAAAATGGGAGAAATTTACAGCATTCTATCAGCAAATGTTCTTTCTGATTCATGGCTATCATGGATAGCTTAGCTGTTCTTTCTTGAAATAACCTATCTTTCTTATTAGCAAGAAACATGAAGAAAGAAGATGATAGGTTAAACACTACCTACTTCTCTCTAAGCTTCATTTCCTGCTGAGGCATTTTGATAACGAAAGAGTGACTGATGTTAATTATCATGACATGAGAATACCACTGTTTTCAGTCATTAAGTGCAAATGGGCATATACTTTGAATTTCAGAAAGCTACTAAAAATACTTTTGGCGAATCAAGAAACCAACCAAGACATCTTTGCTGTATCACCTTGACCAAACAGTTTTATTTCACTGTTTCTGTGCTGCTGTATGTGTAGCCTGCTTATTTCCATTCTAAATTTTGTGATTACAGTCTTGTAATGTGTTTTCATAGAATCACAGAATCATATAAATATTACGGACTGGAAGGGACTCAAAAGATCATCTAGTCCAATCCCCCTGCCACAGCAGGATCACCTAGACCAAGTCATAGAATCAGTCAGGATTAGAAGGGACCACTGAAACATCCAGTTCCAACTCCTCTGCCATGGGCAGGGACACCCCACCCTAGATCAGGCTGGCCAGAGCCTCGTCCAGCCTGGCCTTAAACACCTCCAAGGACGGGGCCTCAACCACCTCCCCGGGCAACCCATTCCAGGCTCTCACCACTCTCACAGTGAAGCATTTTCTCCTCACATCCACTCTAAGTCTACCCATCTCCAGCTTTACTCCATTGCCACTAGTCCTGTCACTACCTGACATCCTATAAAGTCCCTCCCCAGCCTTTTTTGTAGGCCCCCTTCAGACACTGGAAGGCCACAATAAAGTCACCTGGGAACCTCCTCTTCTCCAGACTCAACAGCCCCCACTCTCTCAGTCTGTTCTCACAGGAGAGGTGCTCCAGCCTTATGATCATCCTCGTGGCCCTCCTCTGCGCTCGCTCCAGCATCTCCACATCCTTCTTGTAATAAGAGCTCCAGAACTGGATGTAGTACTCCAGGTGGGGTCTCACTAGAGCAGAGTAGAGGGGGAAAATCACCTCCCTCCACCTGCTGGCCACACTTCTCCTGATGCAGCCCAGGATCAGATTTGCCCTCTCGGCTGCAAGTGCACACTGCTGGCTCATGTTGAGCTTTTCACCCACAAGTACCCCCAAGACCCTCTCCTCAGGGCTGCTCTGCAGCCAGTCACTGCCCAGCCTGTATTTGTGCTGAGGATTGCCTCGACCCAGATGCAGGACCTTACACTTGGTCTTGTTGAACCCTATGAGGTTGGCTTGTGCCCACCTCTCCAGCCTATCCAGGTGCCTCTGGATGGCATCCTTGCCCTGCAGTGTGTCTTCTGCACCACACAGTTTGATGTCGCCAGAAACTTGCTGAGGGAGGGTGCACTCAATACCTCTGTCCATGTCACCAACATCACAAAGATACTGAACATCACAAAGACGTTGAACAAGACTGGTCCAGGACTGACTCCTGAGGGACTCTGCTTATCACTGACCTCCACTTGGACATGGATCCATTTACAGCCACTCTTTGGCTGCGGCCATCAAGCCAGTTCTTTACCAATCTAGTGGTCCCCCCATCAAAACCATCAAAGCCATGTTCCACCAGCTTGGAGATCAAAAGATGGTGTGGGACAGTGTCAAAGTCTTTGCTCAGGTGCAGGTGAAGAAGGAAGCACAATGAGATTTAAGTTACACTGGAATGCCCAGGTGCTACTTTGAGATAACTAAATCAATTATAAACAGTTAATAAGTAGTTACACCTTATGTATAGCAGATGGACTGTAATGCAGTTACAGGCTAATGGAACAAGTACGAGTAGCAAAGCTATTCTTGTATCTTGAAAGCGAATGGACGCAGTCTGAGGCAATGCTGGCTTCTGCCGCAAGCTGCATTTCCAGTTATGCTGACTGTGAAGTGAAATCTTTTGCATAGTAGAATTTGTGTGGTTTTTGCTGTTTAAGCCAACCACATTGATCATATCCTGTATGGTTTCTCTCACTACAGATTACTGCCACGTGCCCTGCTGCTCAGTGACATTCCAGTCTTCCGTAAACACGTTTATTGGTTACTTTCTTAAACTAATTTTTTAAGAGCATATGCCAGTAAGATCGTAATTTAAATTGATTAAGCATTCCCAGAAAGACGACATGGTTAGAACAGTCCTGGCACTATATGGCACAGCTGTGTGATGCTAAACTGTTCACATGCATATAGAACACATTCCTGAGGTCTGTGCCAGTGCCAACTGTGTTGGCCAGTGTGAGTGAGTGGTGTGAAAACCAGTGCATGTTCACATGAGAAGGTGGCCAGGAATCCACAAGAAAAGGAAGAGTTCCAGTTAGTGCCTGGAAAGCACACTGTCATTTTTGAATACAGAAACTGGAACTGTGTTGTAGGGTTTGTTTATTTGTATGTAGGAGGCAGAACATTGCAGATACTCTTGAAAAATAATCAGATCAAGTCAGAGACTGTGCTGCTACCTCTCATGAATGTCTTGTTTTTATTAATTTGCTAGTCACTTAGGATCAGATAGCAATAGTTGTTTTCATGATGACTGTGTAAACCTCCTTGAAGCTCTTGATGTAACTCAAAACTTATTGTGATCTTCATCTTTGAAATATGTTATTTTAAGGTTGTTCTTTGGTTCTTTCCTTCTCCCTTGATAACAGCTTTCCAGAGTGTCTCTGTATGGGCACATGGGACTCGGAGCTCAACACATTGTCATCTTTTCTTCTGTTTTGTTGTTATGCTGTTTTGTTGTGGCAAACTAAGCACTACTGTTTCCTCTTTGCAGAGTGTTTGGATGGCAAGTGTAAGCCTTAAGGAGCAAGTTTTGATTTAAAAGTAGCTTGTATTACTAGTTCATTGACAAGACTGATGAAATATGCAAGGGTAACTTAGCATCTTTATGAAGAGAAGGAAATTTTTTCTACATTCAGCTGTCTCTCTTTTACCATTAATAACAAAAAGCCACTCAACCACCCCATATCACCGTATATTCTTATTCAGTGTTTTCTTTACTGTACATACAAGGCTACATACTCTGGGAGACCTGCTGAGGAAGATTGGATAATCAGTTAAAACCAGACAGTTTCATTCTAGAAAAATATATTGAGATACTAACTATGTCCAGTTGTACAGGAGCTAATTACAGCCACTTTTTGTTACGACATGACTCTTTGATAATTCATGGAGAGTGTTATCGTTTCAAATAATGCATTACATTCCTGCGTGTTGATGGCACAGAGGAGTTAACATTGTGCATAAACAGTTCTACAGCTGGAGGGACAGTGCTGTCTGCTTTCAGGGATTTCCCAGAAACAGGAGAAAGGAGTACTCTCCGGTAGAATTCAGACTCTTGAAGAAATCCAGATAGCTGCCAAATTAAAAAATTCACTAGGTTTTTTTTCTCACTAAAAATTCTCTTTTAGGCAGAGATATGAAAATATGTTTTTAAAATACCTGGCATTGGTTTCTCAGCTATCTTTAGAATAGATATTGTTGGTAGACGTGTGCTTGAAAGGAAGTAGTTTACACCTGTAGGAGTATTTATTTGAATGTCTCTTTATTTAAAGAACATTTTGACACAGATCTTTCACATCTCTCAACTTCAGTCACCTGAGGAATTGAAAGCTTTCTTGAAGAATGTTTAGGAGAGAAAAATCAGCTTGGCTGTCAATGTGGTTATATATATATAATAGAATGTGGTTATGTGCAGCAGCCAACTCCCAAATTCTGTTGTGTGGAATGTAGAATTTGTCACGCTCCAATGGATTGTAACCTTGCGGAAATGCATGTGAATGTGGGAATTAGCTTGATTTCCTGACAAAGTAGAGAAGATAGGCCAGGAGATAAATACAACTTTTTCTCATGTGTTGGCATATTCAAAGAAAACCATAAACAAGTGAATATTAGTGCAGAAGGGAAAATCTATAGGCTTTTTTTCACATTTTAGGATAATTTAGTGATCACTGGAAACAAGCCATACCTGTTAGTTCAAGTTGGCCCAACTTTTTATTTTAGCCCAACATTTGGTTTAGTAAATTAGGATTATGGAGTCTATAGCATAAAACAAAGGGGTTACGCTAATGTGGATTTTATTTCCATGACTGCACATAGCTGAGTGGGACAGCTATACAAGACACTTTTCAGAGTGAACTGCTGGATGAAGCAGTGTATCAGTAAGAAATGAATTAATCTTATAGGTTTCCAGTGGCTTCCGTGGTCTGAATTGATGATTTTGATTCAAGACCCCACTGGACAGGTTCCTGTGTGACTTGGTCTAGGTGATCCTGCTGTTGCAGGCGGATTGGACTGGATGATCTTTCGAGGTCCCTTCCAATCCGTAATGATTCTATGATTCTATGATTCAGCTCACAGCAAACAATTGTAAACAGTGTTGGAATTGGTCTTTTAAATCTTAAATGCAAGTGAAAGAAAAGAATGAGAAACTTGTGATTTAGATATTAATGCAAGAGTTTTCTGCTTGTTGCAAATGGAGATAACACCCTGCCTCATTAGCACTTCCTCCCGTTTTGTCTGTGAATACAGCTCTGCATTCTCGAGCGCTGCTTGTCTGCCATGTTGTTTGGGTGAAAATGTGCAAAGATGCTTACCAAGTTATGCTGCCCAAGAAAGGCTGTGCTGATCTCTTATACAGTATTTGGTGTGCCTCCATGTGCAGTACTAGAAGGCAGCAGCATTTCTATTTAAATCAGCTGGACCATGTGCAACAAAACCTTTCTGTGTGAGAAGGGCTGCAGCTCTCCTATGTGATAACAGTCATTGTTCAGTGGTCATGGCAGAAAACCTTCTGCACTTATTACAAAATGAGTTCAGTTAGAATTCTCAAAACCTGCCAGGAGAATAGCTGGACCACGCTTTTTATATATTAGCTTGTTTAATCTCTTCTGTGATGTTTTGGGTGGTAGTAGTGCTATGACTCCAAAATCTCTGCCTATTCTCTTCTAAGGAAATTGAGGAGACAAGGAGGATCAAGGAGACAAAGGAAAGCTTATTTCAGCTGGCAGATAAATTATCTAATGCAGCTCTACATTTTCCTTGCCTGGACAGTAAACAAAGTAACTACCATGAAGAGGGTTATAAATTTTTCCAAAGATAAAGGCACTTTCTCCATACTTCATATTGCTCTGGGGCTGTGGTTTCTGGCCAAAATCCTCAGTGTCCTGCACAAGCCGTCCACAGTCATGAGTAATGTTGCCATTCAGACTGTTCGTGATAGCACAGTGACTGCTATGGTCAGCAGGAGCTTTTCAGCTGAGTTGGCCAGGGTGGCTTTTGGCCAAGAGTAAGCAATAGGCCATTAGCCAGGACCCATTGTCTAACTCTGTGCATCATGCCCTGAGGAGAGCCATTTATAATGTTTTCTTTTCAGCCTTTAATTTGCTTCCTACATTTCTTCACCTGATTGTCGTAAATACTGAACAATTTTGGAGGATTAACATCTGAGCACTGAATATAGCCCTCCAAACCCTGTTCTCAGAAACCACTACTGGGAATTTAGTTTCTGATCTTTTTGCCTTAACTTCTTTATATGTGACATTGGGATAAAATTATTTATTAATATCTACTGGAAAGATTCCAGTGATGGGTTAATTACTTTCTGTTATGTGCTAAATTTCATTAGAACATATCAAAATATTCTCAATTTTTGCTACAAGATCTCTCAGGATTTTAGTAACCAGTTGCTATCTCACATAAAAGCTGAGAAGAGAATAAAATTTCTGTGAAAGCAGATCACCTTCCTGTTTACAGCCTTACAGAGCACACCAGAAGTGTGCAAAAACTGGTGCTTGCCTTTTTTTTTTAGTTAAAATAAAGAGCTCACTGTGGTTCCTGACATGATTTTAGGGTCTGGTTTTGACACTTGCCTGACAAGTGCTATCTGACATTGCAAAAACAATGTTGGAAACTGATGTTGATAAATCTCTCAGTGTTCATGTAAAATTACATTGTCTCTCTGAAGAAGAATTCTGAAAAGTGTTTCTTGTTGTTGTGAACCAATAGGCTTAGGACCTCACAGATACTGCAGTTAAGAAGCTAATGTCTGAATTCGCATGACTACTCCCAGGAAAGGAGAAATGTAGCTTAGCTCAATGTTCTGACACGTTGGTTTTTGCATTTCTGAAGTTCCTGGTGTGAACTCCGCATCAGGAACAATGTAGCAGAGGCTTAGCTATGCTTCTAAGGTGTCTATAGAGGTAGCATTTGATTACCTGTATGTTTTTGTAAGAGTGAAAGCAATGAAATCCTGATGTACATCCTTTGGGCTTAAAAACACCCCAACACAACAGGACAAAATAAAAGGACAGTAAAGGCACAAATTGCTCTTCATGGTCTATGCCACTGACAAGTCACTCCATCTCTCGGTGGAAATTTCCATGCACATCAATCATGGTGAACCCTTGTAGTGGACGTGATTTTGTGTCTAATGAGGAAACCTAAACAATGGAAAACCAGAAGCAGGTTTCCCAAGACATGTCTTGGAACCCACAGTGACAATAAGATGGCAAATGTACTTATGGGAAAATCAACCTTTTAAAAATATTTAGCTGAGAAAGAAAGACTGCAATGAGAATGACCAACTTCAAGTAGACTCAGCCCATAGTTTCTAGGACATACTGAAAGAAATGCCCAAATCAACAATGGGAGGAAAATCACTAAGGTCACAATGTAGTGAATTGTGGAAAAACTACCCACTAGATACTATAACAGGAAAGGCCAAAGTGCAAAAATAGTTTTAGAGTTTCAAGTATTAAAATTTTCAAAAGCATCTAGCCTCTTTCTGATAAATTCCTTATATAGGATATCTGTTTGAATCAATAGCTGGAGGTCACCAGGGGCCTTTATGAAGCTGCACACCTCCATAACAGTGGCCTTTAACAGTGTTGGGGAGCAAGGAGAGAACACTTGCACTTAGTATTCTGATGGGCACGGAGTTTGTTACTTGGCTCTGTGATGACTGCTTCACATTAAGTACTACTCTCTGCTCTTAGAGGTGGCTTTGATGCTGGACACCTGACAAACTCTCATCTAAATAGTAGTTCAATTATGAGCTTTTCAACTGATAGGGACAGCACAGGAAAACCTTTGTATTCTCTGAAACTAACGAACACAGAAGACTTTATCAAAATACTGAGAGAAAAATGCTACTTTTAAAATAAAAAGGAAAATAATGTGTACTTTCAGTACTTCAGTGCATCTGCAGAGTAACAGGTCTGGTGACTCATGATGACAGTGTGATCAGATGACAGCCCTGTTAGAATTGTTTGAAGGTTGTTATGCTTTTATGTCCTGAAGTGGCAATTGTGATGCATCTGGTGTCTTGCACTGGAAAAGTCCATCATGTTTTGCTTTCTCTTCTCTGGCAATAGTAGAAGAATGCAGTGTATTTGGAGTGAAGGGACAGAGACCTCATCTTTGGCAGTAATAGCAGTGTTTAAAATGCTTTATTAGGACTGAATATTAAGGATAGCTTCCTCTTTAGCTAGTTATGGAAGAATCTGCTCATCAATGCAGCCTTTGAAAAATCCACGTAACACTGAATAACCCTTTGTTTTATATATGAACATTTTCACTGCTTTAAATAATGAACTAATGCTAACCTCCTGCAGTTTACTGGAAGAACTCCATTGTTACCAATGTAGAAGTAAATGGTCCAATGGAATAAAGGACACATTTTTAAAAGCATTTTTGAATTCTTTTTGTCAGAACAATATTTGGAATGCTAAGCATATTCCAGTGAGAAAGTGCTGTGTTTTGGTTAGAAACATGTCCTCTCTATATATTCTCTTAGATCAAAGTCTCTGTGTATTCACAGTGAGGGTGACGGAGCACTGGAACAGGCTGCCCAAGGGGGTTGTGGAGTCTCCTTCTCTTCAGAGGTTTAAAACCCAACTGGATATGTTCCTGTGCAACTTGGTCTAGGTGATCCTGCTGCAGCAGGGGGATTGGACTAGATGATCTTTCAAGGTCCCTTCCAATTCTTATTGATTCTTTAATTCTATGATTCTCTTAGACACCTGAGTAGTGCAACATTCTGAGTTAATATTCAGCTAGTGACAGAGATTTTTAATCACTAGACAGAGCAAAAGAGTCTGTCATGACCTACTGACCAGACATTTCTTGGCAATTGCTCATCAACTGTGTTAGCCTTTTATAGTCTCTTGCCATTATCTTACAGGAATGGATGAGCAAAAAATGCAGAAACTGTAGGAAAAAAATCAGTTAACAGACAGCTTTTGTCAAACAAACAAACAAACTCTTCTTCACTGAGAGAGTCATTGGCCACTGGAATGGCCTGCCCAGGGAGGTGGTGGAGTCGCCAACTCTGGAGCTGTTCAAGGCAGGATTGGACGTGGCACTTGGTGCCATGGTCTAGCCTTGAGCTCTGTGGTGACAGGTTGGACTTGATGATCTATGAGGTCTCTTCCAACCTTGGTAATACTGTGGAAAAAAAAAACAAAGAGAAGTCAGTGGTAATCTGTTTCTAGCTTCAAGTGACTGCTCCTGAAATCCTGCATTTTGGAACGAATTTCTTTGAAAGGCAGTGTTATATTTGATAAAAACTGTTCATTTTTCAGCTTTGTCTGGATGTGCTGCATTAACAAAGCATTGCTGAATAGGAAAACCAGAGAGCTGTTTACTTTCTTTCTGGGAATGGAAGTGTCTAGCCTAAGGCATGGGGGAGTGCCATTCCTTTTCTATTTTGCTGTAATACTGTGAATGTTTGAGATTTGTTCAAGCATCTATGGGAGGCCAACACAGACATCTCTTTTGTCTATCTCCAGCATGGAACCACATTGGGCAAACAAACGAGCGCTACCACAGGTTTTATAAGATTGCTTTTTGGCATCCTGGGACTCTTGTGCTACCTGAGTAGTTGCTTAACACAAAGGATGCAAGTGATTCACTACTCCCTATGCACTAAGCCAGTAAGAACAATGAGTATCCCCTTCTACAGACGAAAAAATGGAGTTGCAGCGTGTGACCTGCCTCTTTTGAGGCATCCCTGTTCATAGCAAAAAGGTTGGTTTTCTTACATTCTCAGAAGGTCTAGATTGATGACAGTTACAAAAATGTGACACCTTTTGGTCTTCTCTTCCTTCCACACATTACCCATTTCCAAGCAGCATGTTAAACTAAACAAAATAAAACTGAGTGTGGCTACTTTGAGCTCTCTTCTGTGAAGACAACCTCCTAGGAGTAATGTCTACGCTAATACTTATGGTTAACATAAAGCTTACTTGCTGCCAACCAGAGCTACAGTGGATTAGATTTTCCTTCTCTGCACAGGTTGGTCTGAAACTGTCTGCTCTGTGCCATTTGATAGGGGCTTAAGGTCTGCACTGAAGCTTGAATGTTTCTAAGATCTGACTTATGAACCACATGCATCTTGTATGAAGCCACTGGGAGGGGTACAAAGGGGCTGAAGTCAGAATAAAGAATTTGGGATTGCAGTTGGTGCATTTCCAGGGAAGATATATTTAGGGACTCTGGAGACAAGAGCAACTTAGGCAGTGACCCTGTTGAGCAAGTATCAGTCTGCCACATTGTAGGAGGGACTTCGGACTTTTCAGTAAGACTGGACTAATCAGGACTAGTCAGACGCAAAGACACATGCCAGAATTGATTTTTCCTTTAATGGAGCGTGCTTCTGTCATGTACTTATTTTTTCTGTCTATTCTCAGAGACTAGGTTGCCTGCCAGGCCCAAGGAATGAGGTTTTTACTCTCATAGATTTCAGCAAGAAGTGAGAGCTTGCATCACTTGTTGAATAGGGAGCTTTATACACTGGCATTTGGATAAAATGTTTAAAAATAAAATACCCTTATATTTGTGTGCAAAAGTCACCTGGGTTGCGTCAGAGCAGCTGTTATTTTGCTCTGCTTTCTTCTTCCTGGGACTGTCTGTGACATCTCCCACCCTTCCTTCTATTTACAGCCATTACCAGAAGCAAATTGGAAACTGCAGCTACCAGGACATGATGATCTTCTTTTTCGTATCAGGTTTGTATTGTACTTGAACACAGCAAAAAAATGTTTGTGCAGCTAATAAAACATTTATCTAGAGAGAAACCCAATGCTGTGTCCTGGCTGAACGAGCTGCTGATACAGAACTAACATAGGACAGTTTTACTGGTAATGGTGATACAGAGAGATGAGAAAAGGTCCCCTCCTCCCCACATCCACGGTGATGTCCATGGGCCCTCTGTAATCAGAATTGGGAAGCTTCTGGAGTAATACCAGCAGAATTCAGAAGCAAACTGATAAAGTCTGGCAGCTTTATCAGCCTTTAGGAAAGGACAGTCTTGTGAAATGTTTAGTTGAAAGCTTGTAACACTTGCCAAGGCTCTTGACTGAAGAACAGCCTAGTTACACTTCCTTCTTCAGTTTGGTGATCAAAGTGATGAAATAATGCCTAATGACACAGGACATTGTAAAACTTTGTTTTAGGAAAATAACATTATATGAGTGTATTTTTGTCATTGAGGAATATGAAGTATTAAATCCAAGAGGCATAAGTCTGTTAGTGCAGTGAATGGCTTTGAAAAGTGCATGCTATGACTCTGTGTCCCCCAGAGGGATTAGTGTTTAATTGTACTTTAGCTTGTTGAAGTCACAAACCCCACAAACTTATGACACAGAAAATATGTTGAAAATAAAGAACCAAACTCCACCATTTCCTAAAACTGCCTTTTATTTTGAGCTTATCCATTTAATCTTAAGAAGACAGTTCTGATAGCACATAGCCTCAAGAGTCAACACTTTTGCATTTACAAAGCATAGATAATCCCAGGTTTATGTTTCCCTAATTCTGGCTTTGAAATCACACAGAAATCTTACTGTCTCTTCCTTTTTTTTTTTTTTTTTGTGAAGGTTATAGTAACAAGATTGCATGTTATGAGGCTTCCTTTCACAAAATAAATTTACAGCACATTAAATAATGATTTAATAATTTCATCATAAATGAAACCCATAATGCCTATGTAAATACACAAGTGCACTGTTTGTGATGTGCTGCCCTTTCTTGTTTTTGTTCACTTGTACACCAGTTCACTAAAGCATGATTAGTGCAAATTAATGAGATTTAGTTGTACACTTATCTTGTAACAAGATCTTAAATATATTTCAACTGATTGAGGCCAGTGTAATGAGTTAATTTTCAGGATTTGGTTTGGTCAGAATTTTCTCAATCTCTTCTGTAGGGTTAGATTTCTTCTGGCTTGGGATAGCAGGTAGGACACGGCTTGGCTTCAGAGGGTCTCCTGATAGACCAGGCAAGAAAGAACAGAGCAAATGACTCTGAGAATGTCCTCCTTCCTGTGATCTGGAGGTTGGATCTGATGGGAGAATAACTGAACCAGTCCTTAGGGAGCTTAAAGGCAGGGACTTAGACTTCGTGGCACCCTGAGATGGTAGGTGAACTAGTGGAAAAAGAACAGAAAGAAAACAGTGCATAGAAAGTGAAAAGCGTAACATACAAATAGGTTTGATGCTTTCTTTGAGCTATTGTTTATTTGTCTTGGATTGTGTATACTCAAACCTACACTTAACAAAATCTGTTCAAAATATGAGTAAAAAAATCACTGCAGCCCATCAGGGCTAATTTGCATCTGAAGAATACAACTCCAGTGTTGAGTAATTTACTTTGTGTTTGGTGATCAATAAAACTATATAAGTTCAACGGTTGACTTTTGGTGAGTGGACAATCTATAGTTTGTCTGAAGGAGAGACTTCCGCAAGATATTATTTCTTCTAAAACCACAAGGTAACTGAAGCAGAAATATTCCATATGCATGTGTGTGTATGTAGATATGTGTGTGTGTGTGTGTGTGTATATACACATATGTGTGTGTATATATATAAATATATAAAGACACCCTTTTTGGGAAGGTGCTCTATTATCCAGGGTAAATTCTATTTTCAATATTAGGAAGATGAAATGGAAGAATGTGGGACACTGTCCGAGTTGCTTTAGGCAGCCTATCGTGAAGAGGAGTCACAGATAAGTGCTCTACAAGTCACAGTCCACAAGACTAGCCCATTACCTTGCAGTACACCAAAAATCACACTGAAACATGAGTGCCACAGCTATTCTATGTCTTGTGTGCATCTGCAGCATTGCAAGAAACTTAATTTAGATGATCCCTAATCTACGCAATAAGCAATGTAATGTTGCTTTGTGCTTAAAACTTAAGATACACACAGATACAAACAGGTAATTAGGGACTGGAAGGTACCTCCAGGGGTCATCATGTCCAACACTTTTTCAAGCAGAATCATAAAACCTAAGACAGGTTACATAGAAATGCATAGTTCTTTGTCTTCTCTAAACTGAAGTTCTCAAGCTCCTTTGTTCAGGCAACTCACTGATTGAACTAATTTCCTAATTTTTTAAAAGGAGAAATAAAAACCTTAATTATAGACCTATTTTTCCCCTGCCTTGAAATTTGTTGTGAATTGCATCAGCTTCTTGTCATTTTATTCTCCATTTTAGTCACAAGCCCTTTATTTCCAGTTTAACCACATGAATTGTTCCTTACTGCAGTTTTGGCTACAGAATCTTCCTTATAACTTTTTACATTAACTTTTCCTGTTTGCATTCTTATTCCAGCTGTGATTTCCAGCAGCAAACCACCAGTAATCACCTTTATAGGGCAGAGTCTGTTGTGAAAGATGTAATGATACTATAAGATCTGCTAATTAAGGAAATCTTTTTCACTTTGTAGTAGCTCTTGGCTGCTGTTACAAGCTGCAAAGTGAAGAATAAGGCTATTGCAAAGGCATTTCCAGCAGAAGTGATGGCCCTGAGACTCAATTTTGTTTGCAAGCAGAGGTCCATGATGGCCATCTGTAGAGAGCCTTTGTGGAACTCTTTGCTTGGGAATGGGGAAAAAGAAACTTCAAACTATGATGAAGAGCAACCAAAACAACCACTGACCCCCAGAAAATATAATTAAGTGATCTGCAGAAAAAGATTTTTTTTTTTTCTTAAAGAAGTAATAACCTCAGTATAGTTTCAGGACTTCTAAACCAAATGAAATAAGAGCATCAGAGAGTTCTCTAGATGTTGCAATTTGTTCAGAAAATTATTCTGGGATTGTGTGAGTGGTGTATGATAGTTGTAAACGTGTTTTCTCTCCATCAGAGTCACATGGTGGAATTGAAAGGATGTGCTGGGGGTGAAGCAGCAGCATGCAGAATAACAGAGGTGCCAGGCTGTGCCGAGGCAACTTAAGAGGGCATGTGAGTGACCCCTTTGACCCTGGGAGCATCTAGATTGTGGGAATTATGAATTATGGTTTAAAGTAACTCAAGTACTCTTTTCCTAGGCTGCAGTTTCTTTTCTGCTATCCTCTCTCTAACTTACATTTTTAAATGTTTGTTCTTAAAGCATTTTGTCTTTTTTTTTCTGACAAGTTTCTTCTTTCCGTTAATCTCTGAGTAGTTTCAGTTCTCTTTCTAATAAATGCTTGGGTTTTTTCCCCACTGTTGCCTGTTTTTAACACGCGTCTTTTGTAGATGCATGAGTGTGGTCCAGAAGACCACCTGTATCCTTGGCTGCATCAAGAGTAGTGTCACCATCAAGTCAAAGGAGGTGATTCCCTCAATCTACTCTGTTCTTGTGAGACCTCACCTGCAATACTGCGGCAAGTTCCAGAGCTCCCAATACAAGAATAACATGGAACTGTTGGAGTGAATCCAGAGGAGTTTCACAGAGATGGTCAGAAGGCTGGAACACCTCTCCTATGAAGACAGGCTCAGGGAATTTGGGCAGTTTAGCCTAAAGAGGAAAAGGCTCAGGGGAGACCTTAAAGAAGCCTTCCAGTAGCTGAAGAGGGATTTTTTGCAAAGGACTCTAGCAGGGGGAGAAAGGTTTCTAGCTAAAAGAGGGTAGATTCAGATTAGGTCTCAGGAAGAAATTCCACACTGTGAGGGGGATGAGGCAGTGGAACAGATTGCTCAGGGATGTTGTTGTTGCCCCCTCCCTGGAAGTGTTCAAGGCCGGGCTGGGTGGGGTCCTGAGAAATCTGGTAAAAGATATCCCTGCCTGTGGCATGGGGTATGGATCTAGATGATCTCTGAAGTCTCTTCCAACCTAAATCATTCTATGATTCTATGATTTTTTTTGCGGGAACCACTTGCCATATCCACAACAGCGATGCTTTTAGAGCTGGGTAGAGGACGAGTGAAATCTTGGCTTTGAAATGGTAGTTTGGAAAGCTTCAGGGTCAAATGTGTACTTTGTGTTAACAAAGAAGAAATTGAATGTATTTTGCAAGAAATTTAATCTAGCCTTGCTTTTCTGTTTTTGACTTGAATGGTCAGATACTGTGGCACGTGCATAAATGTGCTGTATTAGTTAATTAAATCATTATTATTAATTGTGATGATTGGCATTAGACTAATGATAAAATAATGGCTGAGTTTGAGTTACTGCAAAAACCCCAGTGATTATGAAATAATTTTTGGGTGTAATTTTGCCTGCAACTGTTTTAACTGGAAGACATCAAGAACAGTAGCAGAAAGCCTGAAAACAGAAGACTTGGAGATGGAGTGTTGAAAGAAGTTAGACAATTTTCTTTCCTCTGAGCAGATGAAAAAACACCACCTCAGTATTCCACATATCTCTACTCTTTTTCTATTACTGTATAGCAGCAAAGCTAGATTCTGTATTTCCTCTACCCAGTCTGAAGCTGCCTCTGCTGTTTCAGTTTTAGTTATATTATAGCTGCAGAACTGCTTCTGAAACTACTTGAATTTAGCTCTGAAATGTGAATGCTAAAGGACCAGGCTGATCTGCAGGATAACAAGCAGTAACCTGCAAATCCTCATCCGAAATACACTGAGAAATTTGTGCTTACTGGAGCACGAGGATGTGAGGACAAGACGCTGCTGGGAATAGGGCCAATGTTTATGTGTGAAGAACATCCCAGTCTCTGGCTGGATCCAGCTTGAGACACTGACAGAGTTGTGACACTCTGCCAGAGATTTGTGTAAGGCTTTCCCTTCTCCTTGGGACCTTCCTTTTTGCTGCCTTGGGAATGAAGAACTGGTCAAAAGTACAGAGGAAGAAATGGCTGCTGCTCAGTACTGTTACGTTATTTCCTGTGTTACAGAAGCTATACAAACTTGCTGTTAGAATGAAAGAAGTGAATGATTCCCACATTAATGTAAAAACCAGTACTGTCTACTGTGCTTTGGAAACAGACAGACAGTACATATTTTCTCCTATGTAACTCAGAAAATGACAGTATATATTTTCCCCTGTGTAACACCCAGACAATGACAGTTTCTGGAAACCTGGTGATATTGTTCATATCTTCTTCCCTCTAATTTTTGCTATTAAAAGGGCAGTGTCATATTTTTCTTTCTGTCTGCAGAAGAGTAATTTCTTAGCATGGCTCTTATCTCATATGTCCAACTTTTGTCTACAATGCCATCACTAGGGTTTTATCATCAATTTTGTCAATCATTATGTTACATCATGCCCTGCCCCATATGGAAATCCACCTGAGTCACACAGGCATATGTAATTGAGAGTGAAACCGAGCAAAAAAAAAACACCCGATGTGAGAATTCTAGTCACCTTTGCTCCAGACAATAAATTTAGGTTTCTTTTATATTGACACATATCTCTTCTACTAGGCCAGCTGTATGAAATTCATTGGAAGAGAGTGTTGTGATCAACACCGTGTCCATTTGAAAGCGGGCCAGTCACTAGTAGAATATCCCAGGAGTTGCCACCAGGGTTGATACTATCTAATGTCCTAATTAGAGAAATGGACACTGGGGCAGAGCGCAAACATTTATTGTTTGCAAATAATATGAAACTGAGAGTAGTGGCTGATGCAGGAGATGGGTGTACTGCCATTCAGAGATACCTTGACAGACAACACTTATAAAGGGAAATGTATAGACCTGCACCTGAGAAGGAATAAATCCCAGCACTCCATGTTGAGTGCCCTAACATACAACAAGCTGTACATGAGCCAGCAATGTGCCCTTGCAGCAAAGACAGCCAACAGCATCTGGCTCTGTGTTGGGAAGGGCATTACCAGTAGACTGTGATACTCCCCCTGTACTCAGCACTGATATGACACATCTAAAGTGCTCTGTCCAATTCTGGGACACCAGTACAAAAAAGACATACTGCAACAAGTACAATGACAGTGGAGATGGTTAAAGAATTTTTGTGTCCAGCCTCAAAGAGGAGGCTGGAAGAGCTGGGACTTGTCCTGAGAAGAGAAACAGCTCAGGAGAACTTATCAGTATATAAAAGCCTGACTGGGGGAGTAATTAAGAGAGAGCCAGACTCTTCTCTGTGATGTCCTATATAAGGAAAAGAGTCAATGGTCACAAATAAGTAAGATGAAATATTTTTGTTCTGGGGCTGGTCCAACACTGGAGTGGGTTGCTGAAAGAAGTGTAGTCCCCATCCATAGAGGTGTTTGAAACCTAATTGGATATGATCCTTAGCACTATGCTGCAGGTTACCTCTCTATATATGTGCAGAGGAAGGTTGGACTAGATGATTTCCAAAGGTGCCTTCTGACCCCAGCCATTCTACAATGCTGTGAAAGAGGAAGATGAAACATTTCTGAAGCCCTCAGATGCCAGTGATGGAGGCAAACAGTATGATATTGTAACTGAGACTTGCCTGTACTTACTTTTGTGACCACAGTGGTTAGGTATGGGAGCTAGGCTCTTCCGTACAGGAGTAAGATATTTTAATCTGGGTTGGTATACAGACACCTGCTGTAAATTTTTACCTGTGAAAGAAAAAAGTAATGTTACCATACAAAAATAATTTAAAATTATATGGTGCAGTGAAGACTTCTGGCTTCTAGAAAACAAAGAAGTCCTACTTAGTAATTCTAAGAAATATGTAATCACAATAAACCACAAACTGAAAAAAGCTGTTGCTTTGTTCTCATTACATTAATGGAAAAAAGTGCCTGGTTTAATATGAGCTTCATGTGTACCTATATTACTTCCTTTCATCACACAGCAGTTGGTCTTAACAGAAGCATAGTCCAGTAGCTAGGTACATGTAAACGTGTTTGGACACTGAAATTGTAGAAATACTCAACTACATGTATTTAACTTACCAATCAAAGCATCAGTTTATAAACTTTCCTAATAGAGTCTCAGCCTTTCTAAGTATTAGAACACAAATGAAGTTCAACAGCTGCTTGGAGAATAAGACTGGTGCAAGTCTAACAGCAGTAAAGATAAACTTTGAGAGGGTTTTGCTGTAGATGAAAACATAGCAGAAATTACATGAGCTGATACTGATTCTTACTAAAATATGTTTATGAAAATTCTTTTTTTTACCAATAAGAATGGATATTGGAAGATGAAAGGTTAATTGGCTAAGGCATTTCACTGGCTGAGATGAAAGTTGACATTGGTCCAGTACTATTAATAAAATCAGTATGCTAGATGGTACAATGCATTTCATGACATAAATGACACATCAAATATTATTAAAAGTAGAAACTCAAATATATAATCAGTACTTTCCCTGGATCTTTTTTTACAAGTTTATTCTTTGATGTGTGAGACATAACATTTTTCTTTTCTGTTATCTCCAGATCTGAGGCCTTGAAAGGGGTCTTCCTTTGTCTTGCCTAACAGCTGTTCATTCAGCATGGCATTGCAACATAGCTCACTGCAGAGCAAGCATGTGCTCTTCTAGCACACAGAGATGAAAGGAGACAGGCTGCGCGTAGTAGGACATCTGAAGCAACAGAAAGAAATTAAATTATATAAATTGCTCTTGTGGCTTTGTAGTTGGTGCATGAAAGCTGTTGGAAAATAGTTGTGAACAGTTCCTAGAGGTGCCTTGAAATGGTTGTTAAGACCATTGTGACTGTATTACTGATTAAATGGATTTTGCATGAAAGGAGCTTAAGAGGTTTTTATCAGACAAATCCTCATGTGGTAGTGCAGCCATCAGTTCTGCATGGAGCAAGATTTTGGTCCAAAGACAATGGCAGTTGGTAGGCATTTGATCAGTCTGCTGGATCCTGTGGGTAAAGGTAATGTCTATTGAGCTAAATCATGAGCATGAATTAGCTGTGTCTAGAAACAGACTTTGTTTTACTTTTGCCACGTTTACTCTTTGTTTAGTATTTAACATTTCTCCATGGTGACAAAAAATGGGTATAATATAAATTTCCTCTGTGCCCACAGCATGCACTGTGAGCAAATGAAAATATAAAAACACGCAAACAGCATAGAATCAGGCCTGCTCCTCCCATTAGAGCAATTAGAGTTCTATTGGTTTCAGTTATGCTTATGCTGAGAACTAATGGGTTATTATCTATGTACCATTATGGCTTTGATGATGGAAGGTTGTTTCTTCTATCAAGAGCTATGTTTATTTCATAGATGGGGATATCTAGCAGCAAAACAACAAAACAAAGCACAATCAAGTTTGCAAGGATGATTTAAGTGCTTGGAGATAGGATCCTTGTCTAAATGTTCTGACATCAATTGGATATATTTTTCTGCTCTTCCTTTCTGCCTTTTCATGCAACATCAGAGAAAAAAGGTTTTCTTTCTTTGAGACACCTTTGTCACCCCAAGAACGTATTTACAGTGTCGTTTATGGAATGAAATGGAAAGGAAGCAATTTCATTTTTCTAAAATGCGAGATTTTCTAGATTTCATGTTGTTTACAGACATTTTCTACAGGTTGTTCTTTGATTTTCCATTGCATTTGGGTGTGCTTTGTGGAAAATTGTAAATTAATGCCAATGTCAGTGAGAGAAAAGTAGCCACAATGATGAGATTTCCTCAACTCTTTCCTGATCAAGAAGTGCTTCCGATTGGACTATACCATGCTCCCTATGTCACCATAAGCTTTGTAATAGCCATTTTTTTTACATTATGTGTTCAAGCAAATTGAAGGTACTTGGCTACTGTAATACTCGTAATAAATTATTGCCTTATACCTAGAAATTCAGTAATATAAAAGACAAGTGGGCTATAGAAGTCTCCATCTTGTTAGAGGGCTAGGGTTGAGGGTGCTTACAGTTGAGACAGGCTTACTTTTACCTGTACAGCTTGGAATTTCTGTACTTCTACCAGTTTCTCTATGAAAACTAGAGAGCCAGATATGTTCTGAAGAAACATATGAATGGAATGCTCAGAAATACAGAACATTTCAGACTGTGGATGCCTGCTCATCCTTTGACTAACAGCACTCTTGCAGTATGGACACTAGTTTTTGGTATAGTCTTTGTTCTCCTAAGCAGAGTGCAAGATAAAATAGTTATTCTGAGAGAAAACAGTGGCATGATAGTAAGGTAAGTCTTACTGATTTCCTCTTTGTGTGAGCGCTAAGCCTCAGCTAGTAAATCGACTTATCTTTCGTTTCCAGGAGCACAGAAACAGAACAAAAAACACCCTCAAAAAATCCTAGCCCTTGTAGTGGTAATCACAAAAAAAGAGCTGTGGCTTTAAAAGAAGGCATGGTGATGCAACACAATCAGCACCATGTGTCAACATATTCCCTGAAGTGAATATCCATGATCCTGCTTTAGGGAATTACATGTACCCGTACAGTCCTAACTTGAGTAGTATTAATACTACAGTGTCCTTCAAGACCAGATTTTTTTTCCCCCTCAGCTAGACCGTCTGCAGAAAAAAAACCTAGGAAATATCTTTCCTCAGAGAGAGTTGCCTGTAGAGCTCTGTTGGCTGGGCTGGAGCCAGGCTTACTTTGCATCTGCTCTCTGTTAAGTGCTGTGCACATAGTACTGGAGACCTGGAAACCTTGGATTAAATACAATTCTAATTCACAGCAAGTCAGTTGGCTTTAGCTACACAGGCAGACAGATTTAAACGACACACATAGAGGGATGAGCAGATCTTACTGTGAAGAAATGTCAGATAGTGTCTGGATTATGCAATGTATTCCTGTCAGACACTCCTTGCCTCCTTACAAGCCTGCTATTCACATGCTTCAGTGGAAGTCCTTTGTGCCATTACAGGAATTATTACGGGAAAATTTTGTTAAAGGGAGCTGGTACACAGAGATCTGGGCTTTGAGCAGACTCAAATTTTGCTTTCTTCCTGCTCTCAGGAAGATCTACCAAAAAAAGAAGGCAGAAACGATAGAAGGGCTAAGAGAACCTCTACTCTTTATTGGACATAGAGGAACACATATTGACAAAGGGTGAGGAAAAGGCTGAGGCACTGAGTGACTTCTTTGCCTCAGGCTCAGATAGCAAGACCAGTTGTTCCCTGAGCTCCCAACCCTCTGACCTGGAGAGGGAACAGAATGCATCCCGTGTAATCCAAGGGGAAATGGTCAGTGACCTGCTACACCACTTAGATGCACGTGTCTCTGGGGCTGGATGGAATCCACCCAAGTTTATTGAGAGAGTTGGTGGAAGTGCTCATCAATTTTTTCCTCATTTCTCAGCAGACCTGGCTAATTGGGGAGGTCCCATTTGACTAGAAATTAGCAAATTTGATGCCCATGCACAGAAGGGGCCTGCAGGAAGATAAAGGGAAGTACAGAATCATCAGTCTGACTTCAGTCAGGGAAGGTTATGGAGCAGATCATCTTGTTCATCTTGGACAATGAGGTCATCAGGCCCACTCAGCATTAGTCCTGCCTGACTAATCTGATCTCCTTCTATGACGATATGACACAGAGAAGGGCTGTGGACGTTGAAGGCTGGCCAGGAGAGGGGGGACAGGCTCTTTTCACTTGCTCCCTGTGATAGGACAAGGAGCAATGGCTGTAAGTTGCAGCAGAGGAGGTTCCACCTCAACACAAGGGGGAACTTCTTTACTGTGAGGGTCACGGAGCACTGGAACAGACTCCCCAGGGAGGTCGTGGAGTCTCCTTCTCTGGGGACTTTCAAGGCCCGCCTGGATGCGTTCCTCTGTGATCTGTGTTAGATAGTTTTGTCCTGCTCTGGCAGGGGGTTTGGACTCGATGATCTCTTGGGTCCCTTCCAACCCCTAACATCCTATGATCCTACGATCCTATGACCTCAGTAAAGCTTTTAGCACTCTTTTGCACATCATTCTGCTGGAGAAACTGGCTGCTCATGGATTGGATCATATACTTGGCAGTATGTCTGGGGGAAATATTGGATGGATGATTTGGGCCAAAGAGTGGTGGTGAATGGAGTTAAATCCAGTTTTCATCTGGTCACAAATGGTGTTCCCCAGGGCTCCCCATTTGAGCAAGTTGTGTTTAATACCTGTATCAATGATCTGGATTAGAGAATTAAGTGCACCCTCAGTAACTTTGCAGACACCACCAGTTTGAGTGGTGGTGTTGATCTGCTTGAGGGTATAAAGGCTCTACAGAGGGATCTAGACAGGCTAGATCAATGGGCCAAGGCCATTACAAGGAGGTATAAATGAGGCGGGGGACACTGTCTTCTCCCAAGTAACAAGGAATAGGACATAAGGAAATAACTTCAAACTGTGTCAGGGGAGGTTTAGATTGGATATTAGGAGAAAGTTCTTCACTGAAAGGCTTGTCAAACATTGGAACAGGCTGTGCAGGAAGTGGTTGAGTCACCATTCCTGGGTGTGTTTAAAAGACACTATAGATGTGGTGCTTAATAACATGGTTTACTGGTGGACTTGGCAGAGCTGAATTAATAGTTGGACTCCATGACCATAAAGGTCTTTTCCAATGTAAACAGTTCTATGATTCTATTCTAAGCATCTGTCAAATAAAATTACTTACTCTTTATTTCCTACATGCAAAGTCAGTTCCCATTGTAACAAGAAGATTTCTCATAATTAATACAATTTTGCCTTCATTCGTGCACGTAGACTGCTGATGCTTTGCTGAGTTCCTGTGCAGATCATGGAGAAGTCAGTGATGCATAGGATTCATCTTAATTTTTGTGATTGGATGTTCGTAGTAAACAACTGGCCCTTCTGTCCAGAGCAAACAAGAATTTAACCATGCAGTATTATGAAAAATATTTAATCACATTTTAAATAACATGGTAGCTACTTCCACACCAAATATATTCATAGTCTATCTAATTCTACCAGAAATGTTTCTCCATAGTTGTCAAAGAATCACAGAATCATAGAATCATTAGGGACTGGAAGGGACCTCGAAAGATCATTTAGTCCAACCCCCCTGCCACAGCAGGATCACCTAGACCCAGTCACACAGGAACAATTCCAGGCAGGCCTTGAACATCTCCGGTGAAGGAGACTCCACAACCACCCTGGGCAGCCT
>VXBP01006506.1:0-12459 GCA_013400115.1 Rhinopomastus cyanomelas | reverse complement strand
ACACCACCCAGCTTTGTGTCATCAGCAAACTTGCTGACAGTGCATGCCAATCTCTCACCCAAGTCATCAATGAATAGATTGAACAGGACTGGTCCCAGCACCAACCCCTGGGGCACTCCACTACATACAGGCCTCCAACTAGATTCCGTCCCATTGATCACTACTCTCTGGCTTCTACCCTGTAGCCAGTTCACCATCCACTGCTCTGCCATCCTCCATCCACCTGGTTATGCCCTCATAAAAGGCTATCAGGTTGGTCAAGCATGACTTTCCCTTTGTAAAGCCATGCTGACTGTCCCTAATGACCCTCCTGTCCTTGATGTGCCTGGAGACAGCCTCTAGTACAAATTGTTCCATCACCTTTCCTGGGATGGAGGTGAGGCTGACCGGTCTATAGTTACCTGGGTCTTCCTTCTTTCCCTTTTTAAAGGTTGGGGTAACAGTCGCTACCCTCCAGTCCCCAGGCACCTCTCCTGTTCCCCAGGACCTAGCAAAGATGATGGAGAGTGTCCCAGCAATGACTTCCACCACCCTTAGTACACGAGTGCATCCCATCTGGGCCCATGAATTTGTGCACATCCAGTTTACTCAACTTATCCCTAACCCAGTCCTCATCAATCAAGGCGGGCTCCTCTCTTGCCTCAACCTCCTCTGCAGTCTGGGGCCTGATATCAAGACAACCCCCAGAATTATAGACAGAGGCAAAGAAAGTGTTGAGTATCTCTGCCTTCTCTGCATCCTCTATCTCCAGGGCACCCACCTTATTCTGCCTCTAGTGTTGGTTTTACCTGCGATGTATTTGAAGAAGCCCTTTTTGTTGCCCTTGACCTCTCTTGCAAAGTTTAATTCCAAGGAGGCCTCGGCTTTTCTAGTTGCATCCTGTCCTCAGCTTTGGTTCATCCACTGAGTTCATTATTCTGGTTGTCAATAGAGATGATCTGAAATATCTCAGCCTCACTGTACCCTATTCTATTTAGGTTAAAAAGAAGCATTGCAGGTTTTCTCGTCTTTAGCATGCAAGAAAAATCTTGCAGAGTTCAGGTAGAAGGGTTTGTGCTGGAGAAATCATTGCTATCCATGTGGAGTTTGGCAGTTGTATGATTAAGTGAATAGCTGAAGTGTGCATGGTAAAAAGTAGTGACACTTTTAGACATCATCTGTCTAGCCCCAATGTTCATGACATAGAAATTTTTTAATAGCTCCTTTATACCTTGAAAAAACTATTTCCAGCCTTTATTTTCACAATGTGGAATTACCTGTTATTCTGAAATTGCTCTCTTTACTCTTATAGTTAGAGATGTAAATAAAGATTTGCTATTGTACAGATCCCTTTGCTTAGGCATCAGTATGGTTTGCACTGTTATTCAAGGCCAGATAGTGACTTGAACAAACTCTTCAAACATGGTTTCTTTTCACTGGAGGATAACAGCTCGTTTATTTTTGGGTTAGGGTAGATTAACTCATTGTATAATCTTTCTCCTTGTAATGATGTACTGGTAAGTTTGGGGATTACTTTTGCTTGCTTTGTTTTCAGCTGGATATTACAGTGGTTGGAAGGCATGCTAGATGTGTTTAATTTTGGCATGGGACTAATTCCAATAGAGATGAAATTGAAGACACTGATATGTCGAAGTAAACTCCAGCATGCAGACCAGCCAGCCAGATTCATTTAAACATGGATGTGAGTCAAAATTAGTTGACAACAAATCCTGCCAAACCCTGGTTTCATATTTACTTCAGAGTCCTGATGCTTTGCCTCATTACTGATGTATTGTATTTCCAAACCTCAATGCAAATGCATTTATTCTGTCTCTGTAAGTTTAGCAACCTGAATTCAGCTTTGGAGAAACCATAAGAAAAGCCAGTCAGATCAATGACCTAGAACTCAGGGTGAGGAGAGTGCAAAGACGTGACTCTACAGCCTGTAGTCAGAATATGTCTATTAAGGGGACAGTGGCATGGTCTGCAGAGATCTAGCATGGCACACATGGACTTAACCTGGATACAGAAACATCTCTCAGCACAGGAAGAAATTTGAGTGCAGTACTGTCCCTTGCACATCTAGTTCCAGGGTCGAAGTCAGCAGGCATGCCAGTGGATATTAATATGCGATTTACAAAACACATATACATCTTGGAGTCACTTACCTTGCTCAGGTACATGCTTATATGCTTCCTAACTATCCTCATTTTTGCTTGCTTATCAGACCTACTTAAATATCTTATTTCCCCCAGCCAACACCCTTACTTCAGCTGTCAGATCATATCCTATCTATATGCTTTCTGTGTTTTCTACTACATACAGGGAGAAGAAATAGAAAAGAATAATAGAAATGTCTTGGGTTGAGCTTACCTGTATTTTCTGAATCCGTATGCCTCATCAACAGAGACTATAGAATTTGGAAGATAAAGAAGAAGGAAATTACCTGATGGTGAACTAGGAAGTGAGGGAAGGCGTGGAGGGCACAAAAGCACATGGTGAGATCTATCAGAGTTTAAGCAATTTATCAGTTTGTCTGAAGGAATCCCAGCACAGATTTTGTAGGAAAGTAATTGGTTAGAGCCTCTGTTCCAGTGGTTATTTAACAAAGCTTGGCAGCTGGTTCTGTGCTCCAGCAAATTTTGTTTGCTTCTGCTCTTTTGAGACTTGTGTGCAAAATGGCTGGTGCTGCTGCTGGAGAAGAAGCTTGATGTTGTGCTTTGGGAAGCAGTTATGAAGGAATTGCCCATAGTGATTGGGGGGAGGCTCTGGGTTCTGAAGGACAGAAGTCCCTGACACTCTGGTTGCTTCTTTTCTGTTAGAAGGTACTTTGTGTTGTCTGTGCTTCTTTTAAAGTCAGTAGTGGTCATACTCTCATCTGGAATGTCTTTGCAGTTTACATCCACAATGCAGTCAAAAGTGGTGATGATGTCATCTACTTCTGAGGTCTCTTCTCTAGGATTGTGGCTGCTACTTCTGCTCTCCTGACTGGTTTTCTGATCATCTTTCCTCTTTTTGCAAGAGAAGATGTGATTCAACATACTGAATCTTCCTTCTTTCTTTAGAAGCCTGTTGTTCTGGGAGGGGGGCTGATGAACTGGCTCAGATCTACTGGAAGTACAAATCATAATGTGAAATCATTGTAGTCAAAAAATGAAAAAAACACCTGACTGTGTTATCCCACAAAATGGGTATATGATGGTGAAATGCATTTGCAGGATGGTTTAAGAAGGTGGAAAATCAGAATTCAGGTTTTGTAATTAGTAAAGACTGAAAATGATATCATGTTACTTCACTCTGCATTACAAGGTTCATTGCTTTACACTCATTTTAGTGTGACTCAATGTAGTTATCAGAAAAAAAACCCCAAAATCTACCAGCTGCAGAATTATTATTATTAATGGTGAGGTAAGATCTAATAATAACAAGAATCTGCTGGGATCTTTAAAATGTTATCTTTGTATTATGTCATATTTGGAAAATGGTGTTTTCAACATTTATTGCCAACATCGTAACAAAGACACTAGCTCCCTTTCCCCTTCCTTTGCCTGTACTGAAGAGACCTTCATGGTTTCAGAAGATCTATCGAGATAATTACCTACACTGGTGCTGCTGCAGTGGATTTTGGTTGAGGTTTTGACTAATCAACATTTCAGACCTACTCCAACAGGCAGAGCACAGAATGAAGTGGAGAAGAAATAATGTGACTGAAAAGAAGGAGAAGCACAAAGAAATATGGTGATAAATGTTTTTGTAAGTACATAATCATTCACCAAAGTTGAATAATTGAAATAAAATAAATGACAGCTGTTGAAACATGATAAATACAGAGCAAGAGGAAGATCATAAGCAGTGGAAAAATAATTTTTAGAAAAAAACCCCCACCAGAATAAGAAGAGATGAGAAGGAAAATAGTTGCACACCCTTGCCCTAAGGATGAAATCTTTATTTTATTATCTATCTAGCAAAGCTGCTTTTGTATTCAATCTATGCCTCTGTCTGATTACACGAACATGTTACTAGTACATAGAGATTTCAGAAAAGTGGAAGGCATATATCTGAGGGCTGAACTTATTCTGTAAGAGAAATTCTCTGTACCAAGTGGCTTACCAACTGTTATACTCACATATTCTTTGTTCAGAACCCTCAGCTGGTCAACAGACTAGCACTGTTACTGCAGTGATGAGTCCTCAGCAGGTGACTAATAACAACGTGGTTCTTTTGGTGGACAACTTAAACCAAGTTAGTGCATATAAATTGAGGAGACATTACCCAGAGCTCAAACCCTTCAGCAGCATCATAAACAGATTTGTTTTCTAGTCAGTGGCCACCAGGCAAGCAAGATACAAACTTTCACATTACCTGCTCTCCTGAGACAGTAGCTTGATGCATGCTGTATGCCCACAGTACATTGCGTATGTCAGGGGAGTGTTTTCATTGATGTCTCGAGGGCTGCTCTCTATCCCCAGCTCTAGCAGTGTCTGCACACAGTCAGCTTTCCCTGCTGCTGCAGCCCAGTGCAAAGGTGTCCTACAGCAAAGTGGGAGTATCATTACAATAGATTAATAAATTTACTATCAAAGCTATTAATGGCATAATGAGGTGTTCTTCTATGGTGCTCGTCCAAATTCACAATATCCATTCTCCTGCAACTTACCCAATACTAATACAGATGCCAGTGGTGGTAATAAGGCCACAGACTGACATACATGTATGTGCATCTATTTACCCGTAGAGAAAGTAGATATGGGGCTGCAGAATACCTATTCATACTATAAAATAAATAGCATCTCTTGCATTCATGGAGCTGCAGAGGGTGAGGTATACCTGAAGTTTTCACATCAGAATGTGAAAAATTCTTTGTAGTGTCTACAGTGTGTTTATAGTGAATCACTTATCTTTTTCCCTCTTTAAGCACGATACCGTCAATGGAAACCTTCTAAGAACAGGTAATAGGAGGACTTGTCTTTTACCGAGTTCTTAAGTATAGATGCTACCTTTGTCCTTCTTTCAGTATAAACACAGCCTTTTTGTCTGCTCTAGGAGAACTTGCTCTGGCAAGGGTGTTGGACTAGATCAGGGGTCCTCAAACCCCGGCCTGCGGGCTGGATACGGCCCCCCAGGGTCTTCAATGCGGCCTGCCGGTATTTACAGAACATCACCTGTTGGAGACACTGGATTCTGTGGAGTCGTTGTTGTGGGAGCAAGGACAGTTGGAGCATTTTGACATGTGAATTGATGTTGATAGTCTGCTTAAGTATAGCGATTAGCACAAGTAGCAGTCTTTGTCTAAAGCTAACCACCGGCAGAAGAAACAAGAGGTAACAACAACGTTGCCTTGGACACCTCCTGGACAGTGTATGGCTGCCAATGAGATCGCGGCACAGGTTGCTGGGGTGTTTGACAGACCTATCACCGTTCTGTAAGAGGGTCTATATTGCCTAAGTTTTAGCAATAAAACGGTTTCTACTTGAAGTTATGCGGCTAAAACCACTCCCCCACCCCCCCGCCGGGGGTTGGCGGGGGTGGGGAACCGAGAAGCTGCAGGTGATTTCCTGCCGACTGCGCGGCCAGGCTGAGGAGGGGGGCCGGCGGCATCAGCGAGGTGGATGTTCACCTTTGAAAGAAGTTAAGCCAAGTGGTGACAAAGCCCTTTCACACATAATGTTATTTCCCACCAGCAACCTAAAGTTAAATAACATCCCTGCTGATCAGTTACTGTACTAGATAAGTACAAGTCAGCTGCACTGCTTTGCTTTGTTTCTGGCCATGATTCTTCATAAGGGCAGTTCATTAACTAGGTCATGGCCTGTGAAAGAGGAAATCTGATTATAGTTAAGCAGAGCTAGTCTCAGGTTGTCAGAAAGGAAGCAGCAATTTCAGTTTTCAAAGTTTCCATGGTTACCTGTCATCCACATCAAGGGCTTGCAGGTTGCACTCAGGCACTCTAGCCAGCTCAGTGATAATATCACTGTAGCCTGCAGCAGCTGCGATGTGCATACATGTTTTACCATTCTCATCATCGTAGTTTATTATTGATGGTCCCTGGTAGTGGTCCAGAATGATAGAACACAGAATCCTGTTGCCACTCTGGGAGAAAGTTCAGAGAATAAAAGCATTTTACCATGGAGCTTACACCAAACTGCTTTTTCTTTGCTGGAGAAGGCTAAATACAGTAATAGCATTTTGTTGCATGTGTACTACACTCCCCAGGTATGAAAGCCAAAAAGCTTCCAATCTCCTTCTGGGAATTTGGTTTGGTTTATGAGTGCTTTGAATCCTGCAAAAAAATTAGTAATGTAGTGCTGTAAATATCTCTAAAAGTTATAGAGTGTCAATTACTCAACAGCTTTCTGAGAAGTAACTTCTGGCTATTTTGCTCGACAGAGTCCAGAAAGATAGGAACTTGCATTTTCTTATAGAAATTATGTGTTGCAGAGCACCTCAAAAGATGAACTGCCCAAGTCAGCCTAGGGAAGTAATGCCAAATATTTGCTTAGGTGGTTCAAGAAAGTTTTATTAGCTAGTTGGCTCCAGTGTTTCAGACCCTTAATAGAAAGCTGACATAGTACTCTAATCTGCAAATGAAACTGAATATTTTGCATCTTAACTTGGTGGAAATCAAGAAAAAAATCATTTGTTTTTTTAATAACATAGAAACACAGACTGGAAATGCCTTTCTAGATTATCAAATTCTATCACTGTAATTACTTGCAGCTATGTTACATCATCCTTTTTGGAAATCTAGTTTCCATTAAAAGTGATTAGCTTTTTTGTCCTGGTTACTCCCAAAGGAAGGCAGTTCAAGAACTTGTTTGCTTCAATGATTAATATCTCTAATTTCTATTCATACTCATAGCTGATTTATGTCCCTTTCTTTCTGTGCCAGCATTATTATTTAGATAAATTACTTCTTTAACTGGTATTTGTTCTTCAGATGTATTCATAGACAATTGTGATATCCTTCCTGAGCTTCCTATCCTTCCTCTTGACTCTCTAATCAAGCTGTGTGAAAATTTCCTTGTAAAGTGTGCTTTCTATTTCTCTAATCAACTTACTAAACCTTCTCCTTTTGTGTTTTAATTACATATCCTTGGAGAGAGGTGATTAAAACTATACTTAGTCATACACAGACATTTTTGCGAGGTCTTTGTAAAGTGACACTAGCTCTTCTTTCTTTGTATTAGAACAATGTCTTTTGGTATGTCACAGAATAGCATTTGCCTTATTCACAACTGTGTCCCATTAGAAGTTTCTCTTAGTTATGGAATAAATGTTTATACCTCGGTATTCTGCTTTAATAGTATTTTCCAAATTACAGAGTTTCAAATTTCTGGGTGGATCTTCTATTAATAGCACCCAGCTGCATGACTTATGTGTTAATCCTGTACAATTTTGTCCCATTTGTTTTACTGTTGACTTGAAAGTGATCCAGCTTCCCTTCTGTGATGTCCCTGTTCATTTCTGTTAATGTGTTACAGTTGATTTTGTCAGATCTCATCAGAGTGTATTTTGTGCCAAGTTATTGTGAAAATATGAAACAAGATTGATTTCAAGCCTTAGCCCTGAAAATTATTTCCTTCCAGCATCTATTCAACATTTAATTATTACTCTTCACTTCTTGATTTTGAGACACAACTTTTTTCCCTTCTCTGTACTTTTGTCTGTTATTTTGTAAGATGTTATCTGTTACATCCCCGGCCTCTTCTACAAACTTTTTGTCTCTTTTTTTCGTTCTACATGACTGACAAGTTGTATTCCATCTGGATGTGGAAGCAGTTGGACCCAGAGCTGCTCAATCCAGCAGTAATTGAGTTCCCTTAAGTTACAAATATGTGTGCCTCTAAAGTCAGGAATTTCGGTTTGTATGGTCTTTGTTTACTCACCTGTTATTTTAGTCCAGACATTTTATAATAGCCTCATGAACCACATTAAAATTGTTATTGTTGTTTGACTACCTAATTGAAAATAGATCATTAAGGTACACCAAGGTCCTGTGAATAACTATTTTCATTCCCCTGTGCCTATGCCAAATGTAAATGTCCTCCATGCTAGCATAATTCTTGACTGCATTTTTTGGGCACTAGCATCGGATAATCTAGTGTCCCTCAGCACTAACTGAACCTAGAAATCTATTATATACTACTGTAGCGGGTTGGGGTTTCTCCACCAGTTTTAGCAGGTTCAAATCAATGAACTGCCCGCATTCTCTGCAGTAAGGTCTCGATGACATCTCGGACAAATTTTGCCAGACAATGAATAGCTTAGGATACTGGATAGAAGTTTGTTAACCTAATAGCTGTATACAGACAAAGAAAAGGAAACAAAAAAAGACAGGAAAATAAAACAAATAAAACCCAGCAAGTTGGTGCACTCAAATTAGAAACTGCATCACACATGCCATTACGCTATCTGAGGAAAATACCATGGGAAGTCGCTATCGTTTGGGCCTTGGGTCACATCAGAGATCTGGACAACAACAAAAGCATGCTAACTGGAGACAAGTGCCACCACCCTCTCCCTTAAGGCCCCAATCGCACCACGGTGCGGGCGGCAGAAAATGACACACAGCTTCTCTTCCCGTTGACCAGTCTCTCCAAAATGGCAGCGATCCATTGCTCAGCCCCAGTCACGTGGGGGATCCAAAATGGAGGCAGATTCATCCCTGGATCAACAGGGCCACGCCCACACTCCACAGTAGGCCGAGAGGATTCTCAAGGCCCTCTCCTCTCTTCTCCCCTCCTGTCTCAGCTCCAGGGGGAAGAGAGGGCACCCCAGCATACCACAACTTTACCAAAATGCTGAAGCTGCGTTGTGAGAGGTGGCTGCACTCAAATCTTGCTTCCCAGATCGCCCGGATTGTGGCGTCAGGTTCAGGCCCGAGGCAAAAGGGCTGCGCAGAGCTGGGGGGCACAGCGGCACAAATCAGGGTCTTCCCAAGACCGCTGAGAAACCGTGGCAAACGCGAAAGCTGCCCATTACTGGATGGGGAGCGGTGCAAACCGGAGCGTCCTCCATTCCTAAAGCAGCGGCGCCACTGGAGAACCTGCGGCAAACTTCGCAGCTAGCGCCGGGGCGGGGAGAGCTTACAGGTGCGTCTCCAGACCACGGCACATCGGCGCTACTGGAGACCGAGGCGAGTCACAGCTGGCAGTCCGGCCGAGGACATGGGGCTGCGCGAACACGGTGCATCTGCTCTTCCCGTAGTAGCGGCGGCGTCGCTGAGAAACCGCAGCTGAGCCGCATTCCGTGCCCTTCCCCCTCCCCGCCACCTTCCCGAGAATGGACGGGGCGGGGGAGCGGGGGTGCTCAGCTGAGAAGCCGCAGCCCAAGAGAGCCTGCAGCGCACATGAGCAGGCTACATACTTCCTCCTTCTTCTCTTCTTCCTCACTTCTCTCTTCCTTCTTCCTGACTTTCTAAAAGCAAACCGCCCGCTCTGCTTTTTCATAGGCTAACCCAACACGGACATCCAGAGCAGGTCCAGGACCAGTGACACCTTCCCCCAGGACAAGTCCCCTGTGGGGGAGGGGTCCTCCAAAACAAAACAACTCCTTTCTTTTCTTCTTCATGAAAGCAGAACTGCTGTACATTTGAAAACGCTAGCAATTTTCAAACTACAACAACTACCATAACAAAAATCTATCTGCCATCATCCTTCTGCTTCTCTTTTGATACAAAAAATTAACATACAATATCTTACTATTTCTGTATTGATGTTTGAGTGACACTACTATTCCTGTAGTTTTACACTGTCTTGTTAAGTCTACATTTCACATCCTGCGTCTAAAGTTACAGTCCCTCATAACTTCGCTGCATAACTTCGTATTTGAATAAGAAATTTCCTACTCTTCTTACTGGCATGTCATACATTTGCACACTGTTGTGTCTCTCACCAATATTCCATTTTCTAGACCAAACAAACCATTTCGTCTTCTCTTCATAGGTCAAGTTTTCCAACCCACTTATCATGCTTGGTGTTTGTTTTTGGCTTCCTTCCACATAGTCTACAGCTTTCTTCAGCAATAACACACCAAAAAACATAATTGTTCAGCTGAGTCTTCTCTCCTGATGTTGGAAGTGACATTGGTACATCCTGTAGCCCACATGTGTCACATTTGCATTAATAGGTACTGGAATAATATTGCTTGTTTTGTATAAACGCTACAATTTAAACACCTGCTCACTTTGCTTTCGACTACACTGCTAGTCTACTGCTTTTGATTCTGCACAAACATCTTTAGTTTTCCACAATTCTGTAAACATTTGTATTTTATTAATTTCAGTTCCTTGCCTGTAATTTATCAAAATAATTGCTAGTTATGTTTTAACCCATTAAGTGCTGTATCCCTCTTTTTTTTTTTTACAATTTGTTGTTGTATATGTGTGGTTATATACATTATCTGGATTTTGCCACTTCATTATGGAATAAATTAAAACATTCTTGGGATAAAACACTGGTTGGACTGTCTGTAACGTGAACACCTCCAAAGATTATTTGATATTCTGGAAGTGGCTGCTAAAGAATATATGTTGTATGATTCAAGTCCCTGGTTTGATTTGGATTTCATTAGTCATTACTCTTCGGCACTGTGACAGCTTATATTTGGATTGAATTCTGGGTCCATTACAGCTTGTTGTGCTTATACAAATGGTGCTATTTATGCCACTCAGTGTGATTAAAAATGCTGTACTGCTCAAACAAAAAAGGGACAATGAGTTGGACTTTTTATGATTACTCCATTCACCATGTACTTAACAACATTTCTGTGGCACGCGATGAACTTTATCTTGGCACTTCTCCAATGTTTCTGTGTTTTACTACATGGTAGTAAACTGATTAATTGACATTCAAACATACAAATAGGTTCTTATCTGAGGAAACAGTAATTACTTTGAAGATAACATTTCAATCAAACTGTAAATTACATTTTCTAAGTAATCAAAGGCTATTTCCTAATACTTTGAAATTTCCACTAAAACAGCTCTGTGGACAACTGCTGTGTGGTTTTCTAGCTTTTTCTTAGGAATGCTTTCTTATCTTTACATTCATCTTGACTTCTACAGCTGCACACAAAATTCTCCTAAAATGCTTACACTGCTCTTATTCTTAGATTGATAGCTTTGACCTGATGTCGTTGAAAATGTAGTTTTCCTCTGGTAAATTTAACGTGAACCACAGTACTATTGATAGACCAGGATGTTCAGTGGTAAATTTACCATAAGAAAATTACATGGTTTTGTAGGCTTACTGTACGTATCCCTACATTTCATCTTCCCCTTCTGATTCAAATTCGTTTCAGTAACATTCCCGTAGTCAACTAGAGATACGACAATAGGCAATGGGTGTAAGCTGGAACACGGGAAGTTTCATATGAATGTGAGAAGGAACTTCTTCACAATAAGGGTGATGGAGCACTGGAATGCTTTCCAGACAGATGATGGAGCAATTTATCCTAGAGGCTGTCTGCAGGCACATCAAGTACAGGAGGGTCATTACAGACAGTCAGCATGGCTGACTGCAGACAGTCAGCATGGGGAAGTCATCCTTGGACAACCTGATAGCCTTTTATGGGGGCATAATAAGGCACATAGATTATGGCAGAGTGGTGGATGTGGTCTATCTTATCTTCAGTAAGGCATTTGACACAGTCTCCCACAGCATCCTCGCAGCCAAACTGAGGCGGTGTGAACTGGCTGATAGAGTAGCGAGGTGGATCGTGAATTGTCTGCAGAATAGAAGTCAGAGAGTAGTGGTCAAGGGGACAGAGTCTAGTTGGAGGCCTGTACCTAGTGAATACCGCAAGGGTCGGTACTGAGACCAGTTACAGAATCAGAATCATTAGGGATTGGAAGGGACTTCAAAAGATCATCTAGTCCAATCTCACTGCAAAGCAGGATCACCTAGACCAAGTCACATAGGAACTCATCCAGGCGGGTTTTGAATATCTGCAGTGAAGGAGACTCCACAACCTCCCTGGGCAGCCTGTTCCAGTGCTCCGTCAACCTCACCGTGAAGAATTTCCTCCTCAGGTTGACGTGGAACTTTCTATGTTCCAGCTTACAAACATTGCCCCTCGTCCTATCACTGCATGACATTGAGAAGAGCCTGGCTCCATCCTCCTGACACTCACTCTTCACATATTTATAGACATTAATGAAGTCAGCTCTCAGTCTCCTCTTTGCCAAGCTAAAGAGACCCAACTCCCTCAGCCTTTCCTCATCAGGGAGGTGCTCCACTTCCTTCATCACCCTTGTTGCTCTACATTGGACTTGCTCCAGCAGCTCCACATCCCTCTTGAACGNTGGACTTGCTCCAGCAGCTCCACATCCCTCTTGAACGGAGGGGTCCAGAACTGGACACAATACTCCAGATGTTATCTCACCAGTGCAGAGTAGAGGGGGAGAAAACCTCTCTTGAGCTGCTAACCACCCCCTCTTCTGATGCACCCCAGGATGATGTTGGCCCTCTTGGCCACAAG
>VXBP01006503.1:0-28280 GCA_013400115.1 Rhinopomastus cyanomelas | reverse complement strand
CCCGCCCGTTCCCTGGGCGGTGGAGGGGTGCTCCCTTCAGGGCCACAGCCTGCGAAAAACAGGGCAAACAAAGACCCTGCCCCGGTTTTATAGGACCCAGCCTGCCTTTCAGGGGCAGGTCACAGGACAGACGCTTCCGGGGAAGGGTCCTGAGACCTGTGCAACCGGGAGCAGGTCCCCCAGAACACAACAAAACTTTTCTTCCTCATGAAAGCACTTCTACAGGTTCTAGCAGTTCTCAAACTGCAACACAGGCGGATTGGACTAGATGATCTTTTGAGGTCCCTTCCAATCTGTAGTGATTCTATGAATCTATGATTCTATGATTTTGCCCTTGCCCACAGTGGCACAGCCATCAGTGCTCCTGTAATTCAATGTGGCTTTTGCTCAGCCCCCTTTCTTTCATGCCCATATCAATGATCCACCACAGTGGGTTTGCCCCACTACTGGCACCTCTGAATGCACAACGAAGCAAGGGCAATGGCTTGGGTCACTTAGCTACTAGGCTTTTTCTGCACAAGGACAAGGAAGACACCATTGTCTTCCTAGGAAGGGGGGCACAAAGCCACCAGAGATGAACAGGCTGGAAGCAGAAGAGGAAGCTGCCTCAACCTCAAATACAACCACTTCTATCACTGAATTGCTGGGTTGGGTGGCCTAGTTAGAAATACAGCCGGCGGGAACGGTCCATGGGTTCAGGCCAGGAGCCAAAAGGGAAGCAGCAGTGTGCTGTGTCTGACCATCACTAGCTCTGATGAAGAGTGGGACAGTGGGAAGCACAAGTCTCATGAGAAGAAGCTGAGGGCACTAGGGCTGTTCAGCCTGGAGAAAAGGAGGCTGAGGGGAGATCTTATCACCCTCTAAAACTACCTGAAAGGAGACTGGAGAAAGATGGGGGTTGATCTTTTCTTCTAAGTAATAAGAAACAGGAAAGGGTTATCAAACATTGGAAAAGGCTACCCAGGGCAGTGGAGGAGTCACTGTCCCTGTAGGCATTTAAGACATGTGTAGATGTGTTGCTGAGGGACATGGTTTAGTGGTGACCTGACAGTGCTGGATTAGTGGTTGAACTTGATGATCCTAAAGTCCTCTTCCGACCAAAATGATTCTGTGATTGTGTGAAGCCCCAAGAGTCACAAATTTCATGATCCAACTACAGACAGAATCCAACACGGCCAATCTGAACGTCTTTCTGGGATGGAAACAGCACCAAGACAGTCACACAGGTTGTTGGACCTCACTCACATCCAAAAGGATGCACAGAACAAGAGCTGAGCTTTGATATCTAAGTGACTGTCAGAAGGTGTTTCCCCTGCATTACAGAGCAGATCTGCTTGTCCAGGGAGTCCCACAGTCCATCTGACACCTCCAGGTCAGCAATTATACTGTGAGCTGCAAAGCCTATTTAACCAGATCTTGACAAAGGAACAGTGCATTTCATCGAAGCAGCAAGAAAAGGTTGAGAGAGCAGGGACTGTTTAGCCTGGAGAAGAATGAGAGGAGACCTGATCCACTGGGCCTATAAGGCATCTGCAGGGTGGCTGCAGGGAGGATGGTGCCATACTGTTTCCAGCTGTGCCCAGCAACAGGACAAAGAGCAGTGGACACAAGCTGGAACACAAGAAGTTTCATTTAGAATAAGGAAAAACTTATTTCCAGTGTGAGTCACAGAGCACTGGAACAGGCTGCCCAAAGAGGCTGTGGAGTCTCCTTCTCTGGAGATACTCAAATCCCAACTGGATGCAGCCCTGTGCAATGGGCTCTGTCTGCTTTGTCGGGAGAGTTGGACTTGGTGATCTCTTGAGTTCCCTTCCAACTCCAATCATTCTGCAAGTCTCCCACAGACTGCCTTCCACCAAATTTCCCACTACTCTCAGCAGCTGCAGATCTGCCTCCAACCTTTTCAAAGCCAGAGCTATCCAGAGAGGTTCATTGTCTGGCCGCAAAAGCAAGAAGGGGAAGAACAGTGCTGTCACCCCCACCTCCACAGCTAAATGACATCTATCACGTCATTGCACCCCCACAAAGTGCCAAGAGCTGCCAGACCCCTCTTGGCTCACCATGGCATGAAGGGCTCAAGTGGCAGCGTCCCGCCAACAACTCGCCCTGTGTCTGCTGTGCTGGAGCACAGTTGCACATGACCTAGGCATCACTGCATCCCTGAGCATTCAGGGCTGACAGTGCAGCTCAGCAGCACCATCTGTGGCCATTGTATTGCCCTGGCTCATCCCAAGACACTTCTCACATCACAGTTCTCTTTTCTTAGTGGAAAGAGGCAAAACCAGACCTCCTGAAGGAAGGAAGTTTGTCTCTTTGGATGAGTTCCAGTGTGAGAAGGAGACTTTATACACATGGGTTCTCTTTCATGTTTGATTGCTGGACTAAGATCATATTGTTGTCAAGCTCAAGGCAGGGGGGAAGAAAAGAGCAAAACTGACGCAAATCAGGAAAGCATTAGGTAAACGTAGCTAAGCACACATCTTCTGACCAAACGGAGAGCAATGCGATTCCAGACAATTATGCCGTTGGCAGGAAGTCCAAAAGGACAAACTGTGATGCCCGCAGTGCACTGGGAGATGTACAACCCCAGGGGATGAGCATGTCCTTCCCCAAAGCATTACACTGGCATTCCTGGGCAGGTTGTGGAGGGGAAAAGCAGTTTGAAATGCTTCAGAAACGCTGTTGTTGCAGTACAGCTCCAATGGCCACCCGTCATTCAATGAAGAAACACGCACAATCACAGATAACACAGGAAAACCAACCCTGGATAGTTTGAGTGTGCTGGAATTGCTCGGCAGATCTGTGTGTACACAGTGAGAAAAACACTGGGTTTGGTGGGAAAAGGCCAGCAGCACAGACAGAATAAGAGCAGCTCTGATGGGACTGTGACACACTAGAGGGAAAGACACTGTGTACCAATACACGGTGCCAAACAATGAGTGAATCTGTCCTCCATGTGGTGATTCTTTCCATAACCACCATCTCCTCAGAGGGAATGGTACAAGTGGACACCCAAACATGCCAGCACAGCGATGGGCATAAGGGCCTGACATCCACAGGCCCGCTCAGGGACACCAGTGGGGACACAAAGGGCCAGATCCTTCACCCTCCAACACCAATGGCAAGGTTTGAATCTTCCTTACCCCCTTGATTCGGGAATGAACTCTTTGCTCAAAGGAAGCAAGTAAACATTTTCCATTCCCTTCTTTTCCTGAGCATTGAGCAAGAGTTACTTGTAAATTGCTTCCAGCAACTTCAGGACAACAAGGGAACAAACAGCTATCAACAAGCATTACACTGGTTGCTTCACACACAACCAGTTATGGGAATGAAGGGATCCTGACAGGCAGTTGGAAAGCATCCCTTTTCATACTCAATTTACAGCATTTCAGACCAGTTTTCCATGATTTAAAGAGTGCAATGTAATAAGGAACTGGGATGACTTCCTTTGTCATAGCATTTCACACTCAAGGCCTTGGAGCATTTCTTTGACTCAAACTCTGAGACAGTTTTGCAAAGCAAATGGTTTAGGAAGCAACAGACTAGCATTGGGGCCGTTTTCCTTGCTGCTGGTCACAGAGGAGCTGTTAGCAAAACCATAGCAGCGTCACAACATCTGGCCTCCCTGTCCCCATGCTGGACCATGGGCTCCTTCCTTCCTTGGGCACACATCCTTCAGCTGGTGCTGTTCTGCACCCCAGCCATGAAGAAATTTGGAATGAAAGGGTGAGATGGATCTATTGAAGGAGGAAAAAGTAGGAAAGGACTGAAAAAATTCTACACGTTTTGCACTGTTTCAGATTATCCCCAGAAAGGAAACAGCACCAGCTCTCATGGTGCTGCCACTAACTGGACTAATAGCTAACTGGGACCATTTAATGGTTCCAGTTCGATTCTCGTGGACATGCAGACCCACTGCAAAAGCCAGTTGTAACTGGTGCTGCTAGACAAAGAGCTCAAAGCCTGAGCCAACAGAAAGGCTGTGCTGCTTCGCGGTGATCCCACACAAACCCATATGGGTGAGGCTTTGTAGTACTTCCATGCAAAGGAACTTGCCTATAACCATAGGCAATGGTAATGTAAACTTCTTTAGGTTATTGGCACATAACTAAAGGGCTTTGGGAGACCATGAGCTGTTAGCTCAACTATGCCCATATAGCAAAGCTCATAGAACCCCTTCCCAAGAGCATTCTTTCTCCACGGGCAAAATTTTCCGGACAAAACAGGGAAGGAACTGGGGCCTTTCCCTTTCTACAGCCTTTCCCACGTGAGCATTATGCTCAAAACAAACTCAGCTGTCTGCTAGGGCTCTTGTGAGCAGTAGTCAGCCCCTGTGCACCTCCAGGTGGGTCTGGCAGGCAGCAGGATCAGGATCATAGCCAGAGCCAGAATGGTTTGCCGTTCTCTCCATACTCAGTAGGCTTCAATGCGGTAATGCAAAGCCTCTATAAGCCCCACTTAAAAGTCTCATCTACTACAAATTCTCATGAACTCATTTCGTCCAAGGCTTTAAAGCTTGAAAATATTATCATCCTTGGGATTTTTAGGGAATCTTGTGGTGTCAAGGGAATTAACCTGGCTGCAAATCACTGTTCCCATAGATCTCCATCTCACATCCTAAGGCACAAACACTACTTGAGAAGATCACTGGAGTGTAAGTGGGTTTAATGACAGGATTTTCTAAGGTTTCTTTGATGATATCTTACACCCACCTTTTGTTTAGACAAATTGAGCAGCTGCATGTTTGTGTGTGGCAGAAGTGCATGCCCATAGTAAATCATAGAATCATAGAATCATTAGGGATCAGAAGGAACCTCGAAAGATCATCTAGTCCAATCCGCCTGCAACAGCAGGATCACCTAAACCAAGTCACACAGGAACCTATCCTTCGTCCTATCACTAGATGACACCGAGAACAGCTCAGTTCCATCCTCCAGACATCCACCCCTCAAATATTTATAGACATTAATGAGGTCACCCCTCAGTCTCCTCTTCTCTAAGCTAAAGGACCCAGCTCCCTCAGCATCTCCTTATAAGGAGGAGGTGCTCCACTTCCTTCATCATCCTCGTTGCCTTACTAAACGGGATGTACACAAATCCATGGGCCCAGATGGGATGCACCCACGTGTACTAAGGGAGACAGTGGAAGTCATTGCTAAGCTACTCTCCATCATCTTTGCTAGGTCCTGGGGATCAGGAGAGGTGCCTAGGGACTGAAGGACAGCAAATGTTACCCCAATCTTCAAAAACGGAAAGAAGGAAGACCCGGGTAACTATAGACCGGTCAGCCTCACCTCCATCCCAGGAAAGATGATGGAACAATTTGTACTAGAGGCTGTCTCCAGGCACATCAAGGACAGGAGGGTCATTAGGGACAGTCAGCATGGCTTTACAAAGGGAAAGTCGTGCTTGAAAACTTGATAGTCTTTGATGAGGGTATAACCAGGTGGATGGATAATGGCAAAGCATTGGACGTGGTCTATCTTGACAAAGCAGCATACCTACAAGCCCTCCACACCTCAAAGAATGCCCAACTGTGCAGCTGGTGCCAGCAATGCAGACCATTTGGTCTCAGTGCTTATAGGAATGTGCTGCTCTTGGCACAGCTTGCCGGTACATCATCCTGCAACCAGGAGGACTTTGTTCTCTGTGGAGGCCAAACCTTAGTGCTCAGCTTAGTAAATGCAGTGGCAGAAGCCAAAATCCTGACTGACAAAGGTCCTTGTGTAAGCGTGTATATGATGAAAGCACACAGGACATGCATTTTCCTTGAGGAAAACTGGATTGGTATGGATAGATGGATGTGCTGTAGCAAAAATCCTGCCCCTCCTGCCCCATACCAGCGAGGTCAAGAACTGGCAACAAACCAGCCACGGAACCAAAAAGCAAACAGCATGTAGGGACTCAGTGGAAGGGACACACTGCCACACAACCTCTCCTGCAATGCCAGGATCTGGCCGAAGAAGGGGGCTGTGAGTCCCTTCCTCAGTGTGATGAGTCCCCTCCTCATCCTAACTTCAACAGCAACATCCGATCCCAGCCCACCTTCTCATCCCTCCACACACAAGCCTCTTTTTAGAAGCTAAATTAGGAAAAGGGAAGAGGGATGAGCACCTCTAAAGCTCCACCAACAAAAGCTGCTGTTGCAGGACACTTGGCCAGTGAGCAAAGCACACATAGCACCGACTGCAGGATGCAAATTGTACAGATGCAGGCTGTGGCATGTCCTGCTCCAGCTGGGCAGTGTCCCCTTCTCCTCAAGTCCTCAAAGTCTTCACCAAGACCAAACACCAGACTACAAAGTCTGCAAATCCTGCAGTTTGCCAGGACCAAACACCCACCCATTTCAGGAGCCACAGCAGGGTGAGCAGCCTTTTGCCAAGATGCAAATTTGCTTCTCTTCTGCTTTGGCCCTGATAAATAGGCTTTTTCTTGAGAAAAACAAGGCTGCCTGTGGAGCAGCACCAGGTCAGAGGAAAGGGGGAGCAAACACCTGCAGATGCTGCTGCTGCTGGGGCAGAGATAATCTTGACAGCAGAGAGGTACATGCTTACATCCCCACACTACTGGGAAAAAAAGCTATAGCTTAAAATCACCTCTGAGAACAGCCATGGCTTGGTGCCGCCGTCTCTCACTGTTTCTACCTCATGGCTGTGAGCTCTACTGCTGATGTAGAGGTAGACCCTCAGAAAAGCAACCAACAGTTGGACCCACTTTGTTCTCCTCATTCAGTCTGTTGCTTTTCCTTACCTCCTGCCTTCTGTTAAATGGGCTCACTGTTCCTCTCCTGTCAGCCCTTGCATTCACCCTGGGGTTAATTCAGCAGGTCAGTTCAGGAAGCTGATCCAGCTGAAATCCTCAGTAAGAAAAAAAAAGGAAGTCTCCAACCAGCACACAAGCACTGTCTGTGAGCATTAAAACTTTCCTCTTGTTCTTTTTAAAACAACAAAAAAAACAAAGAAAGAAACTGACTGAAGAGTCTTCACAAAAATCTCCTGTTAAGTTGAAGAACAGTGCTGCCAACCTTCTAATACCATCAGCTGAGTTCAAGACAAGGTGCATCCGCTGACAAAGAGATCAGAATGTGTGGAATTTATCAGTGGTTTACTCTTCCAAAATAAATCAACTGGCAAAGTTATGACTTGACCGACTTAAATGGGTGTCTTGGACCTTGATGAGTCTTCAAGATTCGTTCCCAAAGCCTGGAAAAGTGAGGGGTGGTATGGGACACGCAGACACCACATCCCAGTCCCTGCACTGAGGTGTCATCATCTTTTACAAACTACAAAAAGGCACTGTGGCTGCAGCAGTGCTGCTCAGGAGAGGAAAATTTGGCTCACTTCTTCATTTCACTCATTTTCCACAAAATGCGGTGCTCAAGCCCACGGGGGTTTCTCTGCAAAGGAACACAGTTGTGTGCATGTCTTTTTCTCTGTACACTCCAGTTCCAACACTCACAGAATCTTTTGGGCTGGAAGAGACCTCTAAGATCATCAAGTCCAACCATTAACCCAGCACTGAGAGGTCACCACTAGATTATCTCCCTCAGCACCACATCTCTACTTCAGTTAAACATCTCCAGGGATGGTGGCTCCATCACTTCCTTGGGCAGCCTGTTCCAAAGTCTAACAACCCTTTCAGTGAAGAAATGTTTCCTAATGTTCAACCTCCCTTGGCACAACTTGAGGCCATTTTCTTTAACTTGTTGCTTAAGGAAATCCCCACAAACTCCCACAGTAGTTTCAGTTTTGGTGTATCCTGCAGAGTGCATCTCCCTACTGCCAACCCACCCTTTGAAACCTTTCGGTAACTCATCCAGAACCCAACTGTTTCTCAGGTACTTATTTGTTTTTATGACCAAGGACTGTGCAAGTTGTCACAGCCAAAACAGAAAACAAAACAGTAACTTAACACAGGTCCATGGAAAATCCAAAGTCACCGTGCTCTTTTGTAGGTGAGACACCAAGGGATCTCCACCAACACCATCAGAAGCACAGCACTGTGGAAAAAGATGTGTCTCAAGGACTCCAGGAACTCAAAGGTTTGGCAAATACACCCTGGTACTTTTACTGAAAAGCCTCAATGGGTTTAAAAGTGTTTGGGTGTTTTGTTTGCTTTTGTAGGAGAGAGAAATTGATGGTATCTACCTGGCAGTATCTGTAGCAGCTGAGTCTTCTTTGAGATTTTGTATTTTCTGTGATTTGATAAGATTGCGGCTCTTTAATAAGCCGAAGTATCCAGATCCTTACAACAATCTGGCACTCAAGTTGTTTGCTTTAGCACTGCAGATTGCACAAGAGACATGAAAGGCTTCAGCGTAGCTGGAAAGTCACTTCTGATGAAATCACACATCGCTCCAGGGGCTGCGTTCTTTACAGTGTGTGCATACTAACGACATGTGTCTTCAGACTCACTCTGGCAGCCCCGTGCCACTTTCACAAACCCATCTGAGTCTCAAGAACAAAGCAAACGCACATGAACATGAGGAAGACAGAGCTGGCATGGCTGCTGGGTGGAATTTCTTTGAGGGAGCTAAATTGCTCATTTGTCTAGCTGGCAGAGGAAGATAGGAAAATGAGTGTTCCTGTTCTGATGAACTCTCTGATCATGTTCAATCGTTCGGGTGACACAGAATTCATGGTAAAGCTGTGGCGGAATTCCTTTGCACTTACCACAGTGTGGCTCTCCCCCAAAGTACAGATCTCTGCCTTCGTTTCACACACAAAAAGTTGCGCAGAAGAACCATAGCTCTGACTTTAGAGAAACGTCAGAATGCTTGCCTCTACTGTTTTTCCTTCAGCCCTGCCAAAATGTGTTATGACCCTATCAGCTGCAGTGTTTTCTTGCACTGAAAAAATACAGAAGCAGACTTTGTACTGTGATAGCGACTGACAGGTGCTTTCAAGATGGACAGTGCCTTGAGCTTTGTCGTGCAAACAGCAAAGGGGTTGCAAGAGCTCCCGAGGCTGCAGGACATTGCATCCACAGGCACAGAGCAGAATGAGAAGGTGTCAAGTACCTGAGCTCTGACCACCAAGACCAGCCTAAACGTCCTTCATGGGTTTCAGCAAACATTTGAGTTTAGCACAGAATCACAGAACATCGACTGGAAATCGCAATTAATACCCCCCCAGCTTTGCATATCTTTTGGAAATGAGCAGTGAATCACTGAACTGGAGGCTTGCAAAGGAAATCCTCAGCCACAACAAAAAGATTTCATGCTTTATCTCCCCCACTCAAATATTTTAGCAGACAGACAGAGGATTTTCCTCCCAGTGACAACAATAACTAGGCTCATTGAAGAAAAATATGTGGAACAGGAAGACCTGCATTCCTTGCATGAAAAATAAGAGTCGTCTGTGCCAACTGCATTTTTCAGGAACAACTCATCTACATGAAGAAATGGATGTTGCAAGAGTGTCAGGAACAGGGAGGCCCATGGTAACGTGCTCTAGGACTGGGAAAAGCAGAGAGAGGTGTGCTTTTTGTTTCTTCCAAAGTTCTCATTATTAACATGTCTTTTTGACTCAAGTTTGAATAACTAATATCTTCCTCGGTCCTTGTTCCCACTGCTTTGTGTGGCAACTCTACCTTATTCCTAATCAGAGTGTTCCCAGAATGTTAGTTATTTTGTGTTTTAGGAGACCCCTAGAAACACACAGTGGCATCCTGGGTGCTTCAGGGCAAGGATTTGGGAATCTCATCTTGCCCAAGTCACTCACGGCCATGACAGCAAAAGACATTTCCATCTATTGTGTCAGATCCATGGGATGCATTGGGCAAAACTCAAGACAGAATAAGAAGCATCAGTGCACAAAATTATAGGAATGGTGTTGATGGGTGGCGGAACAGGCAGGCGCTTGTGCACGGGGCCATGCACATCAGCCACTGTCAGCACACTGTGGGGCTGGGGCTGACTGCCCAGTTTGCAGAGGAGGGCATTCGGCGCCAGGTGAAACAGCAGAGACTGAGCTGTGCCAATCTCACCATGTAAAAACACTCAGCTCCCTTTCAGCCATTAAAATGAATGAAGAGCAAGACTGTTTGGATAAACAGCAGCCAAAAGAAACCTTGGAGGCAGCTAGAAGGCTACTGCTTTGTACAATATAGACCATGTTTCCAAACACAAATATTGCACTTGGCAAAGACCCTCCTTCGCTTCATGGGTTCTATTGCACTTTATGCTATGTGTAAGTCTGTGGAAGAGGTATAAATAGCCAGGCCAGTATTAAATGAGCTGCTCACTATTTTATGTATTTTTTTTTCCAAATATCAGAATGGTCCCAGCACTTCATGGAATAAACACACACTATATTCTTGTGCCTGAACTAACTAAAGAAGGTCCGACATAACTGAAGAACAATGTTCAAGAGACAGACGTGAAAAACAGAAGTTTCCTATACGAAGTAATCTTTCAGAAAGCTGTCTGGAGAAGAGCACTTGGTTCACTATATCACTTCCATGTGCGCATACATGCTTATTTGCCTCACAGAATAGTAATTAGTTTCTACTCCCACCATGCTAGGACATGGAATGCTGAGGAAAAGTAAATGAGATGGACTTAACTAGTTTTGGTCTTTGGGCAGCACTGCTTTCACTGATCCTCTGTTCCCCAAAAATAGCATTAACAGGCCATTCTGATTTCAGACCTACAGACACAAGACTATACTTTGTGCTGCCTATAGCCTGCTCCCACAGCAAACCTCAGTGACCATCCAGCCATGTCCTTCCATCTCACCATGAGAAGATGGTCAAGTATTGGAACACGCCATCCAGGGAGGTGGTGAAGTCATCATCCCTGCAGGTGTTCAAAAATGTGTGGATGTGGCACTAGGAAACATGGTTTAGTGGGCATGGTGGGGTTGGGTTGATAGTTGGACTTGATGATCTTGAAGGTCTCTTCAAACTTAATGATTCTATGATTCTAAGATATTGCAACCCAGAGGCCCACAAAGCCACTGCAACCCTTTTTCAGGTGGCTTTTGGCAGAAATACACCTAGGATTGGAAAGGAAATTCTTCAGCAAGAGGGAGCAAGTTTCTTTAGGTGGTTATTCATCCCAAACTCAAACACAACTACTTACCAATCACCACAGTACCTGCAGTGGCACATTTACTTGTTCTTCGATAAATCTGAGTGTGCATAAACATGAGAGGACAGCAGGGCCCTCACTACCCAAACTCCCAGATAGAGAGGAACAACCAAAGTCAGGATGTCACACTGCTTCCTTATCAGCAAAACAGCAATGTCTAACTGGTTTAACCCATCAAAGCCTGAATGGATAAGCAATTCCTTTAAAAGACGGATAAAAATCAAACGACCCAACGGTCATGCAACATGAAATAGTTGGTGTAGGTACATCACAGAGAGGAGCTCCAATACATCATAATCTTAGCATTGCAAAGGACTTTCAAATCCAGAAAACACAAAGGGCTGTTTATTTCCACTCAAAGTCAGTATTTACATTTTTAAAAATCTCACCAAATATGCCCAGGTATTTTAGAAGTGCTACAAGCCCATCGTACTAAGAGAGCACACAGCAGCTGAAAGCACAGAGGTATTGTTAATCCTTCTACAGCCTACAGGTCCACTGCAATTTTCACACACAAAATCCTCTATTAAACCAAAGAGCTTTTGCGTGTGAGTGGAAGTGATGAATGCCCACCACAAACAGCAATTATTTACTGTGTCATGCAGGACCTCTCCATCCTGACATCTGACCTCAGCATTCAGGTGAGAGAAGTCTCACCCTCGCCAATACTTCTGAGGCTCAGACATTGGCCTGGCATTAGGCCAAATGCTGTAGATTTGCAGTCAAAGCACAATATTGAGCAAAAGGTCATTTTCCCCTATAATCCTTCATGGTTTTGCTGATGGCCAGAATCTCTCACCAGAAGCAGATGAGTGTGCATTGCAGTACATCTTATTTACTACACCTCATTTACTATTCTTCTGGTTATTTCCACTTGCACCAATCACAGAATTATTGAGGCTGGAAAAGACCTCTAAGAGCATCAAGTCCAGCCTATGACCTAATATCACCACAATCACCTAGACCATGGCACTCAGGGCTACATCCAGTCTTTCCTTAAACACCTTCAGGGATGGGGACTCCATCACCTCACTGGGCAGTCCATTCCAAAGTCTGATTACCTTTTCTGTGAGGAAGGGCTTCCTACCATCCAACCTAAGCCTCCCCTGGTGCAGCTTCAGGCCCTGCCCTCTCATCCTATCACTAGTTCTTTCGGAGAAGAGCCCAACCCCCACAACGGAAGTAAATACACTGATGCAGCACTGATGCAACAGAGTAAGAAGTACTTTTAAAAAACTCCCAGAAATGTTGGAAATTTTAGCTTCTGACACAACTCTATGGGAGTTGTTGAACATTTCAGGAAGAGTTTGACCAGTAAGAACCATCCTAAAGCAGTGTGGGCAATCTTAATTGAGAGGCCCTCCATTCATCTTACCGTCAATGGCTCTAGGCCTTGTTTTCTCTTAACATTTTTTGGCTGTGAGAAGTAGCTTGTTTTTCAGCCAATATGATAATCTCCAGAAAACATACTCAGAAAGAGCTGAGTTAGACTTACTCAGCTTTGTATTATCTTTCTATGCAAACAGTAGCTCCAAAAACAAAGGTGTGATACAAAGCAAACACAGCGTGAACTGGAGAAGAGCCATTCCCTGCAGTCGCTTGCTGGTGCTTCTCATTTGGAAAAACCTCTAGTTTTAATGCCACAGAATTAGAACAGGGCAGTGAGCCTTAGGGTGTCATTAGAGGCTGCCAAATGAGCCCATGTCCCTTGGGCCAGGAAGTAAACAGGAGGTGCATGAGAGCTGAACAAACAAACAAACAGAGTGGGCAGGAGTGTCTCGTGGACTCCAGTGTGGGTCAGTGGAGTAAGTGGCAAAAGAAACTGTGTATTATCATAGAATCATAGAATGTATTGGGTTAGGAGTGACCTCCAAAGGTCATCTAGACGAAGAACCTCTAAAGGTCCACCTATGAGAAGGATCTCTAACTTGAACAGATTGCTCAAAGCCCCATCAGGCTTGGCCTTGAATGTGTCCAGGGATGGGGCCTCCACCACCTCTCTAGGCAATCTGTGCCAGTGGTCCAACACCCTCAGAACATTTTCCTCATGACCAGTCTCAAACTATGTTTAGAAAAACATCCCCCCCCCGTCTTGTCATTCCATGCCCTTGTGAATAGTTCTTCCCCAGTATTTTTATAGGCCCCCTTCAGGCACTGGAAGATTGCTATATTATAGAATCATAGAATCACAAGGTTAAAAAGACCTTCAAGATCATCAAGTCTAATTATCCCTACAACACTACAACCCCGAACCATAAAACCGTCTCCTGAAAAACCATGTCTGCTTTCACACCAGCCACCAGTACAGGTGCCCTGGGTCCCTGATTGGAGTAGAGAGATCATCTCTGTTACCTGATTCATTGTGGTCAAACCCATTGGAAGGCTGTCTCACTCTCAAATGAGTCCCTTGCAGTTGTACCGAAGCAACACATGAAGGAAATTCAGCCTCTTAATTATTCTCTGGGCAGCAAGTTTCTTCCACAGTCTAGGCAGATGTTGGCCCATCCAGAGGCTCAAAACGTATGAGTAGAATTTGATATTTTTTAACAGCTTTTTCTCATACAGAACTAGAATTGGGAGCCTCTCTTTGTAGCCCTGGGAAATGACGTGCAAACCAGCTTGTGACACCTATCTGATGGTGGCCTTGCCAACTGGATTCAGAGAAACAAAAATACCATTATTCATCTGCCCTCCTCCAAACTGCCCAAAGCAGCCCTACTGGAATTTCTTCTAAGTTAACATCTTACTCACGCATCAAGGAGCAAAAAAAGAAGAGACTGAGAAAAATATTCATTGACAGAGTCGGCAAACAATGGCCTTGATTTCTGAGGGGAACAGGACAGCCCAGCCAGTGTAACTCCCTCGCTGGACCCTGGGCCCTCTTACAGCTGTATTTGTGGTAGTTGTGATTCTACTGAAGGTTTCATTTTCCCATTCGCAGTCTTCACCACCTTACTCCACCTTCACCCCAAACCCAAAACTGTCCAATTCACTTTGAGGCTGGATCACAAGCCCTATTTCCATTCCTTTGCTGAGGCAGTTCTGACTTTAAAAATGCTTTCACTGTGTTTTTTTATGCCTGCTATGAGCTGAAGAGAGAACATTAAAGCTCTTTCTTCTCATTTTTGAAGTGTAAAAGTACAACTGCATGAAATACGTCCATCAAAAGAATTCCAGCTACAACAAAATCTCCATGAAGAACCTACAGAGCTACAGAACTGCTGGCTGTGGTTCTCGCACAGCGCAAGGACGCAGAACATGCAAAGCACGGGGTTGGGAATATTTTTACACCCATGGTCTAAAAACGATTGACCTACCAGGTCTCCGGTGACATCCACACTACCACTCATTTTCCTAAGGAGTTTGTGACTCTGAAGACAGACTGCCCTCAGGTTTTAATTCTCCACTTCTCTTGGTAAAATAAATAGGGGAAAGCAGCACGTAGCCTCCATCCAGAATGAAGCTGACCCTTAAGAAATGTTTGTGTCACTTGTGTTGCCTCAACTTTACAGTGCCTATTGCCTTTCAGATGAGATTTTGGTTTTCCAAGGGGAGAGACCTTCCCATTGTACCCAGACATCTCTCTGGCCATGCAGCCATGCACCGTGAGATGCCAGCACTCCTGCTGCAGACTGTGCAGAACCCCAGAAGGGTTCCAACATTTTGCCTGGGGTGGTTCTAGAGCAGTTTATTGTGAAATTCTGCTGAGCAGCCCAGGTGGGTTTATTAAGCACTATGGAAGAAGTTTGTCTACACAGCTCAAAGGCATCATTTGAACAAGGCAAATGCTCACCTTCTTTATACTCCTGCAAACAGCCCCTTGCATCCACACCAGGGCTGTGCTTTCATTCAGGTTACTCAAGTTCAGTACCTTGTCCAAAAGCTCCCCAAGTTCTTGCATTTTGCAGAGGCGGATGGTGCTGTGAAAACACGAGAGCTGCCCAGGCGAGTCGGGGTGGGCACTGCCCTCCCACAGGACTCCTGTCAGCCGCTCATGTTTCCTGCACATCCCATCATCCCAGGGAGCCATGTGGCTTTAAGCTCCAGCATGTTCATGAGTCAGTGACAGTTCTGTGGGAGAGCACACAGAGTACCAGGCAGCAGTGATTTAGCTGCTGAGGAAGCAATGATTTACGATAGCATTCGAAGCAGGTCCACTCACTGCAAACCCCATACTGAGCAGGACATTTTCCTCTAAATGATTTACCAGCAAGCTTCTCAGACTCCTGCCCAGCAGTTTTTCCATAACCAAAGTCAGACCTGCTCACATTTCCAAAGCCCTGGTAGTAGTTTCTCTTGAAGCTCTGAACATATCTGAGGGCTGCTATAAACTGGTTAAGGGGAGCTCAGTAGCGAGGCAGAATCTGAGGCTGTTTGGATGACACAGCTGTTTTGTCCAAGCTAAACTTGTTAGAAATACAACCCAAAACTTCTGCATTGAAAGCCACTTGGTCTTGGTTTGCCTCTTTTCAACTCATCTACAAGGTGGTCTGCCAATCTGCCCTCTCCTCATTCTTCTTGAGCTTCAACCTAACAAAATCCAAGCACCTTCCAGAAAACATTGGCTACAGCTGGCATTTGTGTCTTAAGAATCCGGCTTTCCAGGAAGAAATAGGCTGAGCCCTAATGCTACAGCCGTTTTGGGCTGCAGGACTTCAGAGCACCCTGCGAGCATGCCAGAAATGAGACAGCAACAGTGGGACACTGAGAAAGAACCCAGCAAACCCACTGCGATCCAGCCTGTCTCCCAGCACGGGGCCTGTAACTCCCAAAAGGAAAGTCTGCTTCATAGCAGGAGACTGAACTGTTGGTCTGCTCTGCTGAACACCAGCACCACAACCAGCACAAGGAGTGTTTCTGCTGTGCACTAACACTCCGCCCATGGTGGCTGTAGCTTGGCACTCCAAACCATGCCAGAGGGCAATCACAGAGCACCCAGAGGTGATGCTCATTGTGCGGAAACCTCAAGATGAGCGAATCTGGGAATCTGAAGCGATCGCTCCGGTGATCATGTCCCACTTCTTCCATAATGAATGTTAGCCTTTTGCCCTTGTGATGGGTGTTTGTAGTTTTGCAACACCACGGAGCCCAATCCAAATTCCCACTGAAGTCCATGGCAGCAATCTGTCCTCTGCTATGTCAGCTCTGGGCCAGGCTTCAGTCTCCAAAGGACAATCACAGCAGAAAATAAGCAAACAAGCTACACAGTTCTGCTCAGTTTTGCCCTTCAAGTGTGTTGTTTCATGTTACATGCTGCATTTGATAGCCTGAGAAACAAAATACTCCTACACAGCCATCAGATTTCTTCAGCCAAAAAATAGGGCTTCTCACGAGCAGTTGGAATATTTCCTCTCACTATACAGAATACAGCTCCCTGATACTCTGAACATCTGATGTCCAGTAAAGAAGTCACTTCAAAAACAAATCATAAGCAAGTATAATGGACACAGCTCAGACGTCTGGAGAGCTGGGGTTGTTTAACCTGAAGAGAAGACTTTAGAAGGACCTTATAGCAACCTTTCAATCCCTGACAGGGGCCTATAAGAAGGCTGAGGAAGAACTGTTCACAGGGGATGATAGCACGAGGGAAAATAATTTGAAGCTGAAAAGGGTAGACTGAGGATGGTCATTAGGAAAAAGTTCTTTAAGGGTAGTGGATCACTGGAACAGGTTGCCTGGAGATGTGGTAGAAGCTCCATCCCTGGAGACATTCAAGGCTTGATGGGGCTCTGAGCAATCTGTTCTAGTTAGAGATGTTCCTGCTTGTTGTAGGGGGTTGAACTAGATGACCTTTGGAGGTCTCTTCCAACCAAATATATTCTATGGTTCTTGCTTTAGGACCGGGCAGCTTTACTGAAAATACCCAGTGTGTGATGTCAAGCACCGGCTGCTCTGTAAGCCTGCTCTTCCCTTCATCACAAGCAGGTGGAAGATGACAACACTTTGAAGAAGACAGATAGTAACTTTCTCCGAAGCAGAAATTCATACACAGGATATAATGCAAAACTATTTCTTTGTGAGCATGTTTGTAACCTTCATTTTTTAAATGGCTCCAGCTCTGGACAACTACAGACAACTCAAGCTGCCATCATAGATGCCAGCCTAGTGCAAACCATGCAGCTGCTTCAAACCATGCACAGCCACAGAGCTGAGACCAGCATGTGTGGAGTCACCAGACCCATGAATGAATTCACTGGCACTCAGTACTGGGCTTCAAGTCCCTAAAAATAGGCAGAAGTAGGTGTTCATGTCAGCCTCCCAGTCAAGGCTGTTTTTGCAAAGACCACCTGGAGGGTAGCATATGTTACCCCAATCTTCCAAGAAGGAAGACACAGGTAACTATAGACCAGTCAGCTTCACCTCCATCCCAGCAAAAGTGATGGAACAATTTGTTCTAGACACTGTCTCCAGGCACATCAAGGACAGGAGGGTCATTAGGGACAGTCAGCATGGCTTTACAAAGGGAAAGTCGTGCTTGACCAACTTGATAGTCTTTGATGAGGGCGTAACCAGGTGGATAGATGATGGCAGAGCGGTAGATGTGGTCTATCTCTACTTGAGTACAGCATTTGACACAGTCTCCCACAGTATCCTCACAGACAAACTGAGGTAGGGTGGTCTAGATTATCGGGTAGTGAGGTGGATCGTAAACTGGCTACAGGGTAGAAGTCAGAGTGGTGGTCAATGGGACAGAGTCTAGTTGGAGGCCTGTATCTAGTGGAGTGCCCCAGGGATCGGTGCTGGGACCGGTCCTGTTCAGTCTATTCATTAATGACTTGGATGAGGGATTGGCATGCACTGTCAGCAAGTTTGCTGATGACACAAAGCTGGGTGGTGTCGCCGACACCCCTGCAGACTGTTCATCCAGACCTGGACAGGCTGGAGAGCTGGGCAGAGAGAAATGTAATGAGGTATAAAAAGGGTAAGTGTAGAGTCTTGCATCTGGGCAAGAACAACCCCAGGTACCAGTACCTGGTAAAAATTAAAAATTAAATCATCTCCGAGCAGGAGACAAACTCTAACTGCTATGCTCAAATGAAAAACAAGACTGTCAACAAAGCTATAGCCCACAGTGGGGGAATCCCAGGATTTCTCCCTCTCCACATGTGAGTTCTGTCCCAGGAGAGAAGGGCTCATCACAGCCAGTCAACACAATGTTGGAGACTCACAATCCTGTGTCAGACCCACATCACCATTCAAAGCAAAAGTGCACATTGTACAGCCTAATCCCAGAATTGAAAGCCAAAGCACATCGACATGTCACACAAGCTGGACCAAAGTCCTCAACTCCCTTCCCTAAATCATGGTCTCTCCTATGTCCCCCAGAACTTGGATGAAGGAGAGGAAGCCTGGAGGAGGGAGTGCTCCCCACTAGTCAGCGTGGACTGGGTTAGGGATCAGCTATGCAAATTGAACATTAACAAGTCCATGGGCCCTGATGAGATGCACCCAAGGGTGCTGAGAGAGCTGGCTGATATTATTGCCCTCCCGCTATCTATCATCTTTGCCAAATCGTGGCAGACAGGAGAGGTGCCTGAGGACTGGAGGAGAGCCAATGTCACTCCAGTCCTCAAGAAGGGCAAGAAAGAAGTTCCAGGGAACTATAGACCAGTCAGCCTCACCTCCATCCCTGGAAAAATGATGGAGCGGCTCCTGCTGGAGGGCATCTCAAGGCACTTGGAAGAGAAGAAGGTTATCAGGAGTAGTCAGCACGGACTGATCAAGGGAAAGTCCTGCTTGACTAACCTGATAGCATTCTATAATGCAATAACTGAATGGTTAGATTCAGGGAAACCAGTGGATGTGGTCTACCTTGACCTTAGCAAGGCCTTTGACACTGTCTCCCATGAAATTTTAGTGAGCAAGCTGAGGAAGTGTGGGATGGAAGAGCAGACAGTGAGGTGGGTTAGGAACTGGTTGCAGGATAGAGTTCAGAGGGTGGTGATCAATGGTGCCAGGTCCAGCTGGAGAGCTGTGACTAGTGGTGTCCCCCAGGGATCGGTGCTGGGACCGGTCTTGTTCAACATCTTCATCAATGACATTGATGAGGGCACAGAGTGTCTGCTCAGCAAGTTTGCCGACGACACCAAGCTGGGAGGTTTGGCTGATACGGCTGAGGGCTGTGCTGCCATCCAGAGAGACCTGGACAGACTGGAGGGCTGGGCACAGAGAAACCAGATGAGGTTCAACAGGGACAAGTGCAGAGTCCTGCATCTGGGGAGGAATAACAAACTCCACCAGTACAGGCTGGGAGGTGATCTACTGGAAAGCAGTCCTGTGGAGAGGGACCTGGGGGTCCTGGTGGACAACAGGTTAACCATGGCACAGCAATGTGCCCTGGTGGCCAAGAAGGCCAATGGGATCCTGGGGTGTATTAGGAGGAGTGTGTCCAGCAGATCGAGGGAAGTTCTTCTCCCCCTCTACTCTGCCCTGGTGAGGCCTCATCTTGAGTACTGTGTTCAGTTTTGGGCCCCCCAGTTTAAGAGGGACAAGGATCTACTGGAGAGGGTCCAGCGGAGGGCTACGAGGATGATTAGGGGACAGGAGGGCATGGCTTATGAGGAGAGGCTGAGGGACTTGGGGCTTTTTAGTCTGGAGAAGAGAAGACTTAGGGGAGATTTGATCAATGTTTATAAGTACCTGAAGGCTGGCCAGGAGGGGGGGGACAGGCTCTTTTCACTTGCTCCCTGTGATAGGACAAGGAGCACTGGGTGTAAGTTGCAGCAGAGGAGGTTCCGCCTCAACACAAGGAGGAACTTCTTTACTGTGAGGGTCACAGAGCACTGGAACAGACTCCCCAGGGAGGTTGTGGAGTCTCCTTCTCTGGGGACTTTCAAGGCCGCCTGGATGCGTTCCTCTGTGATCTGTGTTAGATAGTTTTGTCCTGCTCTGGCAGGGGGGTTGGACTCGATGATCTCTTGGGTCCCTTCCAACCCCTAACATCCTATGATCTTATGTGTGACTGGCAGATAACTAGTGCTAGATTGATCCACTTCTAAGGAGAATGAAAATCCTATGATCCTATGAACCCTCCACAGCTCACCAGCGACAGGGATGTGTTGAGGAAAGAGTGAACGTGAACGAGGTGACCCTTTATGAACTTGTGCATGTGTGTGTACAGACAACAAACTTGAGAGCTGCACTGTTTCATCAGGGTGCTAGCAAACCAGGAGTGGGAAACATGTGCTGGCAGCTGTTATTCCAAGATACTTCCCAAAAAGACAGAACAAAATGCATTTTGCATCCTTGGTGGTGCAGGGCTAACGACGCACAAGGTCTTGCAGAGAAATATGAATAATGAAAGAATTTATGATGTCAGTGCTCACTTGAAAGACATTGGATTTTCTGATACTTCTGGGTGAGAAGAATGACTTACCAGGCAGCAGAAAAGGGCTCATGTCTTCTTCCAGCCACATGAAAGATTTCATTAACAAAGAAACAAACCATTATGCCTTCTTTCTGCTTTAAGCCCCACCTTTATATAAAGGAAACAGGGTTCCTTACGGCTTGATTACCTGCACACAGACCACTTGGCAAAAGGCTGCGCGTGCAGCAATAGAGGGGCACCCTTGAGAGCAGAAAAAAGACTGCATCGGTACAGAAGGTAGGTACAGATCCATTGTCACCTTCCCACAGCATCTTTGCAACCAAACTGAGGAAGTGTGGCCTGGATTTTCAGGTAGTAAAGTGGATCGTAAACTGGCTACAGGGTAGAAGTCAGAGAGTGGTGGTCAATGGGACAGAGTCTAGTTGGAGGCCTGTATCTAGTGGAGTGCCCCAGGGATNGCTGGAGAGAGTTCAGCGTAGGGCAGTGAAGATGATGAGAGAGGTGGAGCACCTCCCTTACGAGGAGAGGCTGAGGGAGCTGGGTCTCTTGAGCTTGGAGAAGAGGAGACTGAGGGGTGACCTCATTAATGTCTACAAATATTTGAGGGGTGGGTGTCACGAGGATGGCACTGGGCTGTTCTCGGTGTCAATGGTTGTAAGCTGGAACATAGGAGGTTCCACATCAACCTGAGAAGGAACTTCTTCCCAGTGAGTGTGGTGGAGCACTGGAACAGGCTGCCCAGGGGGGTTGTGGAGTCTCCTTCACTGGAGATATTCAAGACCCGACTGGATAGGTTCCTGTGTGACTTGGTCTAGGTGATCCTGCTGTTGCAGGCTTGGACTAGATGATCTTTGAGGTCCCTTTCAATCCGTAATGATTCTATGATTCTATGATTCTATGATTCTATGATTCCCCAGCTACACTGCTGACAGCAGGGATGTGCTGGCTTCTGCAGGTGATAGCCAGGACGAGCCAGGCTCCACATTATTGTGCAGATGATTTGACCAGTTGTGAAAAGTCTGAGAAGTAAAAAAGGCTGAAAAACAGCTGAAAATTACGAAAACCCAACCAACAATCACTTTTACACAAACCTAAAGGCCTTTTAATTGTGAACTGAGCTGTTCTGTAGTCACCGGAACAAACGATGATTGGTTTCTTCCATACTTGTGCCAACTGGAGCTCACATTTTAGCCCTAACTGGGAAGAAGTCCTGTATAAAGACTTCCTCCAGCATGGATCCTCCAGAGACCCATCAGTGTCCTTTCAATTCAGGAACTTACTGTAGTTCTTTATTCTTCATAGTGACATATGCTTCACTGTGTGGACTTAATTGTTTACCATCTGTTAACAGAACTGAACAGAGACAAGCGAAGCGCTCGGAAGAACAGAGAAGAAAGAGGAGCAGAGAAGACTAGAGAGAACAAGACATAGAGATGGACATATATAGACACAGCACATGCACACACAGACCTTACTTACAAGAGCATAATGACCCAAAAACCCTCACCTAGGACAAGTCTTATGAGGAGCAGCTGAGGGAGCTGGGCTGTTGAGTCTGAGGAAGAGACTTATCACCCTCTACAACTACTGGAAAGGACATTGTAGAGAGGTGGTTCTCTCAGGTTACTCGTGATAGAACAGAGGAAATGGCCTCAAGCTGCACCAGGGGAAGTTTAGGCTGCACATGAGGAAAATTTTTTCCACTGAAAGAGTAGTCAGGTATTGGAACAGGCTGCCCAGAGAGAGAGTTGAGTCACCATCCCTGGAGCTGCTTAAAGATCATTAAGTGGATCTTAGTGATATTGGTTTAGTGGTGAACTTGGTAAAGTAGGGTTATTGGCTGGACTTGAAAAGTATCAAGGGTCTTTTCCGACCTGAATATTTCTATGATTCTATTATTTTATTTGCAGATGAATAGGTAACCACAACTACAAGCCACCCTGGCCACCATTATTACTAAAAAGCCATTAACATGTAGTTTATGGACAGTACCCTTTGATTCATTTTAAATGGAGTCTTCACGTGTTTTCACAGGCACCACACTGTTGCACTGACCCTTAATGATCATTTACTGCTACAAGGGGCAACAGCATCAGAGTGAGGGAAACCAGATTCACTACCCTTAGTCCTTGGGCCAGGATTTAGGCAAGGGGAGTGGGGCAGTACAGTTTTGGGGAAAAAAATACTCAGCAGATCTCATTTCCTTGACTATCTGTCCATGAGGGGTAAAAGGAAGACTTTCACCTTTTTCTGTCATTTGTGAAAGCACCTATCCTATCTGGGGCTCATTCTACTGCGGCTGAAGACACAAAGGACTGAAATTTGTACTAGGTTGATGGGGGAAAAAAAAGAAGATACCTTAGATTCAAAATTGAAAATTCAAAAAATAGAAAATAACCAAGAGAAGAAAACAGCATTAGTTCATACCTGAACTGAAAACTGTGTCTGAGTCACATTTTGGGCAGGATAATGCAGTTGGCTTCCATCTCTTGTATGTTGTTTTGAGCTGTGAACTTCATCCTGGGCTTCTTTTCATCATTTATGGTTGGGACGTCTCTTATTTTTGCGTTCTCTGCTACTTTAGGTCCATCCCTTATGCTGGTCAACCTTCTTGAAACTTAACTGGGAATAACTATGTTTGTCAATGTGCAAAGACAACACTCCAAATGGTTCTTTTTCTACACATTCATCCTTTTCCCCGAGGAACGACCTGGATTGCAGCTCTCAGATTATACCGTTGTGCAAACTGTGTATAAAAAAGCATCTCCTGCTGCACCACGGCACTGCCTGGTGGTCATTAATTTTCTTTCATGGCCATTACATGACACATTAACACAATGAAAGGGGCTTGAAGCAATCGCACTCCCCTCCTCAGACACACACAGGATTAGTTTCAAAGAGCATCATGTCACAACACTGACTGTTAATTACCTCAAGACTTGTCCTGCTCTTACCTTCCTTGAGGAGTTTGGTGCATTTTGAAAGAGCCAACCTCCAAACTCTAGAGATGTGTTTTTCATGGGATTGAGAATTGCACTTAACCAGAACTTATTCCTGCAAAATCAGAGAGAAACATAGTTTCATAGACTCTGCCAGTTTTTCCCAACAGCACTTGCAGTACATTCTGGCAATTACTTCCAGAGAGGAACTGGAAGTAACAAGAGCAATAGCCAACAAGATAAATAATCACAGTGAGTGTCATCAAGGAGCAGCTTCATTTTACAGTTAATCTGGCTTAACATCAGATCAACATGATTGTCTGGGCTCCCCCATTGAAGAACAACAAAGAACTACTGGTGACAGTCCAACAGAGGGCTATGAAGATGATGAGACTCTGGTTTACAGTGAAAAACTGGGATACCTGGGGCTGATTCAGCCTGGAGAAGACTGAGAGGGGATCTTATCAATGTATAAAGGGTGGGTGTTAAGAGGATGGGGTCAGGGTAAGAAGCACAAATGGAAACTCAAGAAGCTCCAACTGAATGCAAACTTATTTACTTTGGGGTTGGCAGAGCATTGGAACAGCCTGCTCAAAGAAGTTGTGGAATCTCCTGCTCTGGAGACGTTAAAAACCTGCCTGGGCAAAATCCGATGCAACCAGGATCTCCAGAGGTCACTGCCAACCTGACCACCCTGTGATTCTGTAAAGAACCAGTCATCCCATCCTCTCAGTCTGTCTTACAGCTGTACGCTCCTGTGTTGCTTCTGTGTTAGTTCTAACACTTGGGCAGCTCCAAGGAACAAAAAACCAGTTCACTGTCTCAAGAGGAAATTAACCTACCTGCAAGGTATCTCCTGCAAAGTTTTACTTTTGGTTTTAGTCCTGAAGAGAGTTCTGGGTGCAACTGAAATGGATACTCATGGTGTGCTGGCCTCAGCCAGTTGCTGTTGCCCACCCAGTTGCTCTTTACCTCCTCCTCCTCAAAAGGACAGCACAGGGAGAAATAAAAGATGAAAAGGCTGACGTTACAACAGGGAGACAGATGGTAAACCATCATGGACAAAACAGACTAAACTTGGAAAAAAATAAATATAATTTATTGCCAACTAAAACAGTTCTGGATAGTGAGAGAACAAGGCAAATTCAATTGCCACCTTCCTTGCAGTGCCTCCTTCCTAAGTTCAGCATCACTCCCTGCCTCCCAATTCCCTGCCTTGTCCTGCACAAGGGGCTTGCACGTTTCTCACATTTTTCTCCTCAATCCTCGCTGCCAGGTGCTGTGATCCCTTTTCTTGTAACCACTTACCCAAGGTGCCACCAGTATCACAGAGGGGCTGGGCTGTCCCTTGTGATGCAGCTGCCAGAACCAGCCATGCAGCCTCCTCTTGCATGGAGCTGCCTCGTATCTCCTCACAGCCCGCCATCAGCACCTAGACTCCTGCATACAGTACAGGACCAGTCACAAAAGAGCTTGTTTTCAGGCACAAAAAGAAGTAATGTTTTCAAATACAGACAATTTTATCTCAATCTGAAATGGAATCTCCTTTGGCTCACAGGCAGAGGGACCTGCTGCCCAGCTGTACACATTGGGTATTAGTCATGTTTTAAAGAAATAATTCTAAAAAACACATTTAACAGGGTCTCTCTCACAGGTAGAGTTCACACAGAGATCTTTCAAGCCATGATGGCGGTGGACACGGCGGTGTTGCTGCAGTTGAGTGGCACTGTGGCAAACCAAAGTCCTTGCTTGCATTTGTGCTCTGATGGCACGCGGTCCGTGCCGCTCCAACACATGAGCCACTTCAAGTGCAACCAGGGCTTTAGGAATTATCACCCTTAGGAAAACCATTCAAATTTTAAACGAGTTCTGAAAACCTATCATAGGGCTCCTGTTGGCACATTCACTACCTGGAGGACTTTGTTGTTTGGTTCTTCCACTTGGCTTTTCAAGACCTGCACACCCATTATATATTCCCAGATAATGCAAAAAACAAGTATGAGCCATCCAAACACCTTGCACCACCTCAGCTCCAAAGTCACCAGTGTTGACATTAAGAGTCCCCTAGAGCAGTACCTCCAAGTGTCATATGTTCACTCTATTGAAGTTGACTGCTGAGCTCCAAGTGACCAAGCTGGGGACAGGGTCTCACCTCAAAAACATTTCTTCATGTGATATCTTTTGAAAACTGCATTTTAACAACTTTGAAAAAATTTTTGTTTTAGAAACACAAACTCAACTGCTCTGTCTTATGTCTGCGCAGATGTTTACAGTGATTATTGAGCACAATAAATCAGGTAAACCAAGCCTAAGTGCCTACGATGATATGTTGTAGCTGATACGCTCCAAGGATCATCATAGGATCATAGGATGTTAAGGGTTGGAAGGGACCCAAGAGATCATGATGACACAAACTGTGGGGGTTCCTCCTCTGTGCATCCACCTGGATGTCTGCTTGACACACACCCGCAAACTGTGCACAAGAACAGCCATGTGTGCTTGAAGCTCATCCAAAATCCAGGATGAGCACTGACACTCTAACTTCACAGCTCTCTTCAATCTGGAATGTTTAGACTAAAAGCAGTTTGGAGCCTGCCAGATTTACCACATTTATACCCACAACTAGCCGTTAGGGACCAGTGAACATGTAACTCAGATGCTGTTCGAGAAACAAGGAAATGCATCTGCTTCAAACTCTTGTAGCCTGGACCTTAAGGACACCCTGCTTGTACATTCAGCTGTCCATCCACACAGTTTCAGCAATTCTTATGTCCCCTTGTGATTTCACAGAATCACTGAGGCCAGAAAAGACCTCTAAGATCATCAAGCCCAGCCAATGACCCAACATCACCACAATCAGCCAGACCAAGGCACTAAGTGCCACGCCCAGTCTTTTCTTAAACACCTCCAGGAAGAGTGATTCCACCACCACCATGGACAGTCCAGTCCAACGTCTGATCACCCCTTCCATGAGGAAGTGCTTCCTAATATCTACAAATCTGAAGAGACTGCAGATCTGATAGGTGCTCACTTCCCATAAGACACTTGCACAAAGCAAGGCCTAGGCACTACAAGCAAACCTTGAGAATAGAAGCCAAGAGCCAAATGCATGTCCACAACTGGCAAATGCTGTCTCTGGTGCAAGAGACACATGTAGACACTGGAGAGGCAAGGGTTGGCTGAAGTCTTGGTGCAGGCAGAGGCAGAGGATCCAAGGTAGCTGACAATTCTGTACTGAAACTGGAAACACAGGGAGAAGAGCAGAAAATTCTCCCTATGGACTCAGGAGTTCTAGAGCAGCACAGGACACAAACATAAAATCAAGTGTGTACTGTTGTCACATAGGAGATTTCTAAGGCAAGTGAGGGCATTCTAGCAAAGGTACAAAACCTAGAAAAGCAGGTCACACCATGTCTGCTGACATCTTTATTTTGGTTCATTAGGCACTTGGGAGACTGTGTTTGAATCACCATGAAGTTACACTAATGGTCTTTCTGGGGATATATTGGCCAGGTTATGTAGAAGATGAATGCTGTGTCACTACAGGGTCTATACCAGTAATAGTCAGCGTACAAGGTCTCCTTATCTCTACTGCTTGCTAATGGAGTCAATAATCAAGCAGAAACACCTCCTATAAGCCCTCCTGTGAAAAATGAGTAAAAAAAGACATAAATTTTTTTAATCAGCATCAGTATCTTCAGACTCACTACAGGAGTTCATTACCACAAGTTACTGGTGAGGTCAGCTTCCATATAAAACCTCAGTACAGTTTCCTGCAAGCTGTAGTTTCTCAGTATTTTTCATCAGATCTGGACTCTGACGTGATGGCACTTTCTCAACTCACCTCCAAAGCACCAGCAAAAACCTCCACTGATGCTCCAAGCTAAAAGCCACAGCAATTCTGTGTTCATCCTCACTTTGCTACAAACCAGAAAGAGTCTTTCACATAGAATCGTAGAATCATAGGGGTTGGAAGAGACCTCAAAAAATCTTCTAGTCCAATCCCCCTCCCACAGCAGGACCACCTCTCCAGATATAAGGTAACAGCTTCCACTCCTTCATCTCTTCAACTACCCCTTGCAAGATGGATCTCATTAGCATCGTTGTGACCTTTTTGAAATGCCTCATTGCGTCTGGCCAGGAGTGCATCACTGAGGATCCAGTCTGCTCTCTAAGAACAATCTCTGTGCAGACAGATCACAGAATCACAGAACATTAGGGATTGGAAGGGACCTCAAAAGATCATCCAGTCCAATTCCCCTGCCAGAGCAGGATCACCTAGACCAAGTCGCACAGGAACATAACCATGTGGGTTTGAAATATCTGCATCCCACATTTTTATTTCTGTGACCTGGAAAGCCCCCATTTTTCCCAGAGGTGCTTTGCAGCGGCTGGAAGGGATGAGTCTTGGCACGACTCTCCTTCCAGTATTTAGTGGTAAGAGCCTCTAGGGAGCACGGCACCTAGAGCATGGCAAACAGGAGTAGGCTAACAGGATCATAGTGAGGCAGTTCGCACAGGCACGGCAAGCAGGCTGGGTTGCAGATGCCGCTTTGTTCTGTTAGGTCGTGTTTCTTTCTTGCTTTCAATCTTCTCTCCTGTCTTCCTCTTGTTGGCAATGGGTGGAGTTAGATGGTCCAGGGCTAAAGCAGCTGCTAGGAGGGATTTGTTTACCCAGACAATCCCCCTGACAATGGATGCAGCTGTTCAGAATCCTGACTGCAGGGAGTGCCTGAGTCTTATGCCGCTGCAAGAGGGTGGCGCTGGAAACACCTGCGTACGTTGTGAACAGGTAAGTGACCTTCTCTCTATGGTGGCTGTGTTGAGGGATGAGGTGGATAGGCTGAGGAGTATCCGTGAGTGCGAAAAGGGGATAGATTGGTGGAATAGCACTCTCTCATCTCTTGGAGCTGCCCAGGAG
>VXBP01006496.1:27517-44745 GCA_013400115.1 Rhinopomastus cyanomelas | reverse complement strand
GTTACCCCAATCTTTAAAAGGGAAAGAAGGAGGACGTGGGTAACTATAGGNTAAAAGGGAAAGAAGGAGGACGTGGGTAACTATAGGCCGGCCAGCCTCACCTCCATCCCAGGAAAGGTGATGGAACAATTTGTACTAGAGGCTGTCTCCAGGCACATCAAGGACAGGAGGGTCATTAGGGACAGTCAGCATGGCTTTACAAAAGGAAAGTCATGCTTGACCAACCTGTTAGCCTTTTATGTGGGCGTAATCAGGTGGATGGATGAGGGCAGAGCAGTGGATGTGATCTATCTTGACTCAAGTAAGGCATTTGACACAGTCTCTCACAGCATCCTCACAGCCAAACTGAGGCAGTGTGGCCTAGATTTTCAGGTAGTGAGGTGGATCATAAACTGGCTACTGGATAAGAAGGGGGATGGTTAGCAGATCAGGAGAGGTTCTTCTCCCCCTCTGCTCTGCAGTGGTGAGACCACATCACACCTCGAGTATTGTGTCCAGTTCTGGGCTCCTCAGTTCAAGAGGGATGTATTGCTGCTGGAGAGGGTCCAGCGTAGGACAACGAAGATGATGAAGGAAGTGGAGCACCTCCCTTACGAGGAGAGGCTGAGGGAGCTGGGTCTGTTTAGCTTGGAAAAGAGGAAACTGAGGGGTGACCTCATTAATGTCTACAAATATTTGAGGGGTGGGTGTCGGGAGGATGGAGCTGAGCTATTCTCAGTGTCATGTAGTGATAGGACAAGGGGCAATGGTTGTAAGCTGGAACATAGGTGGTTCCACATCAACCTGAGAAGGAACTTCTTCACGGTGAGGGTGACAGAGCACTGGAACAGGCTGCCCAGGGTGGTTGTGGAGATGTTCAAGACACGACTGGATGTGTTCCTGTGTGACTTGGTCTAGGTGATCCTGCTGTTGCAGGGAGATTGGACTAGATCTTTCAAGGTTCTTTCCTATCCCTAATGATTCTATGATTCTAAAGCACCAGAAAGCACTCCAATGCTTCATCCAGTATCAAATGCAAACGGTGCATGAATTTAGGAAAATGCCAGAACAGTTGAGGCAAGGAAGCATCTATCTCAGTTCAATAGACACAAATTACATTCATACTATATCCCTTAACTGAAGAATCAACAAAGTGATCTCTTTATACACCTGTGTACACATATGCACACATATACACAATTACTATCAGCAGGCAAAACACTTAAGGACAAACTGTTATTGCCTTTGTTTTCTAAGCTGCATGTCTTCCATGACTCCTTGGATATGGTCCACATTTTCTTTGTTTTCAATGGTCACATCTTTTCCATAGGCCCAGGGTGCCTGGTTAGATATCTGATCAAGGAGACTTTGACCTTTCTCACGCAAGCCTTGCAAGCCTACATCTAAAAAGAAAAAAAAAAGTTAAAAAAAATAGTATTACCTTCGCCCCCACAAAGGACAGATCTGCAACACAACAGAATTGCAAATTAAAGTGAAAAGCACATTACTATCTCTCTTTCATTGCTCTTTCCAACTTTTGAGTGTGCATTTGTCTATATTAATAAAGAACCACAGCTCTGTTATTTTTATGACCCATCAGATAACAAAAAAAAGGAATAAATGCTGACACTGAATATTAACCTTTCAGCATATGAACAGCTAATTAGTGTCTTTCATCCACACAGTTGAACGATAACTGAAATATTTATTACTGCTAAGCAGCTGAAGCCTAAATGTTTTTCCATGGCTTGCAGGATTTACTGCTTTATAATACCTCTCATATGGCCGATGCATTTTTCGGTACCGTGATATGCCAGCCCCTAGAATCTGCTGCTGCATTTATTACTTAGCATCTTTACTATGCATTTTCCTAAAGGACTATCTAGATAATGCAAACTGTTATAACCAACTACATCTAGTGGTTAATTTTGCTCTTTATTCCATATCATATAGGACAGGATGATCAACTGAAATAATCAATATGTTTGACAGTGTAACATTAAATGCGCCCATTTAACATATACTTAATATATTCACTCAAAGCTACAAGCATTCTAAAACTGAGTGGATAACAACTGTAAGCATCAAGGGATCTGTCCCAGAGACAAAAAGAGCATCTCTGCATCTGGATGTGAGGAGGAAGTTCTTCACCATGAGAGTGGTGAGAGCCTGGAATGGGTTGCCCCGGAAGGTGGAGGCCCTGTCCTTGGAGGTGTTTAAGGCCGGGCTGGATGAGGCTCTGGGCAGCTTGATCTAGGGTGGGGTGTCCCTGCCCATGGTAGGGGAGTTGGAACTGGATGATCCTGGGGTCCCTTCTAACCCTGACTGACTCTGTGACTTGGGTCTAGGTGATCCTGCTGTGGCAGGGGGATTGGACTAGATGATCTTTCGAGGTCCCTTCCAATCCCTAATGATTCTATGATTATACTATATTCCACAAGATACTAAACACGATTATTGGGGTAAAAAGGTTTGGTTTTGTGGTAGGTTATTTAACAGACAGAATGTATGATAATGTCATACAAGAAATATATGTTACATGCAAAACATTTAAAAGAAAAATACATCCCGTATCACCATCCCAGGTAGAACTGCTATACAGCAGAGCATAAGCAAGTCAAAATGGACTTAAAGAAGAGTGTTATTTAGCCAGGAATCAGAAGAGATATTTTTTCTGCAGTGTCTTTTAAATGAGAGTGATAGGATTACTTTTCTTATCCCCTGTAATGTATTCATTACAATGCATGTATCTGAAACACAAACACTTCACTTACCAACACTTTTCAATTTTTCTTCCAATAGTTTTAAAGTTTGTTGAATCGATGGTCCATCTGCTGGTGCTACATCTACACACAACATTCCTAGTAAGCCATCCAATTGCTGAGACAACTAAAATGTAAAACAAAATGAATGGTAATATTTAAAACAAATTTATGCTTCAGGTGTTTCTTCTAAGTGTTTGGAAAACTGTCACTTTACAAGTTTGGCTTTGTATCCACAGGAATGGAAGATACATGACCCATCTGCTTATAAAATTTGACAAGCATACATCCTTACATCTAAGAAGGTGAGAAGTCAAGACTTAGATAATTCATTTTTTCTGTGTTTTTCCATTTTTTCCAATAAAGGAAACATACACCAAATTGTAAGTAATGCTAAGGTAACAATACATTGAGAGATGAGCCTGTGAATAATTCCAAAGAAAAACTTACATCTTGGGCAACACTGTGGAACTCAAGTGCTGCTTGTAATAGGTTCTGCCGGAATTCCAGCTGACTGGCCTGCCGGTAACAAACATCACTCAGCTGTTGCTGCAATGCTTTCAGTTCCACAAGGTCTTCTTCATCCCCTGCATTTAGAAGGGCTGCTATCTGCTGATTAAGCTCAACATAAACGGCAAACCACTCCTACAAACACAAGAAAATTAGATACTAATACCAATTATTTTTCCATTTATATTAAGAGAAATAGGAAATAGGAATCAAGTTAGATAGACACTTATTACACCTTATACAATAATTATGAAATTTCACATAGGAGGAAAACATATTCCTAACTTCAATTCGAGAAGTGCTTCACAGATTTTAATACAAGTACTGAAGTATAAAATAATGGTGTAGAAATATGGGAAGAACACAAAGCATGGCTACTAGCTCCCAGCAGACTCTCACTCAAACTATTTTTATAAATAATTTCATAATTTTAAAAACACATTTCTATGCTTACATGTCAATAGTGCTTTACTGAAACAAGAAGAACTCTTACCACGTGGCAAGCTATCACAAAAAGCTGTTAGTAAGACTGTCTAGGTGTTATAGTCAGTGACGTGGTTCAAAACAGCAATAATTTCCTTAAAACATTTAGGGAGTACTTCCACTTTGTCAGTAGTATTCATGTACAGGAATTCCAAAATGAGCCTTATTTTTTTACTCAAGGAAAACACTACACTACTCAATTCAAGATGCGTAGATTTGTTTTTCAATTGCTTTGATTACTGAATATATACAGAGACGTCAGTTATGTGGTATGTTAGTTACACATGTAATATATGCAAAAGAAAACAGTTCAAATATTTAGCAATTCTGATCTAAAAAACAATGTGATACATCAAGATCACATTCACATCTCCCATGACTGAGATGCCTGTAAACCAAAACATGCTTGCTCAACAGCTTTCATTTTGTCCTATGGTGAAGTGACCTTCAAATGTCCTATGTATTTCTAATGCTGCAGAAGAGCACCATCTGTTGGCCTAGAATACTTGATTTAATTAGTATTCTTGTCACACTCCTAGTGGGATGCTTGCAATTTTTAAAAACCTGTATCTTCAGATTTGCATCATTTACTTACAAAGCATGCAAAATACAGAGTATAAATCCTTTTATTCTGAAATCTGTTTCTTTTTACCCAAAGCCACCTCTACTTCCTACTCACAGGAAGAAACAAGAGTATAAAAAGATGCAAAGAGAGCTGGAAAAAAAGTTTAGCTATCAGCAGAATCAATTTTTCATCTACCTTAAAAAGGGCAACTATGACATAAGGAAACGGCTTTCATTATCACACATACACTACAGACATATTCATACACATGTTCAGTAAGCTCAGTTTACACACCATAGCTCCTCTTATTACCACTAGACAGTGAATATACAAATCTATCTTACTAAGTGTGACAACGAGAAGTCACAAGAATCCGATTGGTAATTTTTAGGGTTCTTTTAGCATAAGTAACTTTTGCAGGACTTGATTTTGATAAAGCTATCAGTGAAATTAAGAGACTAGCAAACTAGATACAGAAAATGTGTTTCTCATCTTCTCCATAAGAGAAAGTGAGGCAGAGCCACACAGGACAGCTCAAAACCATGGGGAGAAGACCAGTATTTGCTAAAAAATAACAGTCCTTATATACTAACTCAATCAACTAAGAAGTATTTTTGCAGAGAAGAAAAGGAAAATTTACTTCTCCTACTCAGGATGAAAATTTAAGAACTGCTGTAACATAATAAAAGCAAGAAAAAAAAAAAATCAGACAGTTATCAGTATTTTTCTACACTGGAAAGCAAAATAAATAACATTTAATGACCATACTGCCCAGGTACTTTACTCTGTAGCCCTTACAATCATGCACTATGCAAAATTCCTAGCTACTCAATAACAAAAATACATTGCTCTTAATATAATTATTTTTCTACTCAAAAAAGGTATGGGCAAACTTACACTGTGCTGACTCTCAATCTCTTCGTGTTTCTGTTGCAAAGCTTGCGAAGCTCTAATTGAATCACCTATTCCCCACTGAGTTCTTAGCTGTTCTGATCCAGGTCCTTCAAGCCAATTGACTACCTGTCAGTAAGACAAGGATGACAAAAAGTAACAAATCGATTACAAAAAACTGGTATAAAAAGAACTTTGTAACAGAAGCAGAAATATTTCAAAATAAGCATACATTTATGAAGCAAGGAAAAAAACCCCACAGATCCTAAAAATAAGTGTTTGAATCCATTTGTACCTTCAAAAGTTTTAAGTAGAAACTACTTTTCATTGCCCGTATTGTTAGGTCCAAAAAATCAGATGTCAGCTAGCAGAAGACCTGCCACATACATACTTGTCATTTCACACATCTCAGTAAAAGCACAGTTTTCCTTGATAACAGTCCTCTCATGTTCAAGTAAGCTTTTTTCCCAAAGTGTATTAAAATGCACGGATGTACTCAACCACACACCTGAAAGTTTTGCCCCATATTACTGACATTCAAGTACAGGTTATCTACTTATTCCAAAATGAAATTTACACAACACCTTAGTATTTTGTGTCTTTCAACTTGCACTATTCAAGTAACAGAAACCACTGACAGAATCTTAACGGCCACATCTCATAGGATCTGCCTTTGCAGAAATACATGCAAGGTAGCCGCAGTATTTTTGAGCTAAAGTACAGTATTTGTTTTACTATTATTGTTGTTATCATTACTATTAAGAAACTGTTTCACTTGTTAATATCAGTCAAAGCAAAGCAGAGTATCTCAAGTTTTGGGTTCCTTACACACATTTGAATTATCAGGTGACACGTATGGCAAAATTTTCTGAGTACAGATTTCACTTAGCATCCTGAATTAAGGAAATGTAGGCTGTCCCCTCCTCCCCCAGCCCCAGTTTGGAACCTGAATGAAAAATGCATAGAAAGCTAGTTTCCTCTCTTGGATATGACTTGTTCAAATAACGAAGAACAGCTTTACATGGTTTTTCAAGAAATACACAACATAACACCACAATGATAAACAGAAAAGGACTAGGTGGGCCATTTTCTTAGTGTTATGAGGCTGCTTTACCACAGTAATCAAGAATGACCATCACCATTAGAGAGGGTTGCTCAACTCACTCCACTCCATTGATGAATTTAGTCATTATAACTGTGTCTTCTCACACTCCACTCCAAGAAGCACCATTTCAGAAATGCTCCAGAATTACTCCTGAGTCTTCCTTTTATCACTTCTAGGGCAAGTTAAGCCTCTACAGTTCTAGGTATTTGTTTAAAGTGAAAACTTCCTGTTGTACTCTGCACAGCTTTGGATGGTTAAATATGGATTCAAAGTCAAATGAAGATAAACAGATATCCCCTCAATGTGACCAAGCACAAGGTGATCCTGCTCTGGCAGGGGGACTAGACTAGATGATCTTTCAAGGTCCCTTCCAATCCCTAATGTTCTGTGATTCTGTGGCCTGGAAGACTCACATATGGGAACAACAGTTCTAATGTAAGTCTGAACAGTGGCCAGATTATTGCTTAGCAGTGCCCTCTCTGACCAAGACCACGTCCCCATCATAGGTTTCCCTGCATTGCCTCTGGAACTGCTTATATTAGAACACAGCCATTCTTGTATGACTGATACATGAGCCGAGGCGAGAAGTGACATGGGGACCTTTGGAATGAAGCTATGCTGTTTACATTAAATGTGTTTTTATGAAGTCAATTAATAGACTACTGCAAGGCCAGTCATTAATTTGTGTGAATTAAGATTAAAAAAATACTAATTAACACCTCTGCCTAAGTACACACAAAGCTAGAATTTATCTTGACACAAAGTTGCTGCTCATCAGGAGTCTGCTGATTATGAAAGAATGCCAAGAAATCACTGCCATCTCTATACGGCAGAATGGAAGACGAAAGGGAAGCAAAAGTTTGGAACAGAGGTAAGAGTGGTAGTTCAAAAACAGGCAGGATTCTGAAGGCATCAAGCAAGAGAGGTGGTTATGGACAAGAGGAGTTTGAGACAAGAGTAAGAGGTAAACAGTTTACAGCGACCAGAAGCAGCAAACAGTGAAAAGGAAACAGGAACACAAAAGAAAGTCAGGAGTGAATAGCAATGTAAGAAACTGATATAAGAGACTGAAATAATAATGTAATTGCAAGTAAAATGACAGGGAATCAAAACACTAAATTCAACAACAACACATGCGAAAAATAAACTTTTGATGTACACATGCATTCTAACTTCAAGCATGTTACACTACAACTCACGTATTTCAGCAAAATAGATTCCATGGCACTTTGCATTCTGTTGATTCCTTCCAGACTTTATCATCTTGAGTCAGCAGTGTGCCCAGGTGGCAAGGAGGGCCAGTGGCATCCTGGCCTGCATCAAGAATGGTGTGGCCAGCAGGTCAAGGGAGGTTATCCTTCCCCTGCATTCGGCACTGGTTAGACCGCACCTGGAGTATTGTGTTCAGTTCTGGGCACCTCAGTTTAAGAGGGATGTCGAGGTGCTTGAACGAGTCCAAAGAAGGGCAACTCTATTGGTTCAGGGGCTGGAAGATAAGCCCTACGAGGAGAGGCTGAGGGAGCTGGGTTTGTTTAGCCTGGAAAAGAGGAGGCTTAGGGGTGATCTTATCACTAGATATTTTATAACTATCTGAAAGGTGGTTGTAGTCAGGCGGGAGTTGGTCTTTTCTCCCTGGCCACTGGAGACAGGACGAGGGGTCATAGTCTTAAGCTCCATCAGGGAAGGTTTAGACTTGACAGTAGGAAAAATTTTTTCACTGAAAGAGTGATCTGGTTTTGGAATGGGCTGCCCACAGAGGTGGTTGAGTCACCATCCCTGCAGGTACTCAAAGTTAGGCTGGATGAGGTGCTGAGTGGTATGATCTAGATGTTAGATGTTAGGCTTCCTGGGTTTATTTGGATTTAGGTTGGACTGGATGATCTTTAAGGTCTTTTCCAACCTTATCATTACTGTGATACTGTGATCTTTGCTTCCTCTAGATCTGATTTTCTCCCACAAACCAAAAAGAAACTAAATTTTTTAAACGTTCTGGATTTAGTAAGTTTTTCCCATATATCTGTATGTCATTTGGAGAGCTTTGAAATGCACTTTATAAAACTGATCAGACTGGTAAAACAGCAAAACATTTTTCCCATGTACTGAGACTCAGTTCACTATTATGTAGCACTCATAATGTAAACAGAAGAGATCAGTATCTGCAAAATGATGCCGATATTCCAGTAAACAAGCCAAATTAAATGCATTAACAATGTGCATAACAAATTTTATTTCCATCACTATAACAAAAAAATTACCTGATTATCACCATGACCATGGCTCCTATGCTCTACATGAAAATACTATTATGTCTTATACATTTTTAATATTTAAAAGTCAAAATACCAAAATATGACATTAGCTTTTCACTATGAAAATTAAAACTACTTCTTCAGTATGTTTTCACTTCTAGAAATAGCATGATTTATTATTTTTTATCTTTACCTCTATGTGGAGTACTAAAGTGAAAGTACTTGACTTTACTCCTCAAGCACTAGAAATGTCAGTGTTGAAAGGTTAAAAGCAATACCCATTCAATTTTCTGCATATTCAAGCTATGCAGGGCTTAAAAACCTATAAATCTTATTTCAAGTAGTAACCACAAGAGGAACAGATTTAATTCCACTTCCTTGATTTTCTCTACTAATACTGCTGAGAAAATGCTATGCATGCTGATTACATGCCTGCTTCCAAAGGACCAAACCTATTCATTATGACCTTTAATGTATGATTGATTCAGGAATTTTGTATTCATTCTTGTCAGAGTATCCGTGAAATACAGAGAGTTTAATCACTAAGTTAATTAAAATACTAGGCATTACATGAATAAATAATGGCTTATCTTCAGAAACAGAAGCTTAAATAACATGGATAAGGGAAGGTTTCCAACTTTCAACTGCAGTCAGATGTGTCTCATTTGTCAATGTTCCTCTCTTTGCTAACAGGTCAAGGTTATTTACCTCTCTAACAATGTAGCAGTATGCTGACACAGTACACAACCAAGAGACATGAACGCTCTTCAGCTTGATGGCAAAAGAGCACATCTCTAGTCTTTCCCATGCATCAAAACATCCTTTGGGAAGTTACTGCAGTAGCTACAATGAGAAGCATTAACTGTAACTAGCATGTTTCAGTTTGAGAAGTTGAAAGGAAGTATGACACTCTCACCTGATTATTAGTTTTGCAGGGAAAACAGGCTAGGACTTAAGTTCAAATCTCCAATTCAGTGTTCTAGAACTACTCCAAGCTTACCTGCATTACCTTCTGCTGAATCTCCTCTAGCTGTGTGCGCTTGCTACGCTGTCTGCAAACTTCCTGGTAGCGGGTATATTGCTCTCTGAGTGAGTCTAGGAGCTTCATGACCTGTGGCTGAGCAAGCAATTCATCATCCATTGGAGACCAGGACACCCCTCCATCTGAACCATTGAATCGACGCTGTTGTAACTCAGAGAGTAACTCATGACCTATCAAAACACACAGGATGATGCAGTTAGTTCAGAGTAAGAACAACAAGCACAGAAATTATTATTAATCATGTCTACTTTTAGACCTCCCACCTAATGCTCTTTCCAACATTGGGCACTTTTAATGATACTGTTTTGTGTAGAGCACTGGCCAGTTTGTATGGTTGTATCAGCGATAATTAGGCAGAAATCATGTGATATATTTTAGAAACAAAGAAAATGCCAGATCACTGCCTATGGTCAATCAACTACGATCAATAGTGCCAAATCAACCACGTGATCAATAGTCAAAAGGGATCAACTGATCATAGGAAGTTCAAATCTACTGATCTTTAATAAAGTAACAAATGCATTATTAATAATAAACATAACAAAATAAATGTTTTTAGCCAGAAGACTGCATGCTTCACTTTTACAGATGGTCGGGTCAGAACTCTGTTGATGCAAATTATCAGAACTGTGTAGGAAAATGCTCTCTCTCTTGTAACCATCTGGTGGCTACTGAGACAAATTCTTTCTGTAAGGCCAATGCATTTACCTCATCTACAAAGGATCTTATTAAGAGAATGAAAAGCTGTATTTAAAAGGACACATTTGGAGTACTTCCATTTATTTGTTAACATCACTTTTTTTAAACCAATAAAGATGACATTGAGAAACTTATTACATTATCTTGATGATAGCCAAGATAATTCTTGTTCCCTCTGTGCACTCACTTTGAGCTCAGAAATTAATAATCATAGGATCATTAGGGATTGGAAGGGACCTCGAAAGATCATCTAGTCCAATCTGCCTGCAACAGCAGGATCACCTACACCAAGTCACACAGGAACACATCCAGGCGGGTTTTAAACGTCCCCAGAGAAGGAGACTCCACAATCACCCTGGGCAGCCTTTTCCAGTGCTCTCTCACCCTCACTGGGAAGAAGTTCCTTCTCATATTTATATGGAACCTCCTATGTTCCAGCTTACAACCATTGCCCCTGGTCCTATTGCTAGATGACATTAAGAAGAGCCTGGGTCCATCCTCCTGACACCCACCCTTCAAATATTTATAGACATTAATGAGGTCACTGCTCAGTCTCCTCTTCTCCAATCTAAAGAGACCCAGCTCTCTCAGCCTCTCCTCATCCTTGTTGCAATGGTTCATCATTGACCCCAATATTATGATTTTTCAACTTACTATACCTGTCTGCAACACCATCTCAGGATCAACTGATGGTAGAAAGTTCAAATCGATTGATCTTGAATAAAGTAACAAATGCATTATTAATAACAATGATAAACAAAGTAACAAATACATTACTCGTAATTTCTACTGCAGTGGCAGTAAAAATATTAACTAAGAAACTGATGCTGTTAAGAGACTTTCTTTACAGCACTCTTCACTTTTTCAGCTTATTGTGTCAAAACAAAGTGGAGCTACATGTGATCAATAGTCAAAAGAGCATCCATAGTGAATTATGTTGTATATTTCATAAATTTTCAGAATTTCTTAAACAGCTCAAAATAAATAGCTAAGGCATAGCATTATTTTCAATGCTTTTGGATCTCCAATGAATTTTCATAATTCAAAAGCATTGTCTTAAAAAAGTGGATCACACACCTCTCTTTTTCTTGAGTTCCTTTGTCACTTCCATTGTTAATCAGAGCAAGCTCATCCAGTAAGGATGTTGATTCTTTTGTGAACTTTTCAAATACCTAAATAAAAGGTAAATTTTAATTTAAGAAATAAAAATTATGTAAGTGGCAGTATAGAAGGCATCAGTGCAATTTTATTCATTAGTTCCGTTAGCATACTTCCATCTTTACACAGCAATCTGATGGTAGGGTAGAAAATACAAAGTGTTGTTCATGGAACACTTAAGACCACCAAGATAGCTTAGGGATACTAGCTGTGGAGTTTATGTTTGAAGGATTTGGGCAGTTTTAAGTGGAGTATGCCTTATCCAAGATCCCATCTGGAGATCACAGGTGGAGATGTGCATTTTAAGACTAGATTGCATGGGAAAATAACGCCGTTTCCTTGAAGATTAAACATTGTTTTCAGATTTCAATTTAAGAATCCAAATACATAACTATCAAACAAAGAAAAGACTGAAAACATTTTCTAATGTTATGTGCAGCAATACTTCCTTAGGCAATTTGTGTCTATTAATGATCATGGGGTAGATTTCATCCTACACACTTACTGCAGTTTGGGGTCTCCTAGGGAAACTACTCTGATAGAGGCTTTAGTGTAGGACAGCTTAAAACCTGGCTCGCCATCCACAGAAACCAAGGTCCAAGAGACAGTCTTCGGAAGACCTCCAGGGTTTAAGTACTTCCTCCTTGGTTCTGATTTCTCCTATAAGTAGCCAAATAACTGCTCTTTGTAGCAACACCACCACTGACTCAGGCTTTTCTAAAATGAGGGTCTACAAAAAGCTTAATTAATGAACTTGTTGAACAAATTGATTAAACTAAGCTTTATCATTCCTTGAGAAAATCCAGGTGACACTTCGTGCCATAAGACTATTAACGTATTTGAACTGCACTACCATACATGAAAATTTCCACACAATTAGCAGTACTCAAACAAAAATTCATGGCCCAAGACTGATTAGAAAACAAAAACAGAACACAAAACTAACCAGCCTCTTATTCAACCAATCCATGTGATCGTAAGTCAGAGTTCCTCCAAAATCTTCTGTTAGTTGGCATGGTTCTATGTATCGAGTCAGCTTGTTAGCAGATACTAAAATAACCTGCAAAAATAGAAGAAATTTTAGTAATGTTTGTAAGTCAAAGAAAAAACCCATATGTAGGAAAGTAGGTGTGACACTGCACAGAGAGAAGACACTTCTTTCTCTTTTAAAGTTATGCATTCCACTGCAACTAGAGCATGCAAATGTTTGCTGCCAGATTCCTAAATCTTTCCAAAACCCAATCCAATTGTCAAATTACCACATCACAAACAAAGTTTTCCTTTATGAATTATGCATTTGAATTTCACACTTCAACATATCGTCTGTTGGGCATGTTGTGCACTTTCAAATCAACAATAGTTTAGTTAGAATTGCCATCCCTCAATAATTTTTATTATCAAACTGTACATAGAATCATAGAATCACTACAGATTGGAAGGGACCTTGAAAGCTCTTCTAGTCCAATCTGCCTGCAAGAGCAGGATCACCTAAACCAAGTCACACAGGAACACATCCAGGCGGGTCTTGAATATCTCCAGTGAGGGAGACTCCACAACCCCCCTGGGCAGCCTGTTCCAGTGCTCCGTCACCCTCACCGTGAAGAAGTTCCTTCTCAGGTTGATGTGGAACCTCCTATGTTCCAGCTTACAACCATTGCCCCTTGTCCTATCACTACATGACACCGAGAACAACCCAGTGCCATCCTCCTGACACCCACCCTTCACATATTTATAGACATTAATGAGGTCACCCCTCAGTCTCCTCTTCTCCAAGCTAAAGAGACCCAGCTCCCTCAACCTCTCCTCATAAGGGAGGTGCTCCACCTCTCTCATAATCTTCGTTGCCCAACGCTGAACTCTCTCCAGAAGCTCCACATCCCTCTTGAACTGAGGAGCCCACAACAGGACACCATACTCCAGGTGTGGTCTCACCAGGGCAGAGTAGAGGGGGAGAAGAACTTCTCTTGATCTGCTAACCACCCCTCTTCTAATCCACCCCAGGATACTGTTAGCCCTCTTGGCCACAAGAGCACATTGCTGGCTCATAGTCATCTTGCTGTCCACCAGGACCCCCAAGTCCCTTTCCCCTACACTACACTACACATGACCACTAACCATAGAAAAACAGCTTTAGTTTCTCCTCCCTCTGTGACAAGAGCTATGATGGCTTTCTATTGCTTGACCAGCTCTCAATACTACTGGATAAGACACAGGTATATCCAAAGACCATTCACATCTATGAAAACAAATAACCCACTGATTGCTCACAATTGGATTGATTTTGTTTGGGTTTTTGGGTTGGCTTTTTTGTGGTTTTTTTTTTACTTTTTCCAGTTAGCTTATTATGTTGACTCCAGAAAAAAAATTCTTCTTAATCCAAAGTAAAAGCCCTTGGAGAGCAGACTACAGCTAGATGTTAAAAGTGAACAGCTTCATATTCTTAAGGAAGAAATGAGCAGACCATGGTAGAGGGAAAGCAGAGGGAAAAAAATGTGTAAATTATTTAATCAACTTTCAACAACAGTGGCAGCTAATAATATGATAGCAGGTTCCAAATATCTCCTTTTTGCTATAGACCAGAGTCCCTACAATCATCCTCTGTACTCTTCTTTTTAAAATCCAAAAGATTGCTCTAAGAAGCAAACTTGCTTTGTACAATAATGATCTCCTAAAATGGTGTGAAACCTGTGCAAAAATAACTCGGAACAAAGCTTTGGGAGAGGTGCTGTATTTTTTAATAAAACAAAAACAACCTTTTTAAAACTGCCAAATGAAACAAAAACTCAAAACATGTACTGCAAACTCTTGTTTTTACACAGTTATTAGAGTTGGAAGGGCCTTCAAAGGCCATTGGGTCCAACCCTCCTGCTCACACAGGCTACAATTTACTGAAAAGCATAATTGCCTAAAAAGCCTAAACCCACTGCAAGTGTTTCAACTGCAAAATTAGCTTGCCTCCCAGGAGTAAGACTACAGGCATTTTCTAGTGATAAGATTTTTACCCATGCAATAGCACCACTAACACTGATCTTCCAAAATAAAAGAGCACCGAGTTCTGTTTATACAAAGCTGACCTCTCTCTCTAATGTCATCTGCTGGGTTTTTTGCAAGAAAATAAAGACAGACGAAAATTTTGGAAATTCAATAGGATGTATAAAGAGCTCCCAAAGTGTTTTCTTGAGGAAAGATATTAAAAAGCTCTTTAATACAAACGTGACAGTGTCAAACCTGGGACCTATTATAAGGCAGGATGGTGTAAAACTTCATTAACAGAACAGGACCAATACTGACAAACTAGTTTATGAAAACAATTACATTACAAAAATTACAATGATCACCCAAAAATCATTAAGATATCACTACAGTGATTATACTTTTTAAGTGTGTTTTTGTTTGGTTTGGTGTTTGTTGGATTGGGGTATTTTTGGGGGTTTGACTTCAGAGGGGTGTTGTATTTTAGACTTCAAGCAACCTAACATCCAACAGCCAAAAAGCCTGACCAAGTTAGCTATTATTAATAAAAAATTCTAACCAGGCTTGCTCAACTACTTAAAAGTTTACATGGGCTGAAAGCACATTACCAATGCATGCCACAGTTCCCCACTTATTTTAAAGACACTCATGATCACAGGGGTACCAAGCAGATACTAGTAATGAAACCATGTGTATCTTCATAAAATTATTTTCATAACATAATGCATATACATTACACACAGTACTAGCTGTTGGGCACTATGTGAAAGTGAAAGAAACGAGCCAAACAGCAAGTACAACTGTGCATAAAAATAATACATAGAATGTTTGAAATATCTGTTCTTGTTGGTTACACTGCAATGTAACCGACTACAAAGCTAATAGTATATTAAGGTATTTAGTCAATATAACCAGCCTCATTTGCTAATTTTCATAAATCAGCATGAAAAATATTTAATTTTTTTTTTCATTTACTTACTGGAACATCTGAATCTGTCATTAGGATGCTTTTTCTATCTGGTTGATAAATACAAAACGCAGAATTTTTATGAAGTTCTTTGGGGTCAATATTATCTCAGTAGATTGATTATTGGTGATTTTTTATGCCAGTAGCTTACATAACCAAATGACTTTGGAAAAACACAGAAAGCTTCAACGAACAAAGGAGAAGTTTAGCCTGAGTAAGTTCACACCTGTGCAAAAGTCCAAACCAAAGAATGACTATTTTTTCGCACTAAATTGAAGACAGTTTTTGTACAAAAATGCCAGTAACTTTTTCCTCCCTCTTAATCCAATCATGAATCCTGATAGTTCCCTAAAGCACAATGAGATTCATCTTGTGTATTTGTTTTTTTGAAAGTTACAAGTGCTTCTTATTCTTCAGCAATCTAAGCTGCTGTAAAAGCCTAAATATATCCCCAGCTAATCCTTCTGGTGATTTTTCAAGAATACTTACGGCACTTTTAGTAGACAAAACATAGCTGCCCATGTATCTGCATTGAAACGGATTTATTGCCATGGAATGGCAAAGCAAAACCTTCCACTCCACAACGAGAACAATCTTACTGTTTGATGACAAATATTATTTCTATCAATTTTTTTAAACAGTATTTGATTGAATGATCCCACTTGATGCTTGTTAAGATAGGAACACTAACCTATACAATGTTTGGTTTAACATTATACCAAGAAGCACAAGTTAAATATTTATCTGGCCAGTAGTAGAGAGATCTGGCATACTAGAAACCCTAGAGCAGCAGACAAATGTATATATGCACTAAGTGTAAACTTGACTCCCAGTATTCATCTCCTTCATTTTCAAGCACCCACAGTTTTGTGCACTCGCTCACATTCCTCTGCAGAGCTCACTATAGTAATTAGGCACAACTTTTTTCAAACCCAGAGCAGAGAATAGGCACACACAATCTAAAATTTTCCTATATGCTCTTCTTCAGGACTGAATTCATAACACAACATAAAGACACGCTTACATACTCCAGCTCCACAGAGACAATTTCCTAATTCCCCAGGTTTTAAAGAGTCTACTGTCTCCAGCATTAAAACAGCATGAAAGATACATTCAGATGTAAAGAGAGATGCATTTAAATAAACATCTTTTTGATATAAAATTTCAACTCCTATATGTATTTTTAATAAGTCCATTAAAGCTACAGAATTAAAAACACAAGACTAGAAGGTCTGACACAAAAATTAAAGGTTTCCTATTAAGTGTTATTCATTCTGTGGAGCTATACTCTACTAATTAGCATTATTCTTAAAAGGTAAACTGAGATCACCGTGCCATGATTAATTTTCAAATAGAATTCTGCAAGCTAAGACAAAAATACACACAGCAACAATTTCAAAACACAAAAAACCAAAATAAAAATCTCTTGTCACACAGTGGAAAGTTATGAACCACACTATTTTCTTTTACACAAAACCCCCCCATACCTGAAAATCCTTCAGGTAGGGATGTATTTTGGAACATTATAGATTGCTGTAACCACGTAACAGGCATTTAATTACTTTCAGAATCAAGTCTGTTAGTCTAGAGAAGCCTACTTCAGTATGTACCACTGACTTAGGCAGACAGAGAACAGTCAGTTTACTTGAATTGGGAACAGAAACAAAACACTTGTTGTCTAGTAACACTGGACTTAGCCTTTCCAGTTATTTTCTTAAGTTGTTTCAAACTTCTAAAACAATCCCGGGATCTTGTTATGCAGCTGAAAATCAGCTAATATGTTAAAACACAAGTCCACTAGACTTGTGGGGGGGGGGGGAAATCACAGAAAAACGGGATTTTTAC
>VXBP01006496.1:0-27475 GCA_013400115.1 Rhinopomastus cyanomelas | reverse complement strand
GGGGGGGGGGGGGGGGGGAAATCACAGAAAAACGTGATTTTTACATTGCTGTATTCCTCTGTTATACTGATGACTTGACATGAGACACTTGAGACATTCAGAACAAATTCTGCTGTAAGTAATCATAAGAAATTTCTGACAGCATTACTAGAGACTTAAGAGTTGTTAACTGCTACAGTGCAAAGCATTTAGACCTACTCAGACTTTGGACTTCAGGACTGTCAAGATTCTTTCGCTATGCACTCATGATTTTCCAACTAATTTCCAGTAGTTTGCTACCTTATTTCCGTTTTTTTTTTTAAAAGGCGTTAGTTTTTAATCTCACAATCAAAAGCAGACCAGTTGGTGGAGCAGAGACTCCCCTGGTCACCCAGCGCTGCACTTTGCCTGATATTGCTTGCTGTATTAATAAATTTATAATTACTAATCCATAATTGGCTTATTGGACTGAATTCACAATTTGGTGCCGTGACAATACCTCACTACTTTTTCTACAACTGCCACACTGTCATATGTGTTAGCATGAAGTGCATCTCTAATGCACGAATCATTTTTTTTCCTCTTCATAAAACTTCACAACTCCTAATTTAAGAGAATCTTACATCAAAATTTCAGGTTGGGAAAAACATTTACAGTTCAGTATGAAAAAAGTAGCTTAGAAACAGAAACCAAAAGGTTTAGTTACACATTTCATTGGTCTATGCCAAAAAAAGCTAACATCATCACTAGCAATGAACATGCTGCATAAAATTACTACATTTCATTACATAATTGTAATTTAATGACTGTTAGCCAATCCCTAAATACAACAAAGGAATCTTTTTATTACCACAGCTGTGCAAAATTATCCCTGCTTCATTACCATATTTTCTATAGGTTTTCTGCTTATTTGTCTGGAAACAGATTCTACCTGAGTCATACTAAAGAAAAATACAAGAAGAATCTTCTAGAGGATTAATACCTAAGCTGGTAATATCATAATTTATACATTAATAACCACTGCATAAAGTTCTTTTATATGACAACTTCAAAGGTTTCCTGAAGTTATTGAAAGACCCTATTTACAGATGCACAAGTGGAAAAAGTCAGCCTAAATCAGACAGTAAGGGACTGCTAAAGATGAGGCTTCACCTTCAGTAATGCCACTTTCTAGACTTTGGTGCTTAACTTATATCACGAAAGGATTGGTGTGAAACTGAATATTGCCAACTTAAATTTTCCAAACACAAACTCTTAAATCATCCTTTTGAATGCAGGTGTTTGGTTTAGTCTCTTAAGTCATCTTGACTGTGCTCCAAACAATAGACTGGTTTATAAAAGGTGGACATCACCACACTCATGTTTTTCATTAAAGGAGCTGTGACTGAACTGCTACATGCTGAACTTCCAGGATGGAAATACATGTTAACTTCACCTCCTTGCCAGTTCATTAAAGAGATTCAGAGAAATGGAGAGAAGCAGATACCTATGAAACCCAAGAAAATTTAACTGTAATGAGAGTCACAAGATTATCATACTTGGAACCACTTCCTGTAGCAAAATTCCAGACACTTCGTTACCTTTATTAATGAGCATCTTCCCAATTCCAGAATTTCAAACACACAATGGCTGTTCAGAAATTCTTGCGATTGCCCTGTTGAACTTGGACTACTTTTCAAATCCATCTTTTAGTAAGTACTCAAAAAAAAAATACAGTCTTAATCATAAACACCCTGAAGGCAAATGTGCAGGATCTCCTTACTCTAAAACAGACTACAAAGAACTTAAGTAATATAACTTCTTAAAATCTGTTTTAAGATGCCTTTTTAAAAAAAAAAATTGGTCAATGATTGAAAAGAGGAATCTTACCCCTTGTCCCCACACCACTTCAGATTTCACATGCAGTAATTGTTTTCAAAAAAAAAGAAGCTACCTAGTCTAGGTAAAGTCTGATACAAAACTTTACACAATAGAATTCACGTTAATTAACATATGAATTATATCCAGATGTTCAAGACTTTAGGTTTATATTATTTAACACTTAAAGAACCTCTGCTGCTACCTTCCAATATTGATTTCCTTGAACTGAATTTTCTACAAGAGTATTCAAAAATGTTAAGTCTTACAAGGCATCAGACTAGGCTGCAAAACAGCTTTTCTATTCAATCTTTCACAAAAAAGATGCTGAGATTTGTTATACAAAACAAGCAGACATTGTAGTACTCAGTAAGCACAGAAAGCCTACTGTAGCTGAAGCAAGGAATGTTTCAAAAGTGACTGGAAAAAACTGATGACACCAATATTTTTTTTAAAAAAAAAAATCAGAAAAAGTGGTGTTTCCAATAACCTCCGTGAAAGAAGAGAATGGAACTACAGTCTCAAAAGCTAAGATTATCAGCAATATTCAGTAAACCAAAGGAACCTGTAACCTTTGCCAGTACTATCAAAGGGCTGAAAAACTGAAAGATGCATGCAACAGCATCAAGATATACTTCAAAATGCTTACTGCTAATTCAGAGACACCATACAGCAAGCTTCTCTATTACAGAAGTTTTGACAAAAAGTTAATCACACAAAACACTGCAAAACAGAAAACAGATCTTCCAAGTAAAAAGCTGTAAGTATCAAAGAGCTTTATCCTCTTGCTGAGCCAAAAAATAAATACCACATATTTGTAGTTTTGAGACTTACTTCATTTAATATTCTTATTGAAGAAGGAAAAAATTAAAAAGTCCACTGCGGTTTGTAAAGCATACCCACAAAGCACCAGGAACATAACTATGTTTAAAGAAACATTCATTTCCATCAAATTATTCTAATATTCTAGAAATGGCATTTTTGACTGAAGTAGAAAAAGTTCCACATACCTCAAAGCCAAGTCTATCTTTCTCTTTCCAAAAACAGAAATGAGTAACTTTCTTATCCCAAAATTCATCTGGCTTTACTACACAAACAAGTGACACCTCAGCCGGAACAACATTCTGTAAAACAAATGAAAAAAATAAGAACAGCGTTCAAGATCAAATCTTCCTGAACTTAATTCTACTTACATGCCAACATCTATTTAAGAACTTTAAACACTACAGGCAGAAATTAAAATAGGTCTGCTGTATCACATGTTGGCTTCATTTTACTTTGTAGTTGACTGCACTAAATTTTGTGCCTAAAACTGACAACAAAATCTAACCTCTTTAGTCCCATTCTTGAAGCCTAACCATTATTTCATGACACACCAGTAGAGAAAAAAACTGAATTACAGGTCAGACTTAATTATTTATAGCACTTCTCTTAAAAAAAAGTTAACAATTATGAAGATTTCCACCAAGGACATTTACTATGTAGAATGAAAGTTCTAGGAATGAAACATGAAGTTTGAAAAGATCTGCATACTATATTATTAAGTAACTTGTCGAAATTATATGCTATCCTTCTTTAGTACTAGACTAGACTAGTGCTTACAGCGAAACCGCTTAATATTTGAGGACATTAATTCATAAAGGTGTTAACAGCAAAATATTCCTCAGCCTAAACCAGTAATTTAATCTATCGATTTGATGTTGTCACACTGAGTGTAGGATCAAGGAACACATACTCTTGGTTACTCAGCAACAAGCAACAGTTAGATAATCACGTTACTGACATGAAGGTGACATAAAGCGTGGTATTCTTTTCAAACACTTTAGTTTTCTTTATGAAGGTATAATTCTGATAAAGTTAAATACTTCCAACTCAGAAATCATAGCACGAAAAAGATAACTTCATCCTTGCACAGCTGTAAACAGGTTTCAAGTAGTCATTAAATGTAGACATTTTAAACACAGAACTACATGTTTGATGACCACCCAGCACCATTGAGACCCTACATGTGTGCAAGCAGAGAACAAATCTCAAGTGGTGTGCAAAAATGATAAGCTTACACAGGAAAATCTTTTCTGGCTTCCTTCTCACTTTGAAGATACATTTCTGTAACACATTTCTGGAGGCTTCATACCAGCAGCAAAGCGTGCTGACAGGAAGCCAGTGGAATCTGAGCCTAGGCAAACAGCTACCTTCCCCACTAAAATGTCACAACTGCACATAAAGCAGAAGTGAAAGTTCAGGTAAGATCATAATCAGAATGTAGCGGATCCAATTACCGCAACTATTAATAGGAAAGCTATCTTGGTCACAAGTAGGTGAAAGAAACCTTGAAACAGAATTTAAAACCCAGGAGCAACACTGATCCAGCAGGACAGCAAAATGAAACGATTTGTATTTGGCACACTTTCTGAGGCTCCTTCTAACTCTGACAAGAAAACAGCTCCATTAAAGAGAAATCACCCGTGCAGTATGAAAGGAAGTAGTACTTATGAAAGTAATCAATTCAGAGTGCTGTTATCTTGTATGTTCTTTCACCACAGAGACCAGAAAATCTATATTGTCTAGCAGAAATAAGATTTCATTGTTAACAGTCCTGAAAAGCTGAAATAAATTATTTATTTAGGAAGCCGAACTTTTACATTCTCCTTCATCTAGCATCCAGAATACAACTTGTGATAGGACCACTATACACGACTGTTATACACAAGCAAATTAACTAGCCAAATACAATGAAAACCAAGTAGTATATTGCATCAGAAGCTGCACAGCTGCAGTATCACTTGCCCTGCAGACGTTCCTACTACTCAAAACACCAAACTAAAGCTCTTGATTCAGAAGATGTACAACTGTGTAGCTTGAGTAAGGTGCATCATCCACTTTTCTGATTTTTTTTCTTCCTGCCCAGAACTCTTTCACAGAATCACATTTTGCAATATTAAAGGCCAATTGTCTATTTTTCAATACAGAAATTACTGCCTGTACAGTAAGACAGCTATTGGGTTCACATCTATAAAACCAATCAGTCAATTACAAATGCATAAAAATTTCTTTACCTGTAGCATTAACACAACTGTCTTTACCACGTTCCATTGAGATTTTCTACCATCCACTATCACAGTAAATCCTCGAGCTTTACACTTCTCACTAAAAGAAGAAAAACACTTAGAAAAAAGTAAAATTCATGAACAAGTGTCAGATCACAATGACTCTGTATTCCAACTCTACTGAAACAAACAAGCACTTTTTTTTACTTATAAAAATACATTCATATAAACCTCAAGTTTGAAATAACTTTCAATTTTAATCCTCAAGCATATTAAGTTACTTATCAGTATCAATAAAGTGTACTCCATAATACAGCATTTCTTTAAACTTTGACAAATAAGTAAAGGTTGCATAACGATACACTTCACAAAACCCTCAGAAAGAAGGTCTATTTATAGTTTCATAAAATAGACTAAAGGGATGTCAGTTTTCTTAAGGTTACTTGTGAACTCACACAGATTTGAGAATATAGCTACATGTCACCTGAGGCTCATCCAAGCAGGAAACCATCTAAACATGCTGTGGTGGGTTCAAGACCACAGTTCAATATAAAGGAAAAGAAAGCAAAGCAGTGAGGTCTCGATGGCATCTCGGATAAATTTGCCAGACAACGGATAGCTTAGGGAAAAAATGGAAAAGGATTTATTAACTCTGTAACTGCATACAGAAAGGAAGAAAAGGCCAAGCAAGCTAGTGCACACAAACTAGAAACTGCGTCACAAATGCCATCACACATTCTGAGAAAAATACAATGGGAGATCACTATCGTATTGGTCCTTGGGTCTTTTTTCACATCAGAGATCTGGGGGAAAAGAGTGTGTCAGTCAAGTAGAGACGAGTGCCACCACCCTCTCTATTATTCGTGCGTCACCCCCATCTGCGTTACAGCGAGACCCAAACTGTTTGCAGACTAGTGAATTCTTCAGTTCTTCAGCATAGCTTCTCCAGCTCAACACCCTCGGGATCGCCTGATTCCTCAGCACCTGAACTGCATCCCTTGGTGCAGGAGCCATGCTTTCGAAACAAAGAACCCAGACTCTGTCTTTCATGCCCGAGGTTTAAGGATTCTCAAGTCCTTCTGCTTTCTTCAGCTAAGCATGAAGGAATTCTCCCCCAATACTTAAGCACCACCAGTCTTTTCTCAGTGGCAGAAATGACAAACAAGCTCTCTTCCCGCTGATCAGTCTCTCTAAAATGGTGGCGAGCAGACTTCATGCCCAAGGTTTAAGGATTCTTAAGTCATTCTGCCTTCTTAGCTAAGCATGAAGGAATTATGTCCCAATACTTAAGCACCCCCAGTCTTTCCCAGTGGCAGAAATTACAGTCTCTCTCTCTTCCTGCTGATCAGTCTCTCTACCATAGGCCTGGCTACCTGTGGGATCCAAGATGGAGACAGACTGCATGGCACCGTGCAGTGGCCGTCCTTCTCCACCCTGCCATTTATGGGAGCAGAGCGGACCCGGTGAGTTCCCTCTGTCCCGTTTCTGACCAGGAAAATGGGGGAGGGAGCCGCTGGAAGCTGTGGCCAAGCTACCGTCCCCCTTCACCGCCCCAGGAATGGGGAGTCGGTAACCCCATTCAGCCTGCACAGGGCAGGCTGAAAGCCCTCAGCAAAAGAGACCAGACCAAGATCATGGTCTGCTTTTTATGTGCTAACTTAGCAACACCCCTTAGGGCAGGTCTTGGGAAAGTGTCACCTCCCCCAGGACAGGTAACTGCGGGCAGAGGTCCTCTGAGAGTAACATAACTTTCTGTTCTTCATGAAAGCACAAATCTGCACATCTGAAAATTCTGGTAATTTTCAAACTGCAACACATGCTTAAATTTCTTTCCTGAATAAATTAAGTAGAAATTACAGTGCACAACAAACTTTCATAGGGATCTACAATAAAGAATACTTTAGACTGACTTTTTTGTCTACTAAGGTTTGAGTCTGAATACTACAAAACCACCTGTTGGAAACAGATTCAAAGCTAGTGCTGCTCAAGAAAAAAACAGCGAAAAAGCTATTATCTCTCTGTGCATTCCCACAAAGACCTCTTCAGCTTGTTTGTAACTGAAGGTGGCAACAAGGTGCTCACAAAAAGAGCTGAGAAGTGTTCAATGGTGTCAGCAACTTCTGGATATCACCAACAGCTCATTCTCACAAGCAGAAAAGAATCTCAAAGATGGAACAGAAGCCAGCTCATAATTTCAGCATTAGTTACCACTTTGAGGATCATGTCCCTTGTTGTAACTTCACTGGACACAGATTTCAAGTAACTAAAAATAATAATAATTACATGAAGTAAAAAAGGTAGGAAAGCCATTTCTGTGGTGTACATAGGTTACAAAAAACAAAGCAGTTTACATGTAACAGCCTTATGTTTCAGTGCATGAACTTTAACTATTTAGTATTTTAACTATTTGATGTTTAACCATTTTACATTAAAAAGTTTAAGTTTAAGTTAAGCATTCTCAGGTACAGGCGGGAGACAAATTCATCTTGGAATTTAAAAAAGGTAAAAGGTACCTTACCAGTCTATTTAGGAAAAAATAATTACAAAGTTACCTACAAAGAACCGAATCATAATTGTTTTGGTAGGAAAAGAACTTTAAGATCAAGTACTGCCAGGTCACCACAACATCATGTCCCTCAGCACTACATCTATGTGTAATTTAAATACATCCAAGGTTGTTTAATCAGCCACTACCCTAGGCAGCCTATTCGAATGTTTACTAAACCTTTCGGGGAAGAAATTCTTGCTAACATCCAATCTGCAACTTGTGTCCATTTCCTCTTGTTCTGTTTACTACTTGGGAGGAGAACAACACAGCTCACTCCAATCTCCTTTAATGTATTTGTAGAGAGCAATAAGGTCTCTCTTGCACCTCCTTTTCTCCAGGCTAAACAACTCCAGTTCCCTCAATCCATACATGTTTTTTGTTTTAAGGAACTTTTAATACCAGACATGATTTTTCTGGAAGCACTCTGGAAGTATTCAGGATTTATGCATGTAACAATTAACCAAAACTATATCGAAAGACATGCTAACACCACTTTCAAGATTAAGAGTGTTACTATAGCATCTTAAGATTTGACTTCCTCAGGCTTACTAGACAGCATAAGCTCTTCTCTACTACTTAACCCTACTAAAAACACACAAGATGCTCAACCATACATTTGTATTCAAAGGGAACTACCACTCCTCACAGCTTTATGTCATCAGCAAACTCTATTCTCTCAAAGTCATTAATGGATATACTGCATAGTACTGGTTCCAGTACCATCCCTTGGGGGACTCCACTAGATACAGTACTCCAACATTTTGTATAAAAGTTTAAATTCAATACAAAAACCACACTCAGTGATTTGAGCCACAATACAAGAAAGTAAGCAAACTCTAGCATGCAGATAGAATTTCAAAATTGACATTGTTCTTGGATTCAGAAGAGGCCTCTTCAGAATATGAGAATTTTTAAACATCAAATAAAGGCAAAACAGTAGAACATTAGGAATAAACTGAAGTTTTAGGAAACCTTTACACACAGAAACCCCCAAAGAAATTTTATCCAAAACACTGCAAATACTTATGCCTCTCAAAGTTTGGGCAGGGGTCTAAAATGTCTCCAGTGAAGGATACTCCACAAACACCCTGGGCAACCTGTTCCAGTGCTCCATCACCCTCACTGTGAAGTTCCTTATGATATTTATATGGAACCTCCTCTGTTCCACCTTACAACCACTACCCCTCACTCTATCACTAGATGACATTGAGAAGAGCCTGGCTCCATCCTCCTGACACTCACCCTTCAAATATTGATCGACATTAATGAGGTCACCCCTCAGTCTCCTCTTCTCCAAGCTAAAAGGACCCAGCTCCCTCAACCTCTCCTCATAAGGGAGGTGCTCCACCTCCTTCATCCTCGTTACCCTTCACTGGAGTCCCTCCAGCAGCTCCACATTCCTCTTGAACTGAGGAGCCCACAACTGGACACAATACTCCAGGTGTGGTCTCACCAGGGCAGAGTAGAGGGGGAGAAGAACCTCCCTTGATCTGCTAACCACCTCTCTTCCAATCCACCTCAGGATGCTGTTGGCCTTCTGGGCCACAACAGCACATTGCTGGCTCATAGTCATCCTGCTGTCCACCAGGACCCCCAGGTCCCTTTCCCCTACACTACTCTCCAACAGGTCAGTCCCCAGCTTATACTGGTACCTAGGGTTATTCTTGCCCAGATGTAAGACTCTGCACTTACTCTTGTTATAGTTCATTAAATTTTTCTCTCTGCCCAGCTCTCCAGCCTGTCCAGATCTCGCTGAATGGCAGCACAGTCTGCAGGGGTGTCGGCAACACCACCCAGCTTTGTGTCATCAGCAAACTTGCTGACAGTGCATGCCAATCCCTCATCCAAGTCATCAATGACTAGATTGAACATGACCGGTCCCAGCACTGATCCCAGGGCACTCCACTAGATATAGGCTTCCAACTAGACTCTGTCCCATTGACAACTGCTCTCTGGCTTCTATCCTGAAGCCAGTTCACAATTCACTTCACTACCCAATCAACTAGACCACACTGCCTCGGTTTGTCTGTGAGGATGGTGTCAGAGACTGTGTCAAATGCCTTACTATTAGTATAGCTATTAATGTTTTACTTGCAAGCAACCTGAATTTATTCTTTGCTTCTCTCTCCAATATTTTTTTAACTATCTTAACTACAAAAGAAACAACAACTCAGTAAATTGTTTTTAAAACATTTAAATATTCCTGCAATTAGATTACACTATGCAGCCTTTAGTCATGCCATTGTTCCTGTTTCCTGAAGAGGCATTTAGCCACCATAGAAAAGCAACCACTTATCCAAGAGGCTTCTGCTTTCCTTTTTACATCAGTGGTACAGGAGAACAAAAAATTAAAGCTGAGATAAATATTGATCTCAGTGCCTTAAAAAGAGTATTACCAAAAACACTAAAACTAAGCTAGAACCAAGAACTGAAACTATAAGCTTGCAGGACATAGAAATATCACCAGAGATGACTTGGAAATTGGACTCTGTGTGATGTCACTGCAGAGATGGGCACTGGATACCTCAGGCCAGTTTGGAGCTGATAAACTGCATATTTCTAACCCTGGACCAATAGGCTATAATCTTTTGACAAAATGCTGTCCTTTGTGTGAACTTTTCTTGCTATAACTTCACTATAATACCAAAACACATCATCCAAAAGCTACCTGCCTTTGAGGTATGACCACTCGTCCTAGGGTCTGTGCTCTGAAATTTTAACTTATACCTTTAAAAGCAAAGCGAGAGATTTTCACACCAACCATAAAGTCATATTCAAACAGAGTCACTCAAGCTCCACCTGAAAGGTAAAATATAGCATAAATACGGCTGAACAAAGGGGGACAGTTAAGGAATATACTATCAGGTACATACAACTGCAGACAAGTTGGGGAAGACACATATTATCTCTGACCACAGGACCAGTGGACTGGTTGAGCCTCTCCCACATAAGGATGCCTTTGGGCAAGATCTAAACTACACCTAACGATGTCTCAAGACACCTGTATAGTTATTTTAGTTCCATGTATGTATAGCCAGGCTGTACATTTGTAAATTTGTTACCTGCACAAGCTCTTTTACAGACTGTATACTACCACCAACTATCTAAAAGAACTTGTATTACTATTGCTTTAACAAACTGCACAATTCATTAAGCTAGCAACAAGTTTCTCATTGTGCACCATCAAATTCTTCAGAGTCTGGCTGTTTGAGCCCATGGAGCATGTGTCGGAATCTGGTGATGAGAGGGTCTGGGGGTTGCCAACGCCGCGACGGGAAGCAGCAGAGGAGACAGCTGTGTGGTGAAAGCAGTGGAGGCACTGTCGTTGTCCGAAGTTCGTCCGTGGTCAGTCTGCCTGACCTCGGAGACGGATCCTCCTTTTTATTAACCCACAACGTCAATGATAAACAAACTCAGGATTGGTGCTTGGTGCATTTGTGGCATTAGGTGATAGGTCTCCAGACCACGCACGCCTGATTTCCCTGTATGCTTTGTGTGAGGAACTGTGTGAGGAATTTAGTTTGAGATAACGGGAATTTCTAGCTATGCCACAGATTAACCCCGAAACCAATTATGACAAGTCCCTCCAGCCACGCACTTCTGAGGCCTGGTTTGCCAAGACACCTCGCACGCTTAGGGAGGAACTCTCTTAAAGGAGAACTGAAATGTTCCCACAGCATGACTAAAGGTGGACTGTGCTATTTGTACCTCCATAATTGTGTTGTGAAATATTAGTGTTGAATTGTATATTCCTCATAATTTAAACCTAGCCATCTCCTGCAACACCTGGGGAAAAGCTAGAACACAAGGGGGTTTATTTTTTGCCAAATTATTTTACTAGCATCAAGCAACATAGAGTTACAAGCACAGACCTTAATCAACAGTGACATCACAGCAAGGTCTAGACGACCAGATAATCAATTAATCACTGAGCAATCTGAATAGCTTCAACTTCATATGGTTTTACATTCAGTGAACAGTTAAGCAATAAAAGCTACAAAGATTAAGCACATACAAGAAACAGGAAACAGCTTTTTCTATTTTGAGCAATATCACCTTTATAAGCTTAACAGTTTCATCAGAGTAGCTAATTAAATTTCAGTGTAAAGTAAGTGCATTTGCATTGTAAAGAAATCAAAGACATCCCAAGAAAGAAGTGAGGAAGAACACAGACAAAAAGCAGTTATACAGAATAGAAGGATATACACAAGCCTTACTAGATACCTCTTAATTTATTGGGATGCATATTCTTAATTTAGACAGAATCAGACTTTAAACAAACATTTATTTAAAGTTAATTTATGATCAAAAGGAAAATAGAAAGAAAAACCCGTAAGAAGGTCCCTTCCAGCACTGGAAAAGACAATCTTGATGAGAATGCCTTTGAAATTACCTTGGGATACTCAAAAGGTAGTCTAGTGTGACACTCAGCTCATCCATACTAGTCTGTTCAAGGCATAATGGAATTGTCAGAATGAGGCCACTTCTTCTGTCCTTCCCTCCTATTTTGAGCAGGAGAAAAAATGATCATTAAAAAGCTATTGATTGCTTTAAGGTAAATGACACACTTTGTAGTTACATAGTCTCAAAATACATCATAAATGTAATCTTTAAAGTTGCTATGAAAATCAAAACTGACATTCCACCTCTCATTTGTGAGGTTTCAGCCACCGTATTGATATTTACGTCAACAAAGCACCAGAGCACAGACCAGATCTATAGCTCTCATAGTCTTTCATCTAGTATTTTCAGCATTAAAAAAAACAGGATTTCCAGAAGCATTACTTTTGCATATCAAGATTACCTTGTTAAAAATTATCTCCGAGACCTCTTACAGTACCAGCCTGTCAGTAACCTGGTGAATTTCCAAGGTGAACATGTACACAACCACTCAAGTTGGAACACACTGCCTCCTAGAAACAAAGACTACACAAAGAAGGATCTTGTACCACACAGGGTGCCCACAGCACATACCCTAAAGTGGTAGCTCACTCATCAAATGTGTAAGATTTCCAGACTTACTTACGTAAGTCTCTTCACAATTAGGATTAGCATTTGAAACAAGCTGCTTTAATCTTCGCGTTTTCAAACCCTTCTGGCATAAGTTACACAAACTGTGTTAGCAACAAAAGTATTGACAGAGCTGGCCTCACATTCCTGGGTTCACTATGATGCCCAGTAAGATCAAGAATTAGGTGATGCTGATGTGCAGCATCTAAGCAGAACATTTTACAACTGATTTCAGTGGGTTTTGACTACACAGACTCTCAAGTCCTTGGAATGGGACAGTTTAAAAAAGAAAAGGCATCTTTAAAGAAAGTAGAATTTTTTTCCTCTAGCCACTCCTCTTAAAGATAGACTTTTGAGTCACACAGGCATAAAGCAGTAAACAAAATGGATTTGGAGTAGGATCTTACTCATAGTTTAATATAGAATCATAGAATCACTATGGATTGGAAGGGAAAGATCATCTAGTCCAATCCCCCTGCCACAGCAGGATCACCTAGACCAAGTCACACAGGAACACATCCAGGTGGGCCTTGAACATCTCCAGTGAAGGAGACTCCACAACCCCCCAGGCAGCCTGTTCCAGTGCTCCGTCACTCTCACCGTGAAGAAGTTCCGTCTCAGGTTCATGTGGAGCCTTCTATGTTCCAGCTTACAACCATTGCCCCTCATCCTATCACATGACACTGAGAATAGCCCAGCTCCACCCTCCCGACACCCACCCTTCAAATATTTGTAGACATTAATGAGGTCACCCCTCAGTCTCCTCCAAGCTAAAGAGACCCAGCTCCCTCAACCTCTACTCATAAGGGAGGTGCTCCACCTCCATCATCTTCGTTGCCCTACGCTGGACTCTCTCCAGAAGCTCCACATCTCTCTTGAACTGAGGAGCCCACAACTCAACACAATACTCCAGGTGTGGTCTCATCAGGGCAGAGTAGAGGGGGAGAAGAACCTCTCTTGATCTGCTAACCACCCCTCTTCTAATCCACCTCAGGATGCTGTTGGTCTTCTTGGCCACAAGAGCACACTGCTGGCTCAGTCACACTGCTGTCCACCAGAACGCCCAAGTCCTTTTCCCTACACTACACCCCAACAGGTCAGTCCCCAGCCTATACTGGTACCTGGGGTTGTTCTTGCCCAGATGTAAGACTCTGCACTTACTCTTGTTATAGCTCATTAGATTTTTCTCTGCCCAGCTCTCCAGCCTGTCCAGATCTCGCTGAATGGCAGCACAGTCTGCAGGGGTGTCAGTGACACCTCCCAGCTTTGTGTCATCAGCAAACTTGCTGACAGTGCATGCCAATCCCTCACCCAAGTCATCAATGACTAGACTGAAGAGGACCGGTCCCAGCACTGATCCCTGGGGCACTCCACTAGATACAGGCCTCCAACTAGGCTTCCATCCCAGTGACCACTACTCTCTGACTTCTACCCTGGAGCCAGTTTACGATTGACCTCACTACCTGAAAAATCTAGACCACGCTGCCTCAATTTGGCTGCGAGGATGCTGTAAGAGACCGTGTCAAAAGCCTTACTTAAGATAGATGACATCCACTGCTCTGCCATCATCCGTCCACCTGGTTACACCTTCATAAAAGGCTATCAGGTTGGTCAAGCACCACTTCCCTTTTGTGAAGCCATGCTGACTGTCCCTAATGACCCTTCTGTCCTTGATATGCCTGGAGACAGCCTCTAGAACAATTTGTTCCATCACCTTCCCTAGGATGGAGGTGAGGCTGACCGGTCTATAGTTACCCAGGTCTTCCTTCTTTCCCTTTTTAAAGATTGGGGTAACATTTGCTGTCCTCCAGTCCCTAGGTACCTCTCCTGTTCCCCAGGACCTAGCAAAGATGATGGAGAGCGGCTTAGTAACTGAATTCAAATGCACTGAATACAACAGAGTCACATGAAAAATACAGATTTCCCTGAAAGGGTTAATCAGCAAATGCTGTAAAGTAATGGAAACCATGTGAGCAGGCCCCTCCTATTATCACTATATCTCCAAGTACAGGGGCATCACTAGAGATATTTTGAAGGCAGAAAGCCCCATTTCCCCCTAAACGGCTGATAAAAGGGGCTCAGGTAGCTGTGACACCTTTCTGCTTAATCTGGAAAAACTCATCTTGTTCATGTATTCAGCATTTTGAGCAAAGCACCTAAGTATCTTTTGTTTTTGTTTTGAACTTAAGTTCTACCTAGCATTTTTAAGACTAACAGCTGTGTAGAAATTAGCATACAGGAGCACAACACAGTAATGCTTGCATATGCATACATGTACAGTGACATAACTCAGTAAATTTCCCCCACATGCTAGACAGGCAGGTGAGATAGTGAAAACCATGCTGTTTACACAATATATGATGGTACATTAATTGCGGAATTTTGTCTTCCTTGTTTCCAAACTACCACTCATGTAGTTCTCATATCTTTATCAAGGATTTACTGTTTGAAGTCGTCTATAGCAGTATCTGTATTCCACTCTGTTACTAGAAAATAGCAGAGCACCTGAATGTAGTGGTGCTACACAAAAACAGATACATAGATCCTTCTTTCTGCAGAAACTAAAAGGGAGTCATGGTTTAATGCAACAGTTCTTTGCACATTGTTCACTCTTCTCCATCTCTGAATGGCAGAAGGCATGAAAATTGGTGCTGGAAAGCAGGAGAAAAGGGAAGGAAAAAAGTTCCTCAAAGCTTTAAAGATTGAACATTTATTCTCATCTGTACACTTCAGAGTGAAAAAAATTTCTCTCCACTTGCTGCACTGCTTAGTAAGTGCACATTGAGTCCAGTAAGATGACAACAAGAATAAAAGATGAAAATAAAGCTTTTCCTTATGTGTTGAGACATTCTTTAGTAATTCCTTATCAGTAAAGAAATCCTCAGAGAAGGAAGGAACACACTTTTTAGGAATACAAAAAATAAATTTCTTGAAACTAGAATTTGCAACAGAAGTTCAATAGTGGGTTATACACTGTAAAATGGAAGAGCTACAAAAAGTTACTGGAGCAGAGAATCAAGAAAACACCACAACAAGTATTAATACAAATTCAAGCCACAGACCAGAAAGAATTTGGTTATAGGAAGTTAGAATACAAGCTTATGAGGGTATTTCTACAAGGAGCTGTAGAAGGGTCGACTGGCACTAGCCTTTAGGGTACAAAACTCCACAAGGTGTGGCATCAGCTCAGGACTCTGATGGATAGCATATGTTTAAGAATTGAACATCTGGATTCATGAGACAAACACCAGCCCCCAAAAAACTAGTAGTTCATGTTTTGCTTACAGACTTAAAAAGTGTTGAGCAGAGTCTAACTAATGTTCAAATCTGGCATTTAAAGCCCATTCATGCAAGACATAAGACACACCAGATATCATGGGTACAGTGCAACATTTCCCAATTAACACACTAACCAATAAGAATTATTTAATTACACAATTGTTCTTTGATCTTGGTTGTGTTATTTGTAACTCCTCTCTAAAAAGCAAAGCTTGTAAAGGTAGTGGTAAATATTTATACAATGTTTACAGAGATAAGCCGAATCATGTGCAAATGTTAGGCAGGGCAAAGACCACCATCCTGTCTTATAAAGAAAGCACTACACTCAGACTGAGTCTTTAGGCTTAAGAGTTAAATCTGAAAAATAAAATCAGGGGAAATTAATGTGTATTGTAACTTGGAAAAAGTGCTGCAGGTTAAACTGAAAACATACCTAAGCTAAGGGAATCACAGAATCGTATCACAGAATGCTTAGGTTGCAAGGGACCTGAGAGATCATCTAGATCCAGTCTCCCAGGCCATGGGCAGGGACATCTCTCACTAGACCAGTTTGCCCATGGCGCCATCCAACTTAACCGTGAACACTTCCAGAGACGCATCCAGAACCTATTTGGGCAACCTGTTCCAGTGCCTCACTACCCTCATAGTGAGGAAATTTCTTCCCCAAGACGTTCACTTGAAACTGTTCCCCTTGTCCTGTCACTCATAAAAAGCCCCTTTCCAGCTTTTATGTAGACCCCCTTCATATACTAAAAGGCTACTATAGGGTTTCCCCCTAGGGCATTCTCCAGGCTGAACAGCCCTAATTCCCTCAGCCTGTCCTCACAGGAGCAGCCTTCTGGGCTGCCCTCACATATTACTAGCTCATGTTGACTTTCTCATCTACCAACAGCCCCTCAAGTTCTTCTCCTCATGACTGTTATTGCATTCATCACACAGTATGTATTTGTAACTGGGATTACCCCAAAACAGATGTAGGACCCTGCACATATACTTGTTGAACCTTAAGTGGTTTACAAGTGCCCAGTTCTCAAGCCTGTCAAGGTCCCTCCAGATGGTCTCCTTTCCCTCCAGCTTGTCAACCACACCATACAGCTTGGTGTCATCACAAATATGTTAAACACTACTGGGCCCAAAGCAGACCCCTGAGGAACACAACTCATAACCAACCTCCACTTGGACATCGAACTGTTGACCACAACTCAGAGCAACTATCCAGACCACTTGGTGGATAAGGGAGTGGCTATCTGTCAGATCCACATGTCTCTATTTTAGAGACAAGGATGACACGTAGGATAGCGCCAAATGTCTTCCATGAGTCCGGGTTGACGACATCAGTTGCTCTACCTTTACCCACCAATGTTGTACCTCTATCATTGAAGGTCACCAGTTTTGTCAGGCATAATCTGCCTTTAGTGAATTCAGTGAAGCTCTCACAAATCACCTCCACATTTTCCATGTGCCTCGGCATAGTTTCCAGGAGGATCTTTTCCCCTGATGGTTATAATGATCTACCAATATGGAAGCTACACAGCCATGGATTCCAAATCCAAGGAGACATTGCTTCATTAGAATGTATTCTGTTTGCTTCCAGAAAAAGAAAGCAGGGCCAGCATTAATTATACCAAGTTAACTCAAAAATTACAAGTGTCTTCAATGTGTAAACACTGCAGAACATTCTCCTAAAACATTTCATTTTTCTTATTACTTCTTTTAATCATCAATGTGTTTTTATTTTTGACTCAAGATGGAATAAAACTGCTTTAAAAGATACATGATGAACCAATTTCTTTGTCAGGTTCCCTTATTTGCACTAAATGCTTAAAAAAACTACTGCATGAATCTTGATCATCATGAAACCATCCTTTAAATACTGCACAATTCCAAAAAAGTCAAAACTACTTAGAAAAAAGGCTCCTAGCAGTTGAAGTGCCACTAAATAAATTACATTCCACTAAGAACATCTATATTCTGAAATGGATCAGGCAGCATTAATAGCAAAATGAAAATGCACTCCAGGTAATGAGAAAGTCCTCTTGCGGCATAAAGCTGAATGACCAGCACACTATGCATCTACCATTACTACAGAATAAATTGTTGACTGTCTTGGGCTTTAACATGAAGTTGAGTTTTGGGGGCTGGTTAGATTTTAAACAGGAATTACTTGATTTCAGTTGCTGGGTGCAGTAAGAAAATTTAAAGCAAAATAAAATCTATCAACAAACAGGTTTCTTTTCTTGAGTGACTGAAGCAGGCAAAACTGGACTTGTTAACATAAACTAAAACAGAAAATATTTATGGCAACTCCTGTCAATTTGTGAAGTTGAGAAGCATTCTTCAAGTAACCTACCTACCTACCTTAAAGTAGAAAACAAAACACGGAAAACTAACACAGCTGTCTGTGACAGCAGCAAACTAAACAAAAGATCATCATGCATCATTTTACATATTTAATTTTGTTCTTCTCTGGCAAGGGGAGGGGAGAAAGCTAGCTTCAACCAAAATTCAAGAACTTGTAATGAATACAATGTTAATTCCAGCTTTTCCTTCATTAACTGCTGGTCAATTACCAAAATGTTGCAATACATGGCTAATTCTGCTTCCATCTGTCTCTACACTGGAGGAAAAAAAACAGATTAAAAGAAAGAAAAAATTCTAAAGAAAAAAACCTGATAATATTGGCTCTGTATTTCTAAAACAGAATTATACAATCACAGAACATTAGGGATTGGAAGGGACCTCAGAAGATCATCTAGTCTAATCCCCCTGCCACAGAAGGATCACCTACATCAAGCTGTACACAAACATATCCACGCGGGTTTCAAACATCTCCAGACAAGGAGGCTCTACAACCTCCCTGGTTCCATCCTTCTGACACCTATCCTTCACTTATTTATAAACTTTAATGAGGTCACCCCTCAGTCTATGTTTCTCCAAGCTAGAGTCCCAGCTCCTTCAGCCTTTCCTCATCAGGGAGATGTTCCACCCTCTTAATCATCTTTGTGGCTCTGTGCTGGACTCTCTCCAGCAGTTCCGTGTCCTTCTTGACTTCTCGAACTGAGGGTTCCAGGACTGGACATAATACTCCTGATATGGTCTCACCAGGGCAGAGTAAAAGGGGAGGAGAACCTCTCTCCATTTACTTCCACCCCCCCACCAATATGCCATTTGCCTTCTTAGCCACAAGGGCACATTGCTCGCTCATGGTTAAAACAACTTAAAAAAAAATTTAAAAAAAAAAAATCAAAAAGATTATACTTGGAGGTCTCCTAAATCATCTTTTTTTTTCCTATATGGATTGAAACTGTACGAAATCAACTTTGTGGGCTGAGCCACAGGCTACAGCAGAAACAACTGCTAAAGTTCAGCAACTATAGCTTGGCTATTAAATTGTTTCAGAGATCCTTCTGAGATATGACAAAGCACTAACCAATTTCTGTTAAATAACATGCAGCAAATACAAATAACCAACCTGCAAAGAGTAACCAACTGAGGAAAACAGAAACTATACCTGAAAGAAAAGCCAGTTTCTTCTTCAGAATGGGTAATATTGCTGAAGCATCCATTCTACTTTAGATAATCTTCACAGCTCTGAAACACAAAAAGCTGAAGTTGTCAAAAACTGCAAATCAATTACCACTTTCGCTACAATAAGCACTGACCAAAACACTTTTGTACTCTTCTGAAGGAAGCACAGAACATTGCAACCACAATCCAAAGCATTGTAAAAGCTGAAGAAAACTATATTTTTCTATGCAATTGTTTAATTAAAGTATTTCTTCCTCGTTATTGCAAAAAATAAAAATCATCTCTACTAATGATGCTGAGTCCTATTTCACAGGTCCATCAAGCTATAATTACTTTACAGATAGACCACCTGTTTGCTCAGTCAGATGTAAAAAAAAATGCAAATTACAGTTATGCATAGACTCTCTCATATTAGTAGGAATATAATAATGATTTAAATATTATGCAGCTTTATGTCTGGACACTGCCATTATCGTGCCATTAGTAGGTCTCCAGGCAAAAGAAAAGCATCCCACAGCCAGAATAATTGTGCCTACATCTGGAAATGCTCCTGATCCTTTTGTTTGCAAAACTGTTCTAACCTTTATCCCACTTTCATTGCACCATGAACTGTAATATGGAGTGATTAAGCTTCTGTGTTTCATTGATTAATCGACAAAATGCTTGAACAGCAAACTCCACTTCCAAGCCTTCAAGGTATGAATCAATATGTAGTGAAAAAAAAAAAAAATTTAAAAAATTTAACTCGGACTGCAACCTACATATCTCTACCTGGACACTTCAGCATTCATATACACAAACAGCTTTTCTTTTTGAGGGGAAGATGTGGGGCAATGATCTGGGAGAAAAAAGTGAAAAAAACCCAACAGGAAACTCCAAACAGAAGCCTGGAGGTACAATACATATTCATTTTCTTGTCTGTAGTGAAGCTCATTGCTTTAGCAAAAGCAGGAGATTTTTATTATGAAACAAAAATAACATTGCAACAAATCTACCATCCCTTTCTGTTCCACTGCACAATGCTTCATAAGGTTCACTGCCACTCCTTACCCCAAACCCCTATATTCAAGTGTAACTTCTGTCAGTTACAGAAAATACACATTTCTCACACTACAGACGGAAACAAATTTCAGTCCTTTCAAGACACCGAGTCCCAAAACACCTTGCATTTTAAACAATTATTCAAGTAAGCACCCTATTAAAGCTTCCTGCATGCTGCAGGCAGGATTTTTTAAATTATTTACTGAATAAAACAGTAAACTCAGGCAGTCATTTTTTTCCTCAAACACCATACTAAAACAATCCTGCATAAGCAATCTAACTTTGGCAGTAATGACAATTTGGTAATGATGATTCCCTTTCCTCCTCAAGTTATCTTTCAAAATTAATACAAACAGCTCTTTATTATAAACACAAAAGAAGTCCAGACCTATACACATACACAATTAATCATCTTCATACCTTCATACATACACAAAAGTTGTCATCAACTTATCAGCTGTAGGGAGCACGTTTCTTTGCTGTTGTGAAAAGACCTATTTATTTATTATGAAAGTACTGTCTGGCTTTCTGCCATAGTAGTGGCACTGTACATAGATCAAAATAGTTCTTTTGTTCAATATTTCCTGGAAACAAAGGAAGCATTCTGTTTACGCAGAGTGGAGGGAAGTGAGTCAGAAAAATAAGTGATAAATTCAAACACCTAGCTTTTGCTCCCAAGTTTTCCTGTTACCTCTCTTCTGTGAGAACTTTCATGTGCTCCATCTCCAGGTCTCAGAGTAGCTTATCAGAATGTACCAGATAAAAACCCTCAGTAACAAAAATGAGTTTACACATTTTATAACAATCCGAAGAATCTCAGGATTAATCATGCTGTCTTTTTATAATATTAGAAATGTCTTTGTAGAATACTAGAAGTTAAGAGAACTAGTGTCTCCACTGGGAACCATGAAAGGTGTTTTAAAAAGGGACACTGCTAAAGAGCAGATATACATATATTTAGACCTACAAATGAAACAAATTCTTTTCAACTTGTTTATAGGAGGCAAAGTGACAGGTTCTTAAACCGGCCACAAAGCTCTCGATTTAGGATGAGGAAAGAAGGGTATGTTGTTGCTCACCATAATACAAAGTACTTAGATGAAAGAGACCCAGTATATATTCATCAATTTAAAAAAGACTTTTGGACATGAAGAGAAAAAAGCTACAAAAGAAAAACAAAAGTACTAATGAGAACACTTAAGATTTCACTCAAGGAAAATGAATACTTACAAAAATCTGCATTTTGTCACTTCCAAAAAGACGCAGCATTCATACACTCACATTTTACAGACATAAAGAAAGTTAAAGATGTTAAATCTGTTTGCAGAATTTCACGACCTAGAGCACTGCATGCCCACCTGCAATCCACTTTGCCAATTAAAATACTATGTGCCAAAATGCAAATGTACACAGGAAACATATTAAATAAGAGGACTGTACTGAAGAATCTCACTACATGCTGAATGGTTGTTCAGCACAACCCATGCTTTCCAATTTTTAAACTGATATAGAAACATTAATCTCCAACATGTTCATTATTTGCAAGATTTCCACATAAAAGTGGCAAGTCTAAATCCACACAGTATTTCTAATTAAAACCTAAGTATTTCAAAAGTGTTGCAAAGAAACCTCTTCTAACATGCTGAAACTAATAATCCTTACAAAGAAAATTCTCTTAAATACAAAGTAAAATCAGATAGGTATACATTAGGAGGAGAATGGGAAGCTGGGGAGACAGTAAACAAATAGTAAATAAAATCAATATATAGAACATAAAAATGCAAACAATGCAAAACTGCACAAGTACATGTTGGGGACTGACTGCTGGCAAGCAGCTCTATGGAAAATGAACCCAGGAGTCTCGGTGGACAACAGACTATGAGGCAGCAGTGTGCCCTTGTATGCCCTCTGCCACCGTTTAACCACAGCAATTTCCTTCAGAAACTTGCTGCTCATGGCTTGGATAAGCATACTCTTTGCTGGATTAGAAACAGTCAGTTTCTAATGGTTAATGGTTGAGTGCAAAGAGTGGTGGTGAATCACATCAAATTGAGTTGGTGGCCAGTCACAAGCAGTGTTGCCTAGAACACAGTAGTGGGGCCTGTTCAATTTACCATGTTCTTTAATGATCTAGACAAGACTCTAAGTTTTGCAGACGACATGGAGTTAAATGGGAGTGTCAACCTGCTTGAAGGTAGAGAAGCCCTACAGAAGGATCGGGACAGGTTGGACCAATGCACAGTATACGAAGTTCAACAAGGCCAGAAGCTGGGTTCTGCACTTGGGTCAGTGCAACAATACAGACTTGGAGATGTGTGGCTAGAAAACTGCCCAGTAGAATCACAGAATCGTAGAAAAGGGGTACTGGTCCATAGCCAGCTAAAGGAGTCAGGTCTGTGGCCAAGAAAGTCAATGGCATTCTGCCTGTACTAGAAACAGTGACGACAGCTAGAGCAGGGAAGCGATTCTCTCCCTGTCTTCAGCACTGGCGAGGCTGCACCTCAAATGCTGTATTCAGTTTTGGGCACCTCACTGGAAAACGTGCTTAAGCATGTCTAAAAAAGGGGCAATGACGATGGTGATCAGTCTAGGGCACAAATGTAACAAGGGCCAGCTGAGAGGCCTGCTAGACTGCATCTGCTATCATTTCTATGCTCTATCAAGACTGCAAATTACATTGCTTTACTCATATTTTAAAATCCTAGTTCTTTTTTTAAAAAATATTAAAAATAGCCCCAAAATTCACACACTTTAAGAACTATGTGCAATTCAGCACAAAAGGAATCAAAGAATCATTAGGGATTGGAAGGGACCCCAAAAGACCATCCAGTCCAGTCCCCCCGACACAGCAGGATCACTTCACTGGAGAAGTTATAGAATCAGAATCACTCAGGGTTGGAAGGGATCACCTGATCATCCAGTTCCAACACCCCCCACCAGGCTGGGACACCCCACCCCAGAGCAGGCTGGCCAGAGCCCCATCCAGCCTGGCCTTAAACACCTCCAGGGATGGGGTCCCAACCACCTCCCTGGGCAACCCATTCCAGGCTCTCACCACTCTCATGGTGAAGAACTTCCTCCTCACATCCACTCTAAATCTACCCATCTCCAGCTTTGCTCAATTCCCCCTAGTCCTGTCACTACGTGACATCCTAAAACATCCCTCCCCAGCCTTTTTGTAGGCCCCTTCAGATACTGGAAGGCCACAATAAGGTCACCTGGGAGACTCCTCCAGACTGAACAGCCCCAGTTCCCTCAATCTATCCTCATAGGAGAGGTGCTCCAGCCCTCTGATCATCCTCATGGCCCTCCTCTGCACACGCTCCAGTATGTCCACATCCCTCTTGTAATACGGGCTCCAGAACTGGATGCAGTACTCCACATGGGGTCTCACCAGAGCAGAGTAGGAGGGGAGAATCACCTCCCGCGCTCTGCTGGCCACACTTCTCTTGATGCAGGACATAATTTCTGATTGAGAGTATCACCTGCATTTTCCACTGCATGTCTACAATCTCATCTAATAAGAACTAATACTCTTGGAATGTGGTATCACTACTTAAAACTGTTTTTAAAATCTATTATAGAGAGAAGGTAGAGAGAAAAGTTTACAGAGTTGCAATGACTAAATGACTGGAAACAAGATGCCGCCCAAAGATGTTACCCAAGCCAACCCATAACTAACACGTGTTTTCCTTCTAAGCAACCCAGTGGGAAATACTGGCCAGAAACATTAATAATCAAAATTAAACCAGGATCAATGAAAATCTAAAAACGCTTACTCAAATTCCTTAGACTTGAAATATCTAATAGTAAATGGAGCAAGGTCTTTAATTGGGTTACTCTGCTCATGAGCATCTACTGCAAGTTTCACATAATGGTTATTTTTTTTCATTCCCTCATCATGTATCGAGAGAGTAGCTGGTCTGTTAAGCACAGTACAAAGTCAGGGGAAAAAAAAAAAAAAAATCTGGTTTCCATTCCTGTTTTTTTTTTTACTATGAAATACACATATGGCTTTCAGCAAGTAATTTATCCCTTTCAGCCTTCATTCAGTCTGGTTATCTAAGTCCCTTTTTACAACAGTACTGCGATGTTTAATTCATTAATGTTTTCAAAAACTTCAGAGATTAGAAAGAACTACACAGATTTGCCTATAAATAACCAAGCAGCAGATGGGCAGCTACATTCAAAACTGTAGCAGCTTGCAAGTCCAGGCACAAACAAACAATAACACAAATAACAGATATTCCAAAGTACCCCAACAAACCCAACAGTGAAGCCTCAATCATGTAGAATGATTTATTTTTTCTAAGGCATGCAAGGCCTTTTAGATGCTAACTTCAACTCACAAAGCATTACCTCACACTTTCCCTGGATCAGCTTAACAAGAATTCATCTGTCCCATACAGAAATAAAATCCACGTGCAAAAGACAGAAATCTGAGTCTCACATTTACCTATGTAGTTCACCGTTTCACCTTCCTCTATCTCTCCCTACAGCTAAGTGGCAGACAGAGAACCTAAATGAAGGTGTTTCCAGGACTGGTACTCCAGGGTACTTTGAGAAACACATCAAACCTGTACAAGAAGTAGAAAAAGGCTGTAAGCATTCATTAGCTAGTCTTCAATTAAAGAGCACACAGAACTAGGTTACTTAGCTGGACAGTTTCAAAATTAGATCAGCTTAGGTACTCAGATGCAGCGTGTGATTTTATTCTTTAACACAGTATGAGCAGTGCTAATACATTTTTAACATTAGACCCCTTTAAGGTCTCAGAAGAAAAGGTAGCTCCACATATTTAGGGAAGACCAAATCAAGATTTTTTTTCTTCTTTTTCAGCCATCCAGCCATTTAGATGATCTTTTATTTCCTTGGGTTTTTTGACTATCTATAAAAACTATTGACAAAAACGGGCCACATTTTTATGAGAGGACTGATTTTCAAGTTGTACACAAAGAGAATATTCCTGATCTTACATGCAAAATTGTGCAATTTGTGAGGCTGCTTCTTCCACCACTTTCTACATGGCAAAAGGTCAATTGCTATGCTCAAAGCATAGCAGAATTTGTCTTTCTAACCACAATTACCTAAGGCCTATTAAAAAATAAAACTACTTAGGATCAGCTCTTAAAATTTTACTTATTCAGAAATCATCTGGAAGTAAGTCACATAGACTATGAGACTATAAATTTGACAGCATAAATGGTTTCCGACATAAACTTCACAGGTTGAAAAGAAGTAATCAGTGAATAGTAAAGTAAAATTACATGCTCCTCTTCTAGCTCTCTCTACTAACAAAAACAAATAGGAAAGTCAAACAAGTCATAAGGCCTTCCAGGAATGAGCTGAAGGAAACTGACACCTTCCCAACAGTTCTCTAAAAAACTGTCCAAAAGCAGTTTATGATGATAGATCACAGAGCTCTAATATCTTCAATACTTCATAAAACTAACAGTGAGAGGAATGAGAATGGACAATTCAGGCCATAACCAACCTAGTCAAAAACCAGTCAAAAGACAAAGAGCCACATTGATGCATGGAAATGTTTGCAGTCTGGAGCAAATGAAATTATACAGGTATAGCATAAACAAAAGCGGTCAACCCTTTTAGGTGGAGAAAACTGATTCAAAACAAGAAGAAAGAAAATGAGAGAAAAGACTGTTTACAAATATTTAAAACACACCTCACAAAAAAATCTGCCAGCTCAAGAGTAAGATTTTGTGTGGACCTTGAAATATCCTGAAAAATTTCTTCTGTACTTGTGGGTGAGGATTAAGGGGCAGGCGGGTATGGGTGACACTGTTGTGGGTGTCTATTACAGGCCCCCTGATCAGAGTGAGGAAGTTGATGAAGTCTTCTACAGCCAGCTGGCAGCAGCCTCACAGCTGCAGGCCCTGGTCCTCGTGGGGGATTTTGATTTTCAGACATCTGCTGGGAGACCCACTCGGCCAGCCACCCACAGTCCAGAAGGTTCCTTAAGTGCATTGCTGATAATTTCCTGATGCAGATGGTGGAAGAGCCCACTAGGAGAGGAACACTGCTTGATCTTGTCCTCACCAACAAGGCAGGTCTGGTTGAAGCAGTGAAGGTTGAGGGTTGCCTCGGTTGCAGTGACCACGAGATGGTGGAGTTCAGGGTCTCGTGTGGCAGGGACAGAATAGTTACCAGAACCACAACCCTGGACTTCAGGAGGGCCAACTTTGGCCTTTTCAAGCAATTGCTAGGGGAAATCCCATGGGACAGGGTACTGGCAGCCAAGGGAGCTCAGGATAGCTGGCAAACATTCAAAGACTGCTTTCTTGCAGCACAAGAAATGGGCATCCCAACAAGGAATAAGTCAAGGAAGGGAGCCAAAAGACCCTCGTGGTTAACCAGGGAACTACTAGGCAAACTGAAGAGGAAGAAGAAAGCCTATAGGTCATGGAAGGAGGGGATCGCCACTTGGGGTGACTATAAGGCTCTGGTGAGGGAATGTAGGGATGCGACTAGAAAGGCCAAGGCCTCCTTGGAATTAAACCTTGCAAGAGAGGTCAAAGGCAACAAAAAGAGCTTCTTCAAATATATAGCAAGTAAAAGTAAAAATAGAAGCAATGTAGGCCCCCCTGCTGAATGAGGTGGGTACCGTGGAGACAGAGGATGCAAAGAAGGCAGAGATACTCAACGCTTTCTTTGCCTCTGTCTATACTTCTAGGGGTTGTCTTGACATTAGACCCCAGACTGCAGAGGAGGTTGAGGCAACAGGTGAGCCTGCTTTGGCTGATGAAGACTGGGTTAGGGATAAGTTGAGTAAAGTGGATGTGCACAAATTCATGGGCCCAGACAGGATGCACCTGCACGTACTAAGGGAGATGGCTCCCCATCATCTTTGCTAGGTCCTGGGGAACGGGAGAGGTGCCTAGGGACTGGAAAATAGCAAATGTTACCCCAATCTTTAAAAAGGGAAAGAAGGAAGACCCGGTTAACTATAGACCAGTCAGCCTCACCTCCATCCCAGGAAAGGTGATGGAACAATTTGTATTAGAGGCTGTCTCCAGGCACATCAAGGACAGGAGGGTCATGAGGGACAGGCAGCACGGCTTCACAAGGGGGATGTCATGCTTGACCAACCTGAGAGCCTTTTACGAGGGCATAACCAGGTGGATGTATGATGACAGAGCCGTGGATGTCATCTATCTTGATTTAAGAA
>VXBP01006495.1:0-14053 GCA_013400115.1 Rhinopomastus cyanomelas | reverse complement strand
TTTTTTTTTTTTTCCATCAGCTATAGTTATCTGGTAAAAATTTGGAATTAAAAAACTTGCAGGAAGAGAAACAGAAGTTATTTTCAGCCACGTGGTGACATTATATGCACCCTTGATGATAATGTGATACAGAAAGAATGGCAGGTATTCTTGAAGATGAGGAAAAACAGATTTATGTCTGCCATTCCCTCCCACTCTTCATCCTGTTCTTATCACAGGAATTACTTTTAGCACTTTCTTCTTAGCAACAGTAATGAAAAGTAGGTAAAAAGCCATTAGCAAAACTGCCTCCTTATCATCTTACAGGAAAATGTTATTAAAGACAATGTTGTACATGACTTGCTCGAAAACAGTCTTTCCAAAAAGAATTGGTTATAACTGCAGAGCTACAGTGCAGGAAGTGATTTAGGATTCTTCAGATGGGTTCTGTGACATGCTGGTGATGAAGTTGATGAGGGACTATGTTGCAAAGGCAGTGGCCATTTCATTCATACTGATGGACAGCTGGGATGCTAATCCAAATCTCTCTTCTTTCAGTTTAAAGTCAAAACCCTGTCACTACATGCTCTTGTAAAAGTCCATTCAAAAACTCTTTGCTTACAATGTCTTTGAATATAAAAAGAATTGAATATATTTAGTCCCAGGTATTTTACAAATAACTTATTAGAAATGAGCAAGTAATTATTAGAGTAATTATTATTATTTCGACTTCCTGCTGTGTGGCAGAGCTGCTTTTTGCCACTGCAGAGCAAAATGGATTCAGGAAGATGGAAAACTGTTTGGTTGGGGTTTTTTTCTCCCCTGGGAGTTTTCATCTCTCTTTCATCACAGAGTTGTGGCAAACATTAATGCCACGCTTGGATGTATTGCCTAGAGGGGAAGGGCAGACAAGTGAGTGGAAAATTTCTGTTGGTTTAAATATTGCAGCTTCAGAGTGCCTAAGGCCAGAGGCATGTACACAAATTTCCTGGATCCTAGAGGCTCTATCTTCCAGTCTGACTGGAAGTCAGTTCTCTGTCCTCTTTTCTTAAAAGTTTGTAAGCATTTGCTTGGATCTCTGTGATTCCAAGGATGCCAGCTCCCTGCACTGTGCAGAATCAAGGCTTGCACCTTTGGGCATAGGCTCGAAGTACATCTCTGGGCAAAGCTAAAGCATACAGTTGGTGCAGAGATATGCACAAAACCCAATACTATCATTTACACTGTAAATTCTCAGTTCCCTTTGTGTTATTTTCAACATTCCCAGCTTATTTTTCTGGCTTCTCTGGTAAAACAACAAAAAAACCCCATGGCTCTAATAGAGAACTCCTTCCATGAGTGGTGTAGAGTTTCATTGAAGTGTTCTTTTCTTGCCTTCATTTTAAACCTAAAACCAAGCAAACAACATTTCTGTGACACAGTAAGGGAGCTGGTATGAGAGAATTTATCTCCAGAGATCACAGTGCATTCTCAGCTCTGTCATCCTTAGGCATTTTGTGAAAACTGTTTTTATAATTCACCCTTGTCCATTCCTTGAATTTTATTGTTGTCGGACCCGACCCTGTAGAAAGGGGTGGGGGAGAAGGATTAGTTTACGAACAGACTCAGATTTGAGTTTGGAGTGGGAATTATAAATCTAAGCAGACATGCATCTCTCGCTGTTGGATGGAGTCTCTTCCCATTATCCCTCCCACCTTCTCTATGTCTTCATAAATGGACGCAGTGAGGAAATCCTTCTGCCCTACACATTTGTTACACAGGCCTGCACAAATATCTATTTTTTTTCCTCTGAAGATTTGCATTGACAGGGAAGAAAACCACCTCACAGCTGAAACAATATGTACTTTCAACATTTTCTCTTCACGTGCATCCCAGTTAACATGCCATCAAAAGTACAGCTGGATAATCTTGTGGAAAGAATAATTCCTTTCCTTTTCCACTTCCCAGCTGATTCTTAATGTTTTACCCCAGATGCACCTCTCCTCGGTCTCGGACAATGTTCCTTTTCAATAGAATTAAGTTTTTTTCAGATATTCCAGTTAAAGATGCCCAGGTTTTGAACATATTTTTCCTGGGAAAAACAAACAAACCATAAAAACCCAATCTGGCATCAGCTTGGTATTGGAACAACCTAGACAAACAGTAGGATAAAACATTCTGTAAGCATGTGTGAGGGGATAGGAAAGGCAAAGATGAAAAAGGGGAAGAAGCAGAGGAGTATTCTATTCTATTCTATTCTATTCTATTCTATTCTATTCTATTCTATTCTATTCTATTCTATTCTATTCTATTCTATTCTATTCTATTCTATTCTATTCGGTATGTTTGCACGGATTTACTTATGCTAGGGAGTCCAAATATCAAAGTGAGAGCAAATGTTTCTGAAATGAGGCAAAACTGAATGCTGATGGAGGCAGCTGAGTGCATTAGAGATGGTTTTGTTTTCCTTACTGCTTGATAGCTCTGCATAGACTAATAATACACGTGCTTGATACCCGGAGGATAATTGCAACTTTAATGGAAAGTGCTATTATGCATATTATTTACAGTGCTATCCTGCTTTTGTGAGGATCACCAGACTGCCGCCTTAACTAATGTTAAACAAGTCATTAGTGGAGAGTACATAGATTTGCTGCACCAGATCTTATCTTTTTAAGAAGTCTATTCTGTCAAAGAAACATAGAGATTCGCTTCAGAAGGCTCCACTGTTGCACGCACAACTTATTTTCCTCAGGTAATGAATGCAGGCACTCAAAAAGTGCTTTTGGTTGACAGACTCCAAGAAGAGTGTGCACATCATTAAGGGATCTAGAAGAGCAGCAAAAGCTTCTGAAGAAAAGAATACATGAAGGGTGCTTTGGAGTGCAAATCCCAAAAGGCAGCGCTATGAAGTGAGCTCCTCATTGCTACAGTTACATTGCTGGATGGTTTTAATGAAGTGAGAATACAGCTGAGTTAGGGTTTAACAGATAAAGCAGATTTAGGTATAAGATTAGAAAGTAAGAGAAAGATAGATGTGTACACTGTAAAGGATAGGCCTTTGCCCTTAGCAAAGCTTTCTTGTTCTGAAACCAAGGGGATGGCATTTCCAACATCATCTCAAAAGAAGCCAAGGGCTGTGCAATATCCTCTGGCTGGGTTGGCCAAGGGCTGGAATGAGGCAATCTGCATTGCCTTGCTGAGGTAACGTTTATTGCCTATAAATAGGAACATTTGAAAAGCATGTTTATGGAGTAAACAAAGGTGTGATGTCAGAAGAAGTAGGTATAATGTAGATTTAATTTTGCCTACAATAACCTCTCTAATGAAACTGCAGAACTTACTTTAATATGCAGTCTGCTGCTGGAGGAAAAGCCCTGCAGCAACACTTTACACATGCCCCAAGTGCTGGGTGCTGCATCCTTGGCTAATGACTGCCAATATCTGCAGCAAGTAAGCCACAGAAGGAATGGGAAACTACAGACTCTATTACTACATTTCTAATGAAAGATGGAAACACTTAATTTCCCTCTTCCAGCTTTTGATCTCAGCTGAAAAGAAATCTATGCCTGAAAGGAAAAAAATGCACAAGTGAATAAAATGAATTGTGGGTTACAGTGAGCAGGACAGATTATAATAATGCATTGCATTAGATTCTACTGGTGCCATTTGCTGATGAATGCATTTACTCTGATCAGAGTATTTATGACTACTTTTTAGGAATGTGAGCTTACTGTAAATATAAATACAGTTTGTAATATTTGTAGATGGTGGCCAGCCAGCCTTTTTCGGTGTAAAGCTGGAGAAAACTGTCAAGGGAAAGCTGTGATTATTGTGTTGCTTTAGTGCATAAGCACCTAACAGAAATTAACAGAAGTGTGGCCATATATACTGACAATCCAGTCTTACTTCCCAGGGAAATAATGAAGCCATTGTTGTATGACCAAAGAATTAAACACAATCCAGCCAAAGCAATACAATGATATGAGTGTACAGTAGAGCTGAAAATGCAAGTCTGACTTGCTCAATACTAGCACACAGACTTCAACCACTGCCAGTCTAATTCCAGTCTGTGTTATGGCATTAGCCTGATGAAAACTTTCCAACAACCCTGGTCTAGCCCCCTGTTGGTGCTGTTACTGTGCTTTTTCTACATCAGTGTGTGTGGGGCTCACGACCAGCCCGGATGCTGTTAAGTGACCTTGGAGGCAGCTCCTCACATCCTTTCACAAAGACACCATATAATTTTCAACATTTGGATAGAATGAGGAGATTCTGCAATCAAAATTTCCAAGATTCTTATATTTAAGAATTTCAGTTCTGCCTGAAAGGTTCAGGTGTAGTAATGAAAATGATGAGATAATAGGGATGGGGATGATGCTTTTGATTTGCCAGATTACCTGGTTAGTTGAAAGTAACAAGAGAAATTGTGCCAGGAGATGCCTGTCTGTTAGCTGAGGGCACAGGAATGTATCTGCATTTGCTGCAGTAGGTCAGGGTATGATTTCTACATGTGCTTTTCTCCTGGCTGCCATTTTACCATTACTTCCCTAATTTTTGTCAGTTTTTCACAATAGCCAGTTGATTTATACTACTTTGTCCTTTCTTCCCCCTCCCAATATGTGTAAATAAACTGTAAACATTTCTTCATTTCCTTTTGATACCTGTTTCCATTCAGCTCAGATGGTAACGAAGCCTGGCTTTTTTGCTTACCAGGACTGCAAGGAAAATGAAGAGCTTAGAAACTGAAGGTGGGGGAAACCAAAATCGATTTGAGTTACTTATTATTTCCTGATTGAAGTTCTAAAGGAGTCCTAAGGAGATGAACAAGGCAAGAACTCACCAGATTACACAAATATACTCACGTGTAGCACATCTTATACATCATTACCTGCTTGAGTAGAAATCTACAAAGTGTCCTAACAGCAAAAGAACATCTGTCTGGGGCTACAGGTGAGGCATTCATTTTCTCTGAGATTATTTCTAAAATAGATGGGTTTTGATTAATGTAGTAGGTAAATAATTTTTTGGAATTAGTATTCAGCAATTGTCTGTACTTTACTTTTACTGCTAAAGTGCTGGGAGCACAGCACAAATATTTTCCCCTCTGCCAATGAATACGTGTTGCTGGTGGGGAATGATGGATGTGGTAGTTGCTGTATCTGAGTAAGACTGTGCAATTCCAATCTTGAGATTGTCATGAGGAGACCTGATGAGTCCCCTGCCTTATTGTCACTCCTATTTGTGACATCAGAATGAATCTGTTTCACACTGCCAGCTGCTCCTGTTGCAACCTTCCTCATAGGCTCCAGAACAAAAGAGAGGAGCAAAAGGAAGAAAAGCCCTGCTTCCATGTGGGAATTTTGCTGAGAGCATGCAAATGTGACATTAACTTAATTACTGAAGTACGAAATGCAGCTAAGCTGGTGGACTGCAAATGTGAGTACCCTGATTTGCCTGACTGCTGGGGATCCTGTGGGGGTATTACTCCCCCAAGGGAAATCCAAAACAATGCTATTGGTTTAACAGATAAATAGAATACAGTCTGTGATCTGGGTGTGTAGGAAATGGCCTTGCAGGTACAGGACAGAAGTTCATGTCCTCTGAGTGTTTTCAGCATGTCTCCCTCAACCCAGTCCACTTGCCTCCTGTGGAATCAGTGATGAGAGTTTAAATTTATCCAAAAAAGAGTTTAAATTTATCCGGGGTGAAACTGGGGACAGAAGAGGAAGGAGATGAGAAGTCTGTGCATGGGAATGGAAGGAAAATCTTGGCAGAACATCCTCTGAAGGAGCAGTGGTCCAAATGTACCTGGTGGGAACTCCCCATATCACTTGGCTACCATGTTTAGGAAGCAGCTGGTGCCAATCTTGAGGATGGACTGAGGCAGTGAAGCCAGATAAGACAGCTTAGGTATGTGGAAGAGAATCCTTTGTCCTTTTTTCTATTTATGCTGGCCTGCAGCAGAGTTTGATTGAGGTAGTGGTGTTTTTAATTCCCTTTGTACACTTTTCTTTCTTCAAGAAATACTGAAGTCTAAAGTTGAGAATTGGAATAACTTCTTGGTAATGGGCTTGTTATAGGTAACTGTTGAACTGCTTGCAGGGGGTATAACGGTTCCTCAACCCAGGTGGTCAATAGAGAAATATTAATTACTTCACGTGGATGATTAGAAATGCAGTGCTAAGGCACATAAACTCCTTCAGCATAAAGTCAGAGAATGCACATGACTGAGAATATGGTATTTACAGCTTTTGTTAGGAGGCAGAATGTGCTGGGGCTGCTTATTTACTTTTCATGTGGAGCTTTAAAGAATTTTGTCTGAAAAGACCAAGAAGTAGGAGAGAAGGTGCTAAAGGAGGAGAAACATCAGTGAGCTGTGTGATGCCAGCTTGCTTTTGACAACTGCGACCTTTGCACAGCATCTGGTGGCCTGTGGGAAATGGAAATAGGATGGAAATATGGTGGGAATCCTGGTTCTCTCCTTCAGAAAAACTCAGAACCCCATCCTTGTGCCTGGCCATGGTCTAGGGGAGCCTCCTGCCACGGAACTTGCACATGGAGTCTGGGGACAACCCTGGATTCAGTGAGAGGGAGTTGGGTTTGATTTCCTGACCTGCTCCAGGGGTCTGAAGTGATATTTTTCTCTGCCTTACAAGTGGTAAAAGAGAGGTAATGAGAGGCAGACCAAGCCTGTGCCCAGTCCTCTCCTCAAGTTCACACCTTTGAGACAGATCCATCAAAACTGCCTCAGAGAGAGTGAGGGCAAGTGTATTAAAGATTATCAGGTATTGAGGGGTGACCATGAGGGGGATGAGTAAATACTGGTGACAGATTCTTTGCTTCTTATGTCTATACAAATAGGATGGAGCCAAGAAAAATGTCAGGCAGCTCTGGACGTGTTACCATGGTTATGTGCTCTGTCTCCACTGAAATCACCTGAGTTACAGCTACCATGCAAGGAACAGGGAGTCCTGATGCTGTTCATAATAATGAGAAAAACATGCCCTACCACAAAAAAAACCCATATGTCAACTGCATGCAGAAAAGCTGCAGGAGAGGCATTTTCTGTAGAGATGCTTGCTTTAGTGACCTTATGCTGAAGATTAAATCCAAATATGCCTTTGACTTTTGAAATTTCAGGTTATTGCTTTTCTGCATTTTGGGATGTGTTATTTCTTCTGTCTTGCACAGGCTCTGTAAGATGTCTTCTCTGTATTTTCCCTGAATGTCTAGTCTTATTTTCCCTCCTGATTTAATAAAAAAACCTGTCTTTTTATTTATTAGAACAAAACCAGTCCTGGAGAAAATGCATAAAGTATGCTTCTAAGTCGCTTCATTTTTGCAAGCCTTGTCATGTCAGTAAAACAGACAGGAACAGCAAACTAGCAGAAGTACTTGGATGAGTGAAGGTGGGAAGCAGAAGACATCTGTCTGAGTGTCTTGAGCTGCCAAACTCCTACACCCAACCCTAGGGACTATGATCCTGCTGTTGCTGTCAATATAAAACTCCTTAGTCTGGCATTTAATGTGCCTTCACCTGGAAAGCTGTATTTAAACTAATAATTCTAATTTTTTTGATTTTGTGAAGTAAGTGGATTTTAGGATTTTCGTGCACTTGCCTGGCATGATGGATGCAGAATGAATTGATGTCAACAAACTCAAAGGGTCCTTAGGACTTGTTGCTCCTTGAAGGGAGCTCCTGTGCATCCACAGAAAAAGAAAATCCTGTGAAAAAGAAAAGATCTTTAGGGGCCTGTTTCAGGGCTTATGACTAAGATCCAGTCACCCTGAGCTGCATGAAGAGAAGGAATGAAAAACAATACAGACTTCTTCAGTTTGGAGCAATGAAAAAGGCCATGGTCATGGTTTTTATGGGGTTCTCTTGGACCCTCTCTCTTTTGTACCTGCTTCAAAGTCTGAGAAATGAACTTGGCTCTTTCTGGAAACAGTTTGGTCATGCTTTTCTGCCAAAAGCCCTGTCACATAAACTCTCACCCTGGGATAGTAGGTTATGAAGTCGTGCTGCTTTTCTTCTCCTGTCTATCCTGGAAAGCTTTGCAGTGTTAATTAGGCTACTGTAAGGAAATGACAATTTGTAAGTTGAGAGATGCCTGGAAAAGTGGTTTGTGAGGCCGCCACAAACTGTTCCTTCTCTGCCAAGCCACTGCAGTCTTTCTATTTTTTCCAGCTGCCCTGGCTCTGAAGATCAAATACATCCCATTCTGTTTATGCACTAGTGTTCAAGCCTTGATATTGGAGAGCAAGAAGCTCCTTATTGTGCTCTCTGTCAGCAGTTCCTTCTTCTTGTATCTTTATATGAGCTTGATAGGAAATTTCCTAAAAATTTAAGATTGCTCACTTTGTTAGTCCCTTAGTAGCCCTTCCCTTTTTTTCCCCCTTTCTCTTTAAGAGAGACTGCAGAAAATCTGCAGTAGTGCCTGCTTGATTTTTGTTTGTATGCTTATTTTCTTGACCTTGTCCCCAAATTAATTGTAATTGGTGTGATGGGACGTCCCTGGGATTAAATGGTCAGGAGGTTTTGGAGTAATGTATTTAGCCTGGTGGAGAAACTGAGCTCTGAATATGCAAAAAACTAGTGTTTCAAGTAAATTAGACACCACTGCCTGACCTGTGCTCATTATACAGTAAAAACATGACCTATCATCATTACAGCACTTTCTGGTCCTTTCTTTCCAGCTACAGGGTTTTAATGAGTCTATTTTGCCATCTAATTTATTATCCTTAGGGCTTCTCAAAAAGAATCCATTTTGTTGAAACAGGGTCATGGGACCTGAAACTGTTTTGTGCCATTGCCCTCCTTGTTGGTCAATAACTTTTGAACTCTTGACCATCCAGCAACTGGCAAGAAAAGTCTCCTTTTAAACTGTAAGCTAATAATAGGTCAAGCTCTCCAGATTCCACACCTTGAAGGACATACAGAGGAAAATTCTTTTTAAATGGAGATATTTAGATATTATTTCACGTTTTGTAGCTAATAGACTTTTCTTCTTTACTTTTTGCTTGCTTTATGGAGTTGCCCAGATTACAGAAGAGAGAAACGGTAAAAAGAAATGAAATATAAAACAAATAAAATCATCATGAAAAGCAGAGTACATAAATATCTGTGCAGGTACATTCAGAGAAATCCAGTGGGATTTTTAAGGCTAACCTGACTAAAATACGATTTTAAATTTGATATGAGTTACAGTAGCTAGAAAAATAGTTGAGGAGAACCGTCACTTTTATGAATCCATGTTGGAGAAGGAGCCTTTTCCATTGGTGTTGCAATCATACAGAACAGGGAGAGAGAGCAGAAGATACTGAAACACAGAATAAAAGTAATTTTTGTGTAGCAGATAATAAAAATTTCTTGACCTCAGGCTTTAAATTTCCTTTAAAATCCCTGCTGTTACTGAGGTTGTAGCAGATGTATGACAGCAGTGGGGTAACTCCACTCTACAGGAACCTCCAGTCCTCACACACTCCAGCAGTCCACGGGTTTCTCCAGGCATCTGCTTTGATACAGACACCTGTCTTCATAAAGCAGATGGATTGAAGGATTAACAGCTGCCATTAATTATTAGTGTTTGTGAAGTGCTCTCTATACTCTTGGTTACCTTTAAAAGTTTATTCAAAATTTTAGTCATTAAACCAAAGCCAAATACAGCCTGTACATCCCTAGAGTATACAATTATTTTCTTTTTACAACCTGTTACCACAATACACAGACTTATTCATTACTCCAGTGTCCATTTTTTGTCACATAAACACAAGGAATATAGAAACACAGTATTCCCACACACCCCTGTGTAGTCAGAGCTTTATTTTGTGAATAAAGACATACAAGTATGAACAGACATTAAAGAATACTTGGCTATTCAAAATACTTAAATGACCAAACATCTTATCTATCTGGAGTAGGAAGAACATCTCTGAACAGAGCAGCAAAAGTAATCATAAACTACATCAGTTAAACCAAGTGTCATAAAAAAGGGCATTAACTTCTTTAATAAAGAAGCCATATTATATGTTTTTAAAGATTTTTTTCTAGGCAACTAGAGCTATAGGTACATATAGAACTGTGGCATTTCTTGGTGCAGAATATTAAATGGCTTATGGGTGGAAAGATGTCTTTCTCTTAAATAAAAGTAAATATTACAATGCACATTAGCTGGTATAAGCATCAGGAGCAGCTGCAAGCAACTGGTGAAAGCAGCATAAAATGAGGCATTCCAGCTTTCCAGCAGCAAGAGGAGGCTGGCTGCTCACACACGTCTTCAAAGCAGTGAGGACTTGACTCCTCAGCAGCAATGGTGCAACAAGTATATTTTTCTGCAATCAAAGGTCATTTTTCTTCTCAGGAAAAAAGCAATAAAAGTGGGGTTTTCATTCTTGAAGAAAACAAATGGGATGGGCATAACCTTTAAACTTTATGCTTTGAGTCACAGACCTGCAGCAGGAAGCAGTGCCTATGGGGAATTGATTCAAATATGCTGGATGCCTTTCTCCCTCGGAGTAAATGTGTGGGATTTGTGAGAGGATTCAGGAGGAAAGACTCCTTTCCTTGCTGGCCACAGAAGAGAATGTGAGACAGCAATGAAAAGCCCTTCCTACAAAGCAGTGGGGGCACGCCTGAGGGCAAGATTGCTCCTTCATGTGGAGTAATGTGTGTTCTGTGTGTGTAAACACATCACACTTGGGTAGCTCAGTGCTGAAATTCAACAGGCTGTCTGCACCAACAGGGAGCTCTGGGACTGCTAATTTGTGCTGCAGTCACTCAGGGGTCTGTCAGTCAAACAATTTTTGGTCAGTTAGAGAACCTCATCTGCTGACTCTGCTTGCAAGCAAGGATTCCAAATCCTGCTGTTAGGTTGTGTGGGTAATGTTGTAGCTCCCCTGTGCATTAGTAAGGTGTTCTCTAAACATACAGAAGCAATTTGTTCACAGACCTCTGCATATATTTTGAGATGTAATATATACATAGAATCATACAAACTCTTAAATTAAAACTTATCCTAATGAAAAACAAGCTCTACAGCCTGTAGGAGTTACATGTTTGATTCTTAATTTTCCAAAGTCCAGAACCAAGTGCCAAAAAAGAACGACTTGCACAAATCAAAGGAAGGTACTTAGAATATTGGAGATATGGGGTACAGCAAATCAAAACCCAAGTCAGAGGCTTTCCACAGTTTTTGATCCAACAGCTGCTCTGCTTTGGCAGTTTGTTTTCAATAACAAGCATGCAGAGAGCAGTTTGAAAAATGAACCCAACAATGACTCTATAAATAAAATCCCATGCATTTTTTTAACAGTCAGACTGAAAAGGAGACAACTTTTCTACATTAGTCAATACACTTACGGAGGGGAGTGTGTGCTTACACTGGTAAGCCTTTTTAAAAATGGATAGATAATAGAAGAATGACTTTTGGGTTTCCAGTGATGATTGGCCTATACTTCTGTCAGATTCAAGGTGTTAACAGAGTAGACATACAGATAAATTCATCTGTAAAACACAGCAGTTAATGTAAGACATGTAGTTAATAGACAGTAGCAATTAGAGCTGAGGTGATAAAACTGTCACTAGGAGAGGAGACCAAAGAAGAAGACACCAGGGCAGTCTCTGCATGATTTCATGGGCAGAATGGAACCTTTGGACAAGATTTGTCAAGGAGACCATCCTGCTGATTCATGAGGTTCAGGAAAGGATTGCCTTGCTTTCCAAACTCCTTCTCAGAGGAGAATCTGGGTGTGGCTGCATCTAATCCTAGTCCCAGGCTTGGTAAATGGTTTATGACAGGCTGTATATGTGTAGTTAAGCCTTTATATGCTGCTGTCCCAGAGGATCAAGGATGACAACCTACATATATCTACATAGGAGAATATAAATGGTATATTTATTTCCACATCCTGTCAGAAAAGAGAGTTTTTCACATCCTCAAATGTGTAACATTTTAACTGATTAATCAGGCTTCTTTCAGCTGTCTTCAACACAAGAAGCAGACAAAGCCCCCTTCTCTATCTACTTTTTCTGATAACTTTTGTCAGTAAAGAGAAGTCCAAGGTACTTTCTGCCCAGTTAGGTGCTGCACATATCTGGGATTAGTTTTTCTGTGATGCATCATTACTGTTTATGCTGAAAAGAGTGTCATGAAAATCATATCTTCATGTGTGTGTGCAGCTGCATTAGGTCTGTACTTATCTTTTCCCCTTGGGCAGGTGTTGTGTCTGGGTCCTGCTTGAGGGAAAGATTCTGGCTTCTTCTCAACCAGAGTGGGAACCCCAGCAATGGCTTTTGTTTGACACAAGGATTGATGGAGTGCATTGGGGTGTTTCTAGGCTGTCAGAGAGGTTGATTGTCCTCATTTTCTAGTGACAAGGTGAATGAGAGACGAAACTCAGAGGAGCCCATTCTTCACCCTCAACCATTCTTCACCCACAAGGCGTGGATGGAGGCAACTGTGCTCCAAGCATGGCCCCAGGCACTAGGTGAGGATGAGGGGCAGAGCTGGAGATTCTATGCTCCTTCTGTCCCTTTGTAGATCTCAAGATTCTTCTCTTAAGCTGTCACAGAAAACTAGGAGTATATAAACTTGGGGTTGCATCAGCAGTCTGGGAGAAATCCACAAATATAACGTGTCTCACACTCGGCATCTATTCTATTTGGCCTGAAGTATTAGTTAAAATAATAGAGAGATTTATTAAATATTGCCTGCAAGTTTCACATTCCTTCATTACTTGAAAGCTGCTGTGCTTGGACAGAAGTTTTTCAAAGTCCTATTTTGCACATTGTGCCAAAAGCAGAGCAAACTGGCAGACAAGCAGGTTAAAAGACCCCAGGGAAAGAAAAAGGCAGTGAAGCAAAAAGTGCAATTGGCTGCAAAATTGTCACCTGCAGTGCTTCTAGATCTGTATAGATATTTTCCATTTCTTACTGTCCAAGCTGGAGTCAAAGAGCAATAAGGAATTCAGCCTGAAGGCACTGGAGGAGCTTGTGCTGATGGGGTTGCTGAGCAGATGATGTCAGGAGTACCAGGTGGATGTTGGCATATCAGAACAAATCCTGTTTTTTATTTCAGTGTTTGCAGTCTTGAGGGTCACACCCAGCTGAGCTAGGGAACACCTACCATTGCCCAGCTGCTAGCATCTGACCATATTTTCTCCAACACAGTATTATGATTTAAACAAGTGGTATGTCTCTCATTTTAGAATTGCATACTGAAGCAGAGAGCTGCTGCAAGCCCTATTCTTACAAAAGAGGCTGTAGCTTTAGATTTCTTCTAATTTTCAGTCCATTGTAAGAAAGGATAATATGCAGTCTAATCTTACCTATTATTCTGTAGGTTTATCTAATCCAAGATAATCAATCCATTATCTAATCCTTTTTATTTTTTTTTTGCCGGTAATATTCTATTTAGAATTAAACCTCAAATTAACACCAAAGTATCTGAGGGAATGTTCCAAGCTCTTTGCTAGCTGAGCATGTGGTGACATCATTATCAACTGTTCTGCATCGTTACTTTCGAGGAAGACAAAACTGGAATTGCTATAGCCTGGTCTGGCATTGAAATTTGATATTAAAATATTTAAATAACTCCAAGGTTTTCAATGGCTTATGCAGGATAGGCGGAAAGATAAAGAGATCGAATTCTATAATTTTTACTTCTGGTGTCTTAATATTTTCTACCATGATGAATTCTGGAGGATATTTTTGGTAATGCAGCTGATGGAATCCTGATGGCAAGGTAAAAGGCTTTGGGAACCTCCCATCCCCTATTAAGGAAATTTGATCATCTATTTTTTCTGTCCAGGTTGTTCTTTCTGGTTTTCCCCAATATACGTTAAAGTTGCTGCAGCCACACATCTGTCAATGACTGAAATGTGAGTTCCTATTTTCTGGTCTTTTCAATCTTTAAGTTTTCATATCTAGAGGTGGAGAGCTTTTATTTTTTTCATTGCAGTCCTTCAAGATGGGGGCAGTTCTCAGTGAGTTTTAAGAGGTTATTTTCCAAAGGCGCAGAGAGTGGCCGGAACCGCCCCCAGCAGGGCTTTGCAGGGGGCAGGGAGCCGAGCGGGGCGGGGGCTGAGGAGAAGC
>VXBP01006464.1:0-61127 GCA_013400115.1 Rhinopomastus cyanomelas | reverse complement strand
CTTTTGAGGTCCCTTCCAAACCCTGATGTTCTGTGGGCCTGTGATTCCATGGACTGTAGTCTCCATAAAGCCCAAAGCAATGATTTACCTTTTAGCCTGCAATTAAACAATGGTTTCCAAAGCTCAGTGTATTCCAGGTAGGTGCCTCTTTAAAAATATGGTGCATCTAAACATAGCCTTTTCTCTTTTCCTGAGTGTAGTTTTGGAAAGACTTTATGAGGCAGAAAGCTTCATGTGAACGTCTCCCTTCCCTGGTGAAAAGGTCTAGGTTATTAGTGTACTCACCAACATTTTCACGCTCTGCCTCTAAACACGTCAAGCAGTATCCAGGACAAACCCCTGGTATCGGGTGCACAGGCTGGTGTTATCATTAGCAGGTCTTTCTGGGAAATTCAGGCTGTTATTCAAGGTACCTCTGCTCAAGTGTTAGTCTGCCACTCCCGTTCAGGTGAACCAGAGAACCAGCCCCAGACTCACCCATGTAGCTGGGGACAAGTGCACAGTCCTGGGAGTTGCCCCTTCACCTCTGTGGTGAAGGCTGTTGGTGGGGAGGGAAAATCTGATTCACTTGAGCATATGCAGGACTGGTCTGCAGCTCATGGCTAGACACACACTTCTGTGTTTTGCTTCAAGTCCTCATTGCTGTTGAGTAGAGGATCCACAGCAAAATCCAGAGGTTGTTTTTTGAAAGACCATTTTTGGTGCTTCTTGGGAATAGTCTTGGGACACTTCCCAGAGAATTGCCCAGGCCACTGTAAACATGACAGAGGATGAAGTATAGAACCCATCTGCTTTCTTTAGTTTGGAAACTCTCTTTTGTTGTGTTTCAGAACTTTGAACCTTCTTCTGGTGTGGGAGAGTAGACTTTTCCACTTTGCAGCAGTATAGTCAGTGCCCTCTTTTGCACTCAATAGCTCATCATCAGGAGAGAGACCAGATTTAAATTTCCACCTCTGCCCAAGGAGAGCTGAGCTCCTAAAGCTGTTTGCACAGAGTAATTTAAGGTGGTGGAAGCAAGAAGACTGAATGGAAACAACCCTGTAGCTTATTGCACTCTGCAGAACAGTGAAGAGAGGATGGATGCTGATGCCTGCTGCATGGGATGTTAAACCACTTGATAAAAGCAGTGAATGAGCAGCTTTGGGCCTCTTCTGCCAGAAATGTGGTTTAACCCCACAGGATTCAGCTGCATTCCCATCGCTGTCAGTGTATCTCTGGTTACACTAAAGTTAGCATTTCATTACTACAAAACGTTGCTTCAAGAAATTTCTTAGACCTCTCACTTTGCCTTAGTTGTCAGAGCCTTACTGCTTGCTCTGTTTGCAGCTGCTCTCGCTGCTGACGTGGCTTTGCTTTTGATACAGAAGAAAACGTGTCATTTTTTGAGTTTCTGACTGCTCATGTTGCTGCTTCTGTTTTATGTTTTTTTCCTCATTGATCTAGAACACCAGAGATAACTTGGATGGAAAGGAGTCCATTATGTGGTGCCTGGGATACTAGAAGTCCGGACTTTATGACCCAGGGAGTTTCTCTCTGCACCATGCTCCCAATTTGGGTAATTAATTTTTTTCCTCTTTAATATAAACAAATCACATATCTTGGGCACTCTGCAGTCAGCAGCACTTGCTTGTTTGCAGTGACTGATTTGGAAGCTGCTGTATCTCTGCGACTGTATATATGTTTTTATATATATATATATATATATACACACTCACACAGACACACATGCATTCTTTTTTCATCAGAAAAAAAGTGTCATCTATTGATAAGACCAGGGACAATGGGTGTGAGCTGGAACACAGGAGGTTCCACATAAATATGANGAGGTCCCTCCCAATCCCTGATGTTCTGTGATTCTGTGAAATTCAAAGCTTGCTAACACTAGATTTTTCAACAACTTCTGAAATGAACCCAAAGTGGGAATTTTCTGTTATTTTCCTTTTTTGATGGTATTTTCCAAAGCTTTACTTTCCATTTCATCCTTGATTGGCGTCTGACACTGATAGGAACAGGGGAGATTGGGTCAGTGCTGAGTCCTTGGGAGCTCTCTGCCAGTAGCTGTTGGAAATGTTAAACTAGGGATGCAATAGATCAAACTTACCAATGATGGAATGCTGTTATCTTCAGGGAGGTCTACACCTTGGGTAAATATCTCCTGTTAATGTGACTGCAACACGCAAGTCTTCCCTTCTGAACAGCTTTCTGTCTGAAATGTCAGCCAGGCAACAACAGCTATGCTTCAATGACTTGCAGATTTTGTTAGTTTTTTTAGAAGGATGATCAGGATCTTATTAATCTCCATATTAGAATGTAGTAGGAAGCAGGTTTGAAGTAAAGTTACCATCTTTTTTCACTGAATCTTAGGTCCTTGGTGGGAAGACCTTGTAGGGGCAAGAGTGGGCCTCATTGGAAAGGACTGGAAAATGGCTTTCCTTCTGGTCAAGGAATTTTTTTCCACATACTGGACCTCACTGAAATATCATATGTACCATAGAGTGTAAGATATATTGTTGAGACTCAGTCCTGGACCTGGAAGAAGCACCGTGCCTTCTTTGTAGGCACTGCACCCTTTGGCAGTCACTCTTCCTAGGGGACACTGAGTACTGGCTGATGGAGAGGTGCTCTGCAGATGTGAGCCTGCAGGCTCCAAAGCTGTTACCTGGCAGACCTCACCAGAAGGAAAAATTATTTAAGAAAAATGTATAAATAATGCAAACACTGGACATAGCAGGAGAAATAGCCTTAAGTACTTTAAATCGAGGAAACTGAAGGTCCTCTCACTGCATCACAATATTTTAAGCAAAGTCATTGTAATTAATCTTCCCTTAATATATAATAATCAACAAAGGAAATACAATACAACCCATACTTCTCTTGCTTACATGTGCTTACAGGAGACAGAGTGGATTTAAAGTACGGTGATCTTTACAGGCCAGCAGATTGCTGAGAGCAGGAGTTGATCAACATGGAGCGAGGCAGGTCAAAGTAGTACAACACCCTGCTCTAAAAGCACTGGGTACAGTAATTCCCCAGGAAGATGTTAGCTCAGCAGACAGTGATGTGCCATATACTTCACTGTCTAGTAAAAAAAATAAAAGGAAGAAAGAGAGAAATCTCCAAGTGTGTGGTCAGCAAGTGACAAATGTGCATGCTGGGGCTCTCTGGAAGAGGGGAAAGCCATGGCCAAGGCTGTGACTCATTGCTGAATGACCAGGGTTAAATGGCACAGAGGAAGCTGCTGGCTGGGTTTCATGATGCGACCAACCACGTGGCTGTGGCATCCACCTCAGGCCAGCCTGGCGCTGCCAGAGAGCCTACTTGGCAGTGAGGGCATGTTAAGCAGGTTTTGAGATCCAGGCTGTTCTCCTGTGTGCTTCTTCGAGGCTCTCTCCTGCTGTCAGTAAGTACAGTAAGTATGGGAGAGTGTTTGCAGAGGACTCTGCCAACCATTCTGCTTGGCAGGCCAGAGACCAGGCTTAGCACAATCCTGCCAGGTGTTAAGTGGGTCCCACTGACTCCAGGCATCCTCTGCAAAGGCTGGAGGAGCTCCAGATCCAGCAGACTTGGCTGTAACCAAATGGTCATGCAGGACAGAGGACCTCATGTACATACTGTTGATCACCACTCATTTTCTCTCTCACTCACACACACATAACCCCTTGATATATTGCAGACACTACTGGAGACTGCACTGCATAGATAATACACGGTGCTTTATTCCAGCTGCACTATGAATTCTGTTTTCTAGTTCTGCAGATCAAGAAGTGCATGGACGTGCTGAAGTACAACCCCTGTCTCACCAGTTTTACAGGCTGAGTGCTGTATGATGGGGTAAGTTCACTGCTCACTAAGCTTCTTTCTTCAGCCTTCACGAGCCTGTCATTTCTCTGTGCAAGCACTGACACTTGTAGGACCCTCTCTGTGCTGATTCAGCACAACAATCTGGGAAAAAAAATGAGTAGAGCAGAAGAGAAGTGATTGGTTTCACACTGACTTAATGAGCTGAATTCACCCTGGCTTTGTTTGTCACCTGTGGGTGAGCTGGAAGTCTCCTTCTACAGCGGGGAGGGGCTAATTCTTATCTCCAAATTTAGCTCCACTCCTGTATCTTTCTCTTCTGGATTTCTTTTTGATGCAGGTGGGTAACCTGCAAATTAAACTTTGTGCCATTTCCCTCCTTTGCCTGGAAACACTTGTTTTGTCACCACAGGTGGAACCAGGACTGAACATTTCCTCCCCAACAGCATTTGGAGCTGGCCTGCAGGGATACAGGTTGCTTGGAAAGTGGAAGAAACGTACAGTAGAGTGAGTGTTGGGAAGGGCAAAACAGTTGTTATGTCATGTTTTGGGGTGCATTTTATAGCAAGGGACTGACCATCAAGTTGTGCAGTGGTGGGTTATTAGTTCTTCCCTAGATTTGTATCTCACACAGCTGGTTTGTTATTTTTTTAAGCAATTATTAGTCAGTGTTTTAAATACATCTCCTGCATGAGTGCTGGTCTGGTCTAGTGGGGAAAAAGCCTTCCCTGCAGAGGGCTTCATCCCGTGGGCTGCCCTAGGCTCATTGGACGGCTTAGCCCTTGCAGAGGAGTGAGGGCTTGGTGTGCTCAGGCTGGCCCCAGGCAGGGAAATAGCTCAGTCAGTGGAGAACGACAAATATTTCTCTCAAGAGTGTCCTGAGAGCATGAAAAAAAGAACTAGGGCTTGTTGCTAGAAGGATGTTTGGCTTCTGGGCTGTGGAAATGTTTGTGACGGTAGTTGCATTTTGTTTCTGCAGCTTTCCCTTTTCTCCACTGACCAACCCTTTTCTTTCTTTCTGCCCCAAGCCCCTCCAAACAGAATTACATGCCCTTTTTCCCACGGTCAGCCTGCATCTCTCTGCAGAGATGCCTACAGCAAGCTGCTTCTCTTGGACTGCAGCCTATGAACACACCTATGATCTGATTCAAGTACAATCACTAAAGGCTAATGATGCTCCATTGCCTTGAATTATATCTGTATCACACGGATGTAGTGGAGAGCTATCAAGCTAACTGTAAATGAATTTAGTCAGCACAGTAAGCAGTTGGGCCAAGCTACCATGGGGCTACTAAACAGCTAATTTACTCCCTCTAGAAGATCTGTAAGACAAATCTAATCTGGTGGGTGCAATTAAGCTGTTCATCCAAAATTCAAGCTGAGCTATGCCTGCTGGGACAAACCAAAAAACCATCCTGAGTGAGTCCATGAAGTAGGGGAAAAAAGAAAAAGAGTGAAGAGAAAGTTCTTTGTTTATAATTGTGATTTTATTAATCCAGTGCTAAAGGGAGACTTTGCATCTGTGTTTAATCAGCAGGTGCTCTGCACTGTGGGCACACGGGTGTAACAGTTAGAGCCACTGGCAGTGAACGTGTCCAGTGGATATATGATACTGGTAGCAGGAATCATGCTTTTAGGGCAGAGGACACCTAAAGTAGCTTTACACAAAGAGAGGTGTGTGCGTGTGTGTGATAGTGACTGCAAAAGCAAGCAACTCTTGCTCAACAGCCTGAGAGGTACCTGGGTGAAGGACAACTCAGCAATCAGGTGTTCCCTGCAGTGAAGGCTCTGGTCTCTTCCTGCTAGTGATAGAACAAATAGGTAATGGCCCCAAGCTGCACCAGGGGAGGTTTAGGCTGGACATTAGGAAAAGTTTTTTACTGAAAGAGTATTCAGGCTTTGGAACAGGCTGCCTAGCTCCTTGGGGTTGAGTCACCATCCCTGGATGTGTTTAAAGGTTGTTCAGATGTGGTTCTTAAAGATGCAGTCTAGTGGTGAACTTGGCAGAGTAGGGTTATTGGTTGGACTTGATGATCTCAAGGATCTTTCCCAACCTAAATGATTCTATGATTCTATCCCATTTTATTAGTATTCTCCATGGTTCCTCTGTCTGTTGTGGTCTGCATTGGATGCAGGGGAATGAAGTCACCCTTATAATTTCCTCTCGCAGTCTAAGGGAGAACTGTTTGTGCTTTGATTAAAAACTTGCTGTGGTTGTCTTCAGGACTGGCTATTCAATGGATTAATCTGAAGCTACAGTACAAAGAGCACATTCTAGCACCTCTGACAATAGGCTTGCTGTGACACTGGTCTCAGTTCTTCTGGGCTGGAGGACAACACGGTAGAACTGCACCTTTGTACATTATCCTCTCATCAGATAAAACTGTGGCTTGTCCTCATTGACATGGCCCCTGGAAGAAAGCAAAGCTGAAGCACCGAGCATCTTACAGATCAGCCTGCAACGAGCATGCATGGATTTTAGGAAGGGTTTGTGCAAGACCAGGAGTGTTGGTAAGGAGAGAGCCACAGAGCAGAAGAATAATTTGCCGCTGCATGAGAAGCTGAAAGCAGAGGAGCAGAAATACAACAAATACAACATATCTCCTCTGCCAGGCAGTTTGGCATCATAAGCAGCAGACAACACAATTTTTCTCCAAATAGATACAAATGCACGGTGTGACGAAAGCAGCTGATAAGGGACTAGAGGTTAATGTTGTTAGAGCCTACTCTACCCTTAAGCAACGGCAAAGACTGTGTTTGGTCATGAACGTGGAGACGTCACTGCATTCCAAGTGCTGACTGTAATTATGGATGCAGTAGCTCTCTTGCTAGGACATGTGCGTGTTTCCCATAGCTGGAGAGATTTCCCTGTAAAAAGTCCTTCCTGCCTGTGTGCTGTGCCAAGAAAAACACAGCACAGAAAGAAGAGAGTTGATGGTTGAGTCCACTGGAGCACCCATAATGGACATGAATACATCCTGCCCCTTTGCTTGAGGTTAGAACTGAAAATGCCTTTAGACACAGCCCTGCAGCTGACTGGGGTTGATCCCACATCAAAATAGGAGATTGAGAAAGTTGTAACAGCCTGCCAGGCTTGTTGGAACTAGAAGGGAAGGGAAGGGAGTGTAGAGGGACAAAAGGAGGCAAGGAAGGACATAAGGAGAACGCTCTTTAAAGACAGGCTTACATCAATGTCTGTGTTACTGAACCAAGACAGTCAAGTGAACAATTCATGATTAGAGTTTGTTGCCTCTAGCAACTTACAGCCATCAATTTTCTGGCAGCGATACAGAAGGTTGCAGCAACGTCAGGCCTGTGTCAGGGGCTCCATGTGTTGGAATGTAAAGACACAATACGATACAAATACTTCCCTCATAGATGTTAAGAAAGTTGAAGAAGATAAAAACAGTGCCATGGGAGAAAAAGAGTAGTTAAGTGAGCAAGGTGAACAACAAATCATGGACAGAGATTGCTCCTGCTGGCACCAAAATTCAGTGGTACATCCACGGGAGAAAACACCTCTTCCAAGGATGACAGATGCTCACAATCTATCGTTTCGTAGCTCTTCATCTTCCCTATGTTGCCCCATAAATTCTCAGTCTTAAAGCACTGTATTAGCTTACTCCTTAAATGATCCAGGAAGGAAATCAACCTGGCTAACAAACCTTCCTCTACTGAAATGCTGGGTCTGGTTTAAACTTTTAAAGCTTTTCCTGATGACTGCAAAGTGGGTTGGAGGTACTTAAGAGCGAGCCAAAAAGGGGATTTTCTCACCAAGTTTTCTCTCCCTTTGCTTTCAGGGTCACTTCAGCTGTCTTCCTGGGAAAAGGAAATATTTTGCCACCCACAGTGTCAACTTCTGTATTTCAGACCCATTCACCCCCAAGAAGACTTACAATGTGCTTTGTGGTTCAGGGTTTTCCGACAAAATCAGGGATCAGAGCCTAGGTTTCAATTACAAAGGATCTTCAGAAAGAATGCCTGATCTTTTCCTCTGAAACTCGTGGAAATCCAGTTAAGACCTCTGCTACTCTCATCTCTGGCAATGGCAGCTGAGACAGACAAATAAACTCTCACAGAGTGCACCCGTTAGCCACTCTTGATCAAAGCCTGGATCAAAGCTTAGCAGCTGGTATCCATCCAGAATCAAACAAATAAATGCACAAGTGAAGAAACGAGCCCTTGGGTAGCCAGCCTTCTATATCAGTGCTGCAAGTACTCTCAGCTGTTAAGCAAAAACTGAGAAGATAAATCCTAAATATAAGAAATTAAAATCAATAAACTCACTGAGTCCTCGATGTCACAGTTCAGACTCGTAAAGAGATACAACCACTAAATCCCTTCAGTGCTTCTCTTTCACAATTGCACACATTAAGAAAAGGGAGGAAAGAGTTATATGAAACATTTGGCTGGCTACAGGAATCAGTTATCTTAATGATGCAATATCAAAAGGAAATATTGTCTAATTTAGAGATCTACCAGCTACAGTCACTACAATACTCCCCAAAGGATGGTAATTATTCTCACAGATGCCTAGAAATTAAGAGTTATACTTTCACTATGTTTAATATCCTAGCTGTACTTTCAAATATCATCTATTTTCATAAAGCTTTAGGGATCTAATTCAATTGCTTTTCTTCTGTCCTCCCTTATTTATAAAACATGTCTCCTTCTGGTGACACTGTGTTCCAGTGGATCTCCCAGAAGCTGGTAGAAAACCTGATAGACAGGAAAGATCTTATCTGCTCACCAGGCCTCCAGGACTGCAGCCTTTCCTCAGCTGTTTTGGTTTGCAAAGCAAAGAAAGTACCTTAAAAAACCCAAACTGCAGCTGCATCTGCCTCATGCTGATCCAGCCTTGTGGTGGAACAGAGACCTGCATTTTGATAGTCTGTGTGTTGATTGCTCTGTTAAAGTCAGCAGCTCGCTGTTGATTTTTCAGCACAGCTAGCAACATCTGCAACGTGGGAGACATTTGTTTACCTATGTGCTGGCAAAGAATAATTTATAATGAGTATTTACAAGTTCACGCTATTATGGAACAACTTTACCTGGGGCTGCAGAGTAACACCAAAATGGATCAGCTCTGCAAAGACAGCTGATACGCAGCCATTCCTCAGTGAGAAACATGTGCCTAGGGATGTCACATCCGTGGGCTTATGATAAAGGGCAAAACATCAGTGTAATGTTTCAAGGTGAGGAAAAAGAAAGACTCTGTATAAATGTGCACCATCTTTGTGGTCAGCTAGTCCATGGTTCACGACGCCTCTGAGTGGCAATCGACTGAGCTGTCTTTGATTTTTACTCATTTCTTGTTGTTGCCCAGATTAGCAAGTTTACTGCTGGGTGAGGCGTGCATGCGGTGTTGGTGCAGGCAGAGCGCGGAAAGCTAACGTGCCCGCTTTCGGCTGGGCTTTATGTGCATCCAGTGTCTAGCAGGAAGGAAGCAGTGCCAAGAGCAAGCCCAAGGACATGGTGCTGTGAAGAGACTGCAACGTGGGAAGGTGGGGTCCTGGAATGCACTATAAAGTGGATGGCAGGAACCCAAGGGAGGATGAGATACAGGTCGTCCCAGGAATGGACTGAGTGGGATGCAGAGCAGTGAGGTAGTGGGGAGAGGAGAGACCTTGAACCTACTTCTGCTGTTAAGCCCATAAGCATGCTGTTACACTCCTGAGCTGTGTTCCAGCACAGCCATTAAAAACATTAAAAATGGACACAACTTGAAGGTCACAGGCACTCATCTTGAATTTTATGTGACTCCTCATATGCTTAAAATGAAGCATGTGCTTAATCACTGCATGGGTGGCAGGGTTAACCGACAGGCAGCATCAAGTACCAGACTAACAAATGTGCGTAGGGTCTTACCAGCTTCCTATAAAATACACCTGGCAGTGCCCTTCAGCCTTTGCAGTTACCTCTCTCTATAGTGTGAAGCAATTGTTCTTGTGATTAACAAACCACAAGATGGATTTCTTTCCAAACATCTGATGCCTAGTGAATAATTTTCTTAATCAAAATTAATAAATGAATAAGCAGGCAGCACATATTTTACTGCTGTTGCTATGATACTGTGAATTATTGCACTTTTTTACTCGACTGCTGTTGTGGTTTTGTACAGTTCTAGAAATACATGAAGAAATAATTCTGGAGCAGGATTTAATATGATGCTACAGAAGTTTGGATTCAACCATCTACCAGATGCTGAGTCATAAAGAGAGGGAGGGCTGTTTCAGAGGTAATGGATTATAGATAGAGTTTGTAGGATATAGTATTTATTCTTATTAAACATTAGTGATGTAAATCAACGGTGATTCTTGTTTGTTCAAAATCATTGCCAGCTACATTTTCTGGTCAATGTGAGAGAGCATCTGTCTCTGGCACAGAACCAGTACCAGCTGCACAGCTGCTGGTGCAGATCTTCGGGCAAAACAGAGACAGACTGGAAAAAGATGTTTTGTGAATCTGGAGAGTGAACAAGGGAAAAACTGGACAACTTTTTGACATTTATTGTTTAAATCCTTCCCAGTGTCTTCACAGAGCACAACTAGCTGCTGTAAAAGTTAAAAGCTAGCACAGATCAACAGCAGGACCATGCGGGGAGAAGTGCAGCTCTACAGCATTGACAAACCTGGTGGTAAATAGGGCTGTCGAAGCACAGAGCTCTAGGCTCTCCCGGGTGCTCCCAGGGCTGTGAGCTTGGTCGTCTTTGCGCTGTGAGCTTTGTGAGCAAAGCTCAGGGGACCAGCTCCTGCAAGGAGGGATGAAGTGTTTCACTCCACCTCCAATTAGTGTAGGATTCAAGCCATGTCACCAGGCTGGCTGGGTTTCTGTCTGTCACACACATGCACACACACAGACAAAACGATGATGACAGCAAAACACAAGATGGGAAGAGCAGCTGTCAGAAATTTCTTTACTCACACGAGGAAGATGGGGAACGGCCAAGAGAATTGAGGGGAGGAGGTCAAATCCATCGTAAAGAAAAGCAAAGTAGACAGAAACACAAAATACAGGAGGTTTTTTAAGGCTTGAGAAAATGGAAGGAAAAGAAAACAGTGAGAAGGAGAAGAAAAAAGATAAGAGCTAGAGAGTTACTGATGCTGCGGGATCACAGTCCTGACAGCTGTGTGCTACTTCTGCTTGGTTTATAATAAGCATCAAACTTCAGCCCCATCTGAATTCTGATGAGCCAAGAATACCTTCCATAGCACTCTTTTCCTACTGAGACCTTTAGTGGTAGATGAGGAATGAGTTAGTGGTCTTTGTGTCCACCTTCTAATAGAAGTGAGCTGTTACAAAATCAGAAGTCCTGAGGTTTCCAACCAAGCTGCTGTGCTCAAGCTTGTTTTAATTTCTGCTGGAGAGTTGTGAAACCAAGCCCTTATCAGACTGATAAAGGTAAGAGTGTGTGTGGGTGAGGCTGCTAACTGAAGGCAACTGGAGGGACAGGATGGAAAAAAATCACGGTGGGTGCTAACTCTGTGCACATGCAAAGGGAATAATTTACAACTACAAAGTGTTGCAGTGACCTATAAAATCAGTGTCTGAGAAAAAGGCTGTTTAAAATAAAAGGCATTTACTAGTTCTGGAACAAAGCAAATACAGGTTTTGAGATGCTCCTGAGGACCGCACAACATTTCCCTTGCTATGCTTCCATTTGCAGCAAGGGGAAAGATGACTGGTGGAGCTGCAGCCACTGTCACCGAAGCTTCATTCCTGAAGGAAGAATGATCCAGGAAAAGTTAGGACAGAAAAAGCAGCAGTCTGTAGTGAACAGGAGGATGAGAAGGGTGCTGGTTTGGAGGGAGACTCACCAGGCAGAGTAGGGTGGGTTCGGTTTGAAGGCCAGTCAGCTGCTGCAGGATGCTGAGCTCCCCTTGCAGTTTAACAGCTGAGAAGTATCTCAAGAGACCAGCAAAGTGGGACCACAGGACTGAGAGGTCAGTGCCAAGCACAAGATTTTCAATGTGCTTTTGTTTCTCTTTTGTAAATTTGGCAGCTAAGAACTCAATCAACCCTTCGCTGTGCTCAAGTACTTTTCGTCTCTAAGCTTTTCTGGGCACATGCCTGAACCCAGGCCAGTCCAAGTCTTGACGTGTGTAAAGCAGTGTGTGCAGGTGGCAAAACTAGGATGTGTTGGGAAATGGACATGGTATGGTCACAGCCATCAGAGCACGGAAGGACCAACTCACGAGCCTGAAAGATTCAGCCAAAGGTTTGTACCACCAGTGATAGTTCACAAACAGCTACTGGCCTGTTGTGGGCTATGGACAAGCTGTTAGGAGATAGCTCAGTGTGCGTTTTTATTCCCAGATCTCACCTAACAGAGGCAGCCTCACAGGCTAAAGCAGATGGCACCGATATTAGGAAAAATTGGGGAGATTTTTGGAATGGGACCTGACTCCAGCCTGGTACTTCAAGGAGAAGAGTAAAACAGGTGCAAATACATCCTCTACAAGGTGAGTCACTCCTGTCCCTGCTTTTTGTGTGAGCATGATAATTGCAGCTCCTTATCTCTACTGAAACACACACGTTTCCTTCCCATCCTCCCTCTCTCTCCTGAGCTCTCAGTCCCAGATGCTCTTTTCGTCACTTATCTGGCAGGTAACTCTGAAATGTAGTGTTAGATCGAGGACATGTACAAATAAAATAAACGTGTCACAAAAGGCACCACCTGCTCCGTGTGCTTAATATTTTGTGCAAAACATAATGCCAGAAGGAACTGATGAAGCAACCATAATTATTATGTTTATGGAGTAGTTACACATTACTGAGCAACTCAGATGAGCAGGATTCATCCCTGATCAGTCCTCCCTTGCTCTTATGTTACTCCAGGGAGGTTTGTTTTATTCAGCTGCCTGTAGAGCCTGGCTATTAATAGGGGTCTAAAGTGCACCAAATTGGCCATTGGCAGTCCCATTAGGATGCATATGTGCATATTACTCATTTTGTAGTTTGTGTGTAATTGGAGCTTTTCAAATTCCCCTGAAAGTCTGAGCTTGGTTACATATCTTCAGCTTAAGCAAAGGTGATGAAGTTTAGGGGACTTTTGCTGTTGGACTCCCTGCTGTAAGCTGGTGTTGGAGCAAGTCTGTGTGTGTCCATGCAACAAACTACTAGAGGCTGTGAAAGTGCACTGAGGAAATATATCATGGCTGTGTTTGGTGACACCTTGCTGTGCTAGATAGACTGTTTGTCCACCCTGGTTCATCTGTGCTTATATTCTGTGCCATATCACAGCTGTCGGCACATGTGATAACGTGTGACAGCTTTGGTTTGTACTTCTAATGTGGCAGTTGGAGAGGACCTCAGGTTAACCTAGACTATTTTGAAGGCTTGCTGACAAATCAAAAGTACAGTCCTGTCAACCATGGCTCCATGTTATCAAATATTGCTGATTTAAGAAAGAAGCATTTGTTAAGCTGTCTTCACTCTTGCTTGAGTGCACTGGGATTGTCCAGACAACAAGGTGGTTGGTCCTAGTCTGGCTGAGCATGTTCCCAAGCAGAGGATCTAGGTAAGCTCATGCTGGCAATACGAAAACCCTCTTCAGAAAAGTATGCCTTCATGAAGGAAAAGTGTAGACTTTTATGGGGAGATAGATACTTAAACCATGATGCTCAGATTGTACTCTCCTTCCCACTGATTGTGCACGTTCTGAAGACCCTGGTCACCTCGGCATTAATTATTGAAATGAACAGAAGAAACACCTGAAAAAAGGAAAATGAATCTGTGGTCCAAAATGCTTTTTAAGCATCTCATTGATTCCTTCTTCACCACATTGCCTGCTGCCTCCTAAACACTGTGGATTGTCCTTAATTCCTTTAGCTCTGCAGGTGAAGGCTTAGGCTGACCATTACTATCCTGTCACTAGCAAGCTTTTCTAGGGGGAATTATTATACAATTATTGAAGTTTTGTAACCTTTCCTGAGGCATCCAGTGCTGGACACTTGGTGCAGACAGAATTTTGGTTGATAGGGTCTGTGAGCATGGCAATGTGAAGGCAGCTCTTTTCTTGGAGCTATCTTCAGTAGGAAAGTAGTACTAGTATTAAGTAGAATTAGTACAGAAACAAAGCCAGAGGATCCTCCTTTTGTCTTGAGGGAGCTACAGTTTATTTGGATAAAGATATAGCACAGAAAGGTAATGAAGAAATCAGAGAGAGAAATAAGAACTGAAGCAGCATGATGCAAAGATGCATTTGATAAATTATCTTTCATATTTTCTGGTGAGTGTGGAACCAGCTATTTGCTTTATAGCAATACTACAATCAATATTACTGTTATTACATATACTGCATGTACGTGATGGGTAGGACCAATGGAAAGGAGAGGGATTTCCTGTAGTAATAGGTATGTTACCAGGCTTGGAAAACTTAAGGAAACCAAAAACCATTTTGTCTTGCTGCATTACTTTTGATCCCATTAGTATCTGGTGTTAAAATAGGTCATGGCTTTGCTGCACAAAATGCTGTGCAAACATACCACAGCAGACCTCCAGCTGAGTTGTCACAGAGCCATCATTTTTATTGGAAAATCAATGTAAAGCCTCTCTGCCAGCTCTGTGATACTTTTTTTTTCCTGGGACAAACTTCTGAAGTAACTTGAAGGAATTGTTTTCTGAGATTTGCAAAGTGGAGGTGATCATCTAGAGGCGTTGTTTTACCTTGTTAAAACAAAGTCATACAGTTCACCTCCTTAGGAAACAGAATTTGTCCTTGAGTTGTGAGGAAGCTGAGAGTTTGGGGATGTTTGTGGGAAGATGGACTGGTTGCTGAAAGTGGTTTTGCATAGAAAAAGAGCAAAGTTGTGTCTGTATGAATGAGATTGCCATCTCTGATCATTCTGGACTCATGGACCGTCAGTGGTGTTAATACTGACCATTCAGCACTGGCAATAGGGGAGGGAAGGCCAGTGTTTAAAAAAATAAAAGGAGAATTGGAGATATAGATGCATGTAACTAGATTCCCTTCATTTAGCATCTCCCGTTACATAAGTGTAACAAAGCTCTTCTTTATGAATGTAGAGAGATTTGTAACAGGGTGTGACTTGAAAGCTGAGGAAAAAGGTTGCAGAACATGAAGTCTTGCTGAATTATATGGAATATAGTCACATCTCTAGCTTTCCCAAGGTATTTCACTAATTACAGTGAAAATGGCATATTGAGAATATTTTTTCTGTTGTAATTCCTGTCAATTAAGTGTGTAAAGTAAATCTGTAAGAATCCTGGTAACACTGGGCAGTAGCCAGAATTGCAGAGAAAACAATTCACACAGAATAGAGAAGGGGTAAAGTACCAATCAAGAATTCCTCCTGCCTGGTTTAAGATTACATTTCTGTATCATATTCTCCTGTGTGCAGGTAATGCAGAATACAATGCAACCATCAATTCTCTTAGCAGCAACATAGTGTAAGGGGAATTTAAAGCTTGATACGCAGACACAAATTCAGTAACATTCATCATTGTGAAGATCTGAATTTGATTTAATGTATGCCCTCTGTTCTATTCTATCCTATCCTATTCTCTTCTCTTCTCTTCTCTTCTCTTCTCTTCTCTTCTCTTCTCTTCTCTTCTCTTCTCTTCTCTTCTCTTCTCTTCTCTTCTCTTCTCTTCTCTTCTCTTCTCTTCTCTTCTCTTCTCTTCTCTTCTCTTCTCTTCTCTTCTCTTCTCTTCTCTTCTCTTCNTTCTGTTCTGTTCTGTTCTATTCTATTCTATTCTATTCTATTCTATTCTATTCTATTCTATTCCATTCTATTCCATTCCATTCCATTCCATTCCACTCTACTCTGTTCTCAGTCTACTCTCATTTTATTCTGTCTAGTCTCATTTTATTCTCATTCTATTGTATTCTCATTCTATTCTGTTCTCATACTGTTTAATTCTCATCCTATTCTATTATCATTCTATTCCATTTTCTATTTTCAATTATATTAAAAATATTTTAAGTTCAATGTGTGAAAAGTATATTGATTCTGAATTAAAATGTTCATACAAGTTGTTAATGTGATTTCATTAATCCACTTAAAAAACATAAACATATTGTTGTTCTTGGTTATTTACATTAATCCCAGAAAGTAGTTCTTGAGGATTTCCTTTTGAATAACTCAAACATGTCAGTTTATCGTGGCATATGGATCAGCTTGTGCATATTGTCTTCAAAAGAGAGTAGTTACCAAGGGATCACTTTGCCAGGCAGCTATGTGACAGCATGGGGGATGGTCATCAGAGAGCAGGAGAGGATGACCAAGAAGACAATTTTAATAAAAGTTCATGAAAAAGTGTATCGGGTCTATTGTGATGAGGACATGTGAGATCAGTTTCCTTACTTTGGTAAAAACAAAAGTCCTGGTCAGTTTTAAACTTCTATTTCTACCGAGGTGCTGTCCCTGCAGCTACTGGCACATACACAATGCAAAGATATATAGGTCATCCCCTATTATCAAGTTGGTAATGGAGAAGAAATGTGCCCAGGGAACTTCGCGGAAGGCAGCCCGTCAGATCTGGTTTACATTTGTCCAGAGCGAGAATTTCCTTTGCTACTTATTGGCGTCTGCTTAGCATGAGTGAGATGATGGGGAAAGGCTGTCTGCAATGAATCAGACTCACTCTGGACAGATAAAATAGAAAGGCAACAGCAGGGACTTAGTATTGCAATCTGGGAAAGAAAAATAATAAGAAAAAAGGGATTAAAGTGATAATTTTTAGTCGACAGTCTTTGTTTATAAAGCTACAGTCATCTCTAATGGGGAAAGTGAATTTCCTGGATAGCACATATATATGCTGCCCTGGAGTTACTTGATTAAATAATTGATGGCAAATGAAAACAAAACTGCATGTAGGATGATAAATGACATCGGCCATCTCTGGCACCCCCAATTTTTCTTCTTTGTGTGAATTACTCCAGTACCACCAAAGCTTCTGAGGGACCGTTTTTTCTTAATCTCTCACTCCTGCAGGAAAGCCAGCTTGTACACGTGAGTCCTCACCTGGTAAATCAGCCTGAATCAGGAAAGAGACAGAAAAAAGCGGTTCCTCCTGGAGTACAGTGCTATCTGGTGGGTACAGCTAACCGACGAGATATAGCCATTTTGGTCAAAAGAGCTATTATTCTTCATCCTTCCAGGCTTCATCTTCTGGAGCTTGTACATGGGCTGCACTGGCTTCCCAACAGCCTGCTCATGAAGAGAGCCAAGAAGGTAGGGCAGTTAGTTCCTCTCCTGAGGTAAAGAATGCCTTCTCTGAGTCATATGACCCAGGCTAGTCCACAGACAGGAAATATAAAAAGCTTTGTGAAGCCCTTCATAGTGAAAGATGTGGAGACCTACAAATGATAGATGTGGGCAAATGCGAACACCATGGTGTAACCCTGAAATCTGGGCCAGAAAGCCAATTCAGCATGATGACCACAATAAGGACAGATCTTGCCTCTTGCCTGCCTCCCCTTTTCTACAGCCTGAGCCGACTCCTGCCTAGCAAGAGTGCTCCGCATTGTAGAAGAACAACAACAACTTGGCATTGGAGATATCCTGCAAGGCACACCAATAGGAAATGATACCAGGGGTTTCATACAGAAGAAGCTCCAGTGCAGCACCAGACTTCATCAATCATCATGTTCTTGGCTCTCATTTTGTAAGCAGACCATCAAAGTCAGCTTTGGTTTGTTTGTCACAATTACTAGAGTAGTACTCATCGGCATGTTAATGTAGAAGGTTGAGGTGTTTGGCATTCAGGTCAATATGCCACCTGTAGATATTCTCTATCTTTGCACAGTGCTTGTTAGTGTAACACTCAGGAACGGACTAATGTTGTGTGAATAATTTCAACAGGGCTAGATTGTTCAGAGCTACTCACCCCCAAGCACATTATTTTTAAAAGCCTTATTTAAATTCACAGGAAGCAGAGAAGGCTGAACGTATGAAATGCTGCCTCACAGCTAGGTGCCGTTTTAAAGAGATTAACCCTTTGGGAGGGTCTAACTTTGTTTATAAATTCTTTGCCACCTGCTCAGTGGAGAATGAAAAAGATCCACTCCCTGTCCCAACACAACCCAAGTGTGTAGGTGAAACTCAGAGAAAACCAACACATGACAGTCTCACAGGGCTAAAAGCTGAAAGGTGTGGTCTGATCTTTGGGTCCACATTAATAATACAGTTTCTTCCAAGAACGTCATATATTAGTCAATGCTCACCACAGTAAAGTTTAAAAAGCCACGGGGACCTATAAGGAGTCCATAAATACATTTCTCTAAGTCATTCTTAAGACTGTAATTAGTGAGGAAATTGGCTTTTCTGTTTCAGGCCCGAGACGTTAGGCTGATGCAATTTTTGTTGTTTTTATAGTGCAAAAAAACCCGTTCTCTGTAATCATCATCAGGAATAATCTTACAGGACAAGAGTTCCTTTTCTCCAGAATATTATCCATTGTGCCACAAAAGACATTTCCTGTGTCACATTAACATTTGAGTGGAAGATTTTTCTTTATTCTGGAAGAGTCTCTAATACTTCTTTTATGCCAGAAAAGGTTAAACCATTTATTTTGATTTCTGGTACAGCACTATGAGAGTGTGTGTGTGTGGAGGATGTGACCTTGGAGGCCAAAGTTATGAGCACCCTGGAGTCCGCAGCAGTGGAGGAATAGGACAAAGCTTGAGAGAAAAACTGTCCTTTATACGGCTTTGGAGTGTGTTGGGTCACAGACTCCCCCATGCCTCCAGCGTGCTGTGCACACTAAAATACGTCCACGCGTCCCAGACTGCCGTGTGATGTAGCTTTGTAGTGTCTTGATTTCCTCCACATGAGTTTTGTACGACAGTTTTCTGGAGCGAGATTGTGAAGTTTAATTCACTTACAGTGGGAGAAGACAAGAAGTTGTAGGACTGCAGTCACCTACGTATAGCCCAGTGAAATACATCTACAAGATACGCTAGGGGAGCACACGAATGTGTGCCCAGAAACAATCAAAGGCGATGTTGCTGCTGTTATTTTTATGGTTGTTATTGTTATGGTTATTACCTGCTATTAATTTTTTTTTACCTGTGAAGAGGTTGGAAACTTGGAGAGTGGTGACATCGTCACTGCTTTTTTACTGAAAACTAGCTCAAGACAATGCAAATCTTTTGATTATGTAGGGCAAGGACTTTATCAAAGAGCAGATGTCACCATTATGCTTCAAAATACTGTTGTGCCTAAGTGTTTTCAGCTTGTTAGCTGAATGAGATGGTAGCTGACTATTTACAGTGATCTGAAGGGTTTTTTGGAGGTACTTGGGACTGAAAATTTTGGCACTCTTTCTTTCCGATATGGACATTGTTACTGGACTCCATAGCTCCTATATTTCAAGATTTGCCTAATATCCTCATATTTACTTTAAATTGTCCAGGAAGAAGACTAACATCAAGGATATGGAGGCCTGGCCATGGAGTAGATTCTTGGATAGGAGCCTGACTTACCACCGTTCCAAGTTCCCATTGGTTTTATTGCATTTTCAATATGGATCAAAGGTACTTCTGTGTTTTTAATAGATCTGATTCTGTTTGTGTGAGGAGAAGTTTATGGTGCAGACACGTTATATTGCCATTTATGTAAGAACAGTCTGGTATGAGTCCAGAACTAATAACTAGGATTGTCCAAACACTGTGAGAAAAGGGTAGAAACTGAGGAAAGGAACAGATACAGCCACAGTTGCTTGCTCTGCTTTGGTCCCTCTATTCCTTCCAAATCTAAGGATCAAAGTTTTCACATTCACTGGTTTGATACAGGCTGAATTAACGTCAGGCTTGGATAACCCTCAGGTTGTAGCAGCTTTTTAATCTCTAGCACAACATGAAACTTTCATTTGGTTTCCAAGGGACTTGGGTTTGAATTTCTACTAAATTAAGTTGTTTGACTATTAGGGCCTCTGAAAACTGAACTCTTCCATCCTTTTCCATTCAATTTCATGCTTCTAATTTCTGTGCTTCTAATTAAAGGGATGTTTAATGTCAGGCATCTAACTCGAACAGATGTGGCAAGTTGTTGAGAAATGTAAGTTACGAAACCTTTGATACGAATGAAGTTTTCTCTTTCAAAAAGCTCTTATGTCAAAAGTAAAGACAAGTCGCTGCTTTTGCTCTTCTTAAGTGCTGGATGTTAGACATTAATCATTGAACTGGAAATCCAATTACATGATTATTAATCAGATGCATCTTTTTCAACTTGGGGAAAAAAGGCCAAGTGAAACAAGAAAGTCCACTGGGAAACACTGCCAATTAAAGCAATTAAAAGAGGATACGGAATTCTTAATTCTTACACTTGGCTAGAAAGATGATTGACTGGGCTTGACTCCTCTGGGAGAGGGTGTGCTGGGCAGTTTTTTATTTGCTTCTTAAGATCAAATGCTTATCTTTTCTTTCTGAGGCATAATTAATTTTCTTCGCAAGGAACTGTATTCATTATGATATGGGTAGCTGATCAAGTTTAAAACGTTTGATCACGTTAAGTGATGCTTGTCAGTTAACATTCCCACTCATGGAGAGAAGCACATATTCTTCCACTCTCATAACATTCTGCAGACAGACTTTCTGACAGCTGAAGTGTAGCCAGTAAATTTCTTTTCCATTAGTTGCAAATTGTACAATAATATACTAAAGTAATTACACCATAAATCTTCTTGCTGTGAAGTTGGGCTCTGTGGTACACACTCATAAAATAGTGGAGTAGCAAATAAAATCACTGCATCTGTCTATATTGGTCTAGCGGTAACTTTTCCAAGGGTGGTCTAAAACATTGACAAGAGTAAATTGGGAGGAACTGGAAGGAATTACATGTTTCTTGTGTTTTTATAAGATTAGGGCTATACTTCTTCAGTAATGATGGCTACCTGATAGCTGTGCGTTGGTCAGAGCAAGGATTATTGGAACAATCTCTATACATGTGCATTGTGAACTTGAATATAATATTCCCATCATCATCATCCATGTTTGTACTAAATAAGTAGCTGCCAATATTTTGCTTAGGTCCCTAGAAAAGAACAGACAGGTCCTGCACCTAAAGCACTCATTCAGTACCTGGATGTGAAGTGTTATTTGTTATCATTCACCACTATATTGCAAACTGTGGCAATAAAATTATGATTCCTAGGCAAGTTGGTTTCCAAAGCCAAGGCCTCAGCTGGAGACAGAGCTGCCTGTAACCTTCCTGGTATTCCTTGAATTGTGCAATAGAAAAGGTCCTTCCATTTCTGGGAAAGGATGGCAGCAGCCATCCCATCTCATCTCATCTCATCCTACAGTTTTTTCCCTTTAGGCTAAAGACTGTAAAGGTCTCTTCATTTACACAGAGACTGGGGTCTGATGGTCTTTCTCCAATCTGTGATAGATGTTTGCACTCAGACAGCCATGCAGCTTTTATAGGGCAAGAGGCAGGTCCTTGAAACTTCATTGACCCCAAGGAGGGGGATGTGTGTGTGCACTTTGTACAGCACCTGCTTGGCCACTTTCCTTTTCCAAGTGGGCCACCAGTCTCCAAGGAAAGCCATGTATTGCTTAAGAGCTGTGGATACAGCTCTTCCATTGCCCAGCTGGATTTATAGGACCCCATGCAAAGTTCAATTTGTTCCAGTGTGTGTGGCTCAGCAGTCAGAGTGTGTGAGCTTTGCTCTCTCCCCAGAGCAATGTCAGGGTTGCCATTCACTCCTTCAGTTTAAGGGGTGGTATTTATACAGGTTGGGTTCATTCCAGGACCTTTCATTTCTTGTGGTTTGGTGGCACAGGTGGAGAGGTGGAGTCGTGTCAGTGGTTGAATCGCTGGAGAAAAGAGTGCAGAGGCAGGGTAGGAAAAATTTAAGCTGAAAAAGCCAACATTGCAGCTTCTGATTCTGCATAACACTGCAGCCACAGACCTCTGCCAGGGATCAGCAGTGGTACCAAGAGCACAAATAATCCCCAGTGTGGAAGCATTCCGGGTGAATGGGCTTTGCTATTCTGTGAATAATTGCCTTCATACAGGCAGCATCTTTGATTGGGTCTTGAGCAACAGTAGTGTGAAATAGGCATTTGACTTTGATTCATGTAGGAACCAAGCGTGTACAGGAGCACTGGAGAGAGATTTTCCCTGCACATCAAGGCCCAGGAAGTATATTTGATTATATTCACTATATTTGGTGTGATTTGCTGCATTCAGATATTCAGCTGCAATTAAGCCGTTAGAGACTCATCATTACTCTTCAGCTCTGTGCTACCTATCAGTCTGTTCCTTCACACAGCTTATGGCCTTATTCTGAACACTTTGATTAGGAAATATCCCTGCCTTGGAGGTGCTGCTTATGGCAAGACTTCTATGTGCATCTCCTGTCAATACCTAAGTCTCTTCCATTCAAGTCTCTTTAGGCACTTGTCTCTCAAATGACAATTATTCTGTCTCATCTGACTCAGAGATCTCTCAAAACCATGCAGAGCTGGTACACTGACATTAGACCCCAAATAAATTGCTTATTCCCTGATACTCGAGCATATTCCTTGCTGAATTTATTTTTTTCCCTCCAATTAGGATTTCTTAGGATGTTGAGATTCATCAAAATTATCTCCTGCTTTCCTCCTTCCTAAAAAGGCTCAGTGTATTTACTGTATTTGAAGTGCTTTGCATTTGAACCTGCTTCCTGCTTTTCACTTCACTCTCTCATAAATGATAGTACAAAACCAGGGGACGTTTAATTGTACTTCTGATGGGAAAGCTTTTGTTAGAAAAGTCACCATGCAGATGGCAGTGACTCCTCTGCTCTTGAGGGAGCTGTCTTTCAGGTAATCATAGAATCATAGAATCATTAGGGATTGGAAGGGACCTCGAAAGATCATCTAGTCCAATCCTCCTGCCACAGCAGGATCACCTAGACCAAGTCACACATTCAGTCAGGGTTACAAGGGACCACAGGACCATCCAGTTACAACTCCCCTGCCATGGGCAAGGACACCCCACCCTAGATCAGGCTGGCCAGAGCCCCATCCAGCCCGGCCTTAAACACCTCCAAGGACAGGGCCTCCACCACCTCCCTGGGCAACCCATTCCAGACTCTCACCACTCTCATGGTGAAGAACTTCCTCCTCACATCCACTCTAAATCTACCCATCTCCAGCTTTGCTCCATTCCCCCTAGTCCTGTCGCTACCTGACATCCTAAAAAGCCCCTCCCCAGCCTTTTTGTAGCCCCCTTCATATACTGGAAGGTCACAACAAGGTCACCTGGGAGCCTCCTCTTCTCCAGACTGAACAGCCCCAACTCTCTCAGTCTGGCCTCATAGGAGAGGTGCTCCAGATCATTCTTGTGGCCCTCCTCTGCACTCGCTCCAGCACGTCCAGATCCTTCTTGTAATAAGGGCTCCAGAACTGGATGCAGTGCTCCAGGTGAGGTCTCACCAGAGTGGAGTGGAGGGGGAGAATCACTTCCCTTGACCTGCTGGCCACACTTCTCCTGATGCAGCCCAGGATCTGGTTTGCCTTCCAGGCCACAAGTGCACATTTTCGTCCACAAGCAGCCCCAAGTCCCTCTCCTCAGGGCTGCTCTGCAGCCAGTCACTGCCCAGCCTGTATTTGTGCTTAGGATTGCCTCGACCCAGATGCAGGACCTTACACTTGGTCTTGTTGAACCCCATGAGGTTGGCTTGTGTCCACCTCTTCATCCTATCCAGGTCCCTCTGGATGGCATCCCTGCCCTCCAGCGTGTCTGCTGCACCACACAGCTTGGTGTCATCAGCAAACTTGCTGAGGGTGCACTCAATGCCTCTGTCCATGTCACCGACAAAGATGTTGAACAAGACTGGTCCCAGGACCGATCCCTGAGGGACTCTGCTTGTCACTGGCCTTCACTTGGACATGGATCCATCAACAACCACTCTCTGGGTGAGGCCATCAAGCCAGTTCTTTACCCATCTAGTGGTCCACCCATCAAAGCCATGTTCCACCAGCTTGGAGACTACAATGTGGTGCGGGACAGTGTCAAAGGCTTGCTCAGGTCTGGGTAAATGACATCAGTCGCCCACCCCTCATCCATTAATGTTGTGACCTGTTCATAGAAGGCCACCAGGTTTGTCAGGCAGGATTTGCCCTTGGCGAAGCCATGCTGATTTTGCCCAATCACCTCTTCACTATTCTCCTGTCTCAGTAGTGCCTCCAGGAGGATCTGCTCCATGATCTTACCGGGCACAGAGGTGAGACTAATAAAATCATATAAACGGGTGGTACACAAACGCCCCATCCAACTTGCTTGGACTTTATCTCTACCCTTCTGAAAGAGAGGGGAGAAAGCAGGGGACACAGAGGGAGGGGCCCTATGGATCCCTGAGTTTTGGGAGATCTCCCCCACTGCACTAAGAGGACACACTAGATGTTGTGAATATCAAGTCTAAACCTACTGTGCTGTAACTTAAACCCTTTCCCTCTTGTTCTATTGCTAATTGCCTGTGAGAAGAGACTAGCACCAGCCCCTCCATAACATCCTTTCAGTTAGTTGTAGAGGGTGATATCTCCTCTAAGCCTCCTCTTCTTCAAGCTAAAGAGCCCCAGCTCTTTCAATCTTTCCTCATAAGATTTATTCTCCAGGCCCTTCACCAGCTTAGTTGCCCTCCTCTGCACCTGTTCCAGCACCTCCACAGCTTTCTTGTATAGAGATGTCTAAAACTGGTGGTCAGGCACTGGAATGGGCTTCCCAGGGAGGTGGTTGAGTCATCATCCCTGGATGGGTTTAAAGATTGTTTGGATGAGGTGTTAAGGGATATGGTTTAGGGGTGAACTTGTATGGTAGGGTAGATGGTTGAACTTGATGATCCCAGGCATCTTTTCCAACCAGAATGATTCTGTGATTCTGTGTGAAAACGGAAGAGACAATGGACATGAAACTCATGTGGTGGTAATCTATTTCTAACCTTTTCTTACCTATCTCTTGTCTTTCTTTTTCTCAATATCTCAATATCAATACCTCAATATATTTTTGCCCCAATTCAGCTCTGCTCTCGATTGATTGAAGCATATTCCTCGAGCGTGTTTGCGTCAGCTCCTATGTTCATTGATAGCTTTGAACTTCCCCCAAATCTGCATCCAAACTGGATGGCAACACTCTACCAAGCCCACTGCTAGAGCAAGCCCTTAAGCTCCATATCTGAGCAATTTTTAAACACGTTCAGAAATAGAAATTCAAGACACTTAAAGGCAACTCTTAATGTTCAATGCTTTTAACTGATGAGGGAGGCCAGAAAGTAGACAGACTTCTCCCTGTATGTATCCTTCACTCTGGAAGCTTTAATCTTGTTTAGACTTGGTCTGATATGGACACAGGTTTTATTTGAAGAAATGACTCTCTGCGAGAGCATAGGTACAATTTTACCTGTATCTAATCAGCTTTTTGTATTCTGTATCACAGATGACATTCCCTTTGAAATCCCCAGGATGGTTTCAGGTAGGTTAGGGTTTGTTTTCAGTTACTAGTAAGAGTAGATCCAGCCAAGATGGAACTTTAACCCAACCTTTATGCTATACTGTGATCTGAAGATCATCATGAAAGATAACGGGCAAGTGATGGACACAATCCAAACAGTTAATTTATTTCTGTTCATGCACAAATCACAAAAAATTTCAAGTTTTAAGTAGATTTGCATTCAACTCCCGTTCTCCTTCTCTAGAGTCATGATATATTTTGCCTGGTAATAGACGTGTCCAGTCACTGCAGATGCTAATGTTATGCTTTCACTATGACTTTACCTCTCAGTTATAGTCTCTTAAGGACAAAAAGCATTAAATGAAGCTGTAAAGCAGAGAATTTTGTAGTGTTTTAAAATCAATGAGCATTTTCTGCCCTGAAGTGTTCTTTCCCTGGGAGTACCTCTAGTATCTGTTTTAAGCTTCCTTGGAGTTCAAGTGTTTTTATGTCTCTATTTAAAGAAATGTGGGCTGTGCTCTGTTATGTTTGTGTTGCAGGTGCAGGAGAGGTGGAAAGCTGAGATGTGTTTTTAGTATTTTTCTATACTTCTTAGATGAGATACTGTATCATATTGATTCTACTTTATCCTTATTTTTCATTGTTGCAAAATGTCCATCCACACAAAACTCTGCCCCAACTTTTAACAAATAAACTAAATCGGAATAGACAGAACAAGAAGAGAAAAAAAGAAAGAAAAGTGGAAGAGAAGTAAATTGATATTAATTTCTTACAGTAAGAATTTACAGTTACTTTGGTAATAGCCAGATCTGTTACAAATGCTATACTTACACTTTTTAAATTAAACACTTTGAAGAGAACAACACAAAACTAGCCACTAACCTTTGTGCTTCCAAAACTGTCATGAGAAAGAAGAGTTTTAGGGATGGATTAGAGCAGGGGTCCTCAAATTTTTTAAACAGGGGGCCAGTTCACTGTCCCTCAGACACTGTTGGGGGCCGAGCTATAGTTTGGAAAAAAAAGAACAAATTCCTATGCACACTGCACACATTTTATTTGTAGTAGTGCACAAAAAACAGGAAAAAGAATGAAATATTTAAAATTAAGAACAATTGTAACCAACAAAAACAAATAACATTTCAATGTGCGCTTCCCACTGGTGCTGGCTGGTTTGTGCTGCCTGGCTTGTCCTGCCTGGGAGCTGGAGGGAGGGAGGGAGAGAGAGATGGGGGAGCCACCGACCTCGCTGATGCCACCACCCCCCTCCGCCCAGCCGCACAGTCGGCAGGAAGTCATCTGTGCTGCTCGTTTTCCCTCCACCAACCCCTTGCCAGCCACACTGGAGACCCTGGGGAGCCGCATCCGGCCCCCGGGCCAGGGCTTGAGGACCCCTGGATTAGAGTCTCCTCACTGTCTAAATTCCCTGCCATGCTTTGCTGGATACAGAGAAGCAAATCCAAACCATTCACTGCACATCTTGCCTTGCTTTTATTTACACTTTGCACCAGGATGCAGCTGTACTGACTCTCTCCAAGTATGACAAGGCCATATTCATAATTCTGTGTTTAAATACTCCTTGTGTTTTCAGTCTCTTGTAGTACACATCATAGTAGGCCATTAAACTATCATCTCTGATGGGTTTCTAAGAAATTTTTCATTTTGCCTGCAGCTGATGAAATGAATGATTATGATTTACTCCTTACTAAAAGCATTTCTCATTTAAACTCCCACACTTCCCTGAGCATTCAGTCCTGGTAAAACCTAATGCCTTTATCATTTCAATTCATGAACTCTGACAAGTGTTTAAACAGAGTCCAAAGGGCTCCTCCAGGTATCTCTCATTTGTGTTGCAACCTGGATTGCTTTGTCAGAGGTCCCATTTCCTCTAGAGTTCAGCCTTTATGGCAATCTAGGTCAATTCTATGCAATTATGGAAGACTAGATAAAGTTTTTCTATTAGTTGCTAGGAAAAAAAAGCTTATTGGACAGGGAGCTGGGAAGTTTTGTTTTCTGAAATTTTCTCCCTCTTGCTCTTTTTCTGGGAACTGCAGAGACACAAGCACAAGTCTCAATTTATTTTACAGTTCCATGATGGAATTCACCCAACTGAATGAGTACTAAAGATTGGCAAACTCTTAAAAAGAAGACATATTTTGTAATATCCAGGTGACTATCAAATCTGGGAGAACCCGTGGGAAAAGACAGACTGCATGGGAAAGGTGGAACTGGCTGTTATTTTTCCAGTGTTTATTTAAAGTCCAAGGCCCAGACAGTTCCCAAACCATCAGAAACTTTCAGAAAGTTATTCTGTTTTCTGTGTGTGTTGTCATACCCTCTCGATGTCGTACTATATGTTTGTTCCTTGTTCCTGCAGAGATAATTCAGGGACCTTCCAGTGTAAGGTGACATTCTGGCAAGGACTGAGAGAGATGAAGTTGATTCATGCTAGTAGACTTAATGGCATTAAGAGCTAGAATAAACACATTTAGTCTGTGTTGTGCCCTGATCAAAGGATATTCTCCCCATTCCTCACATAAGTCAGGGTGTCAGGGTGTTTCACAGATGGGGTCATTGTGGTAAGCACTGAGCATCACTCAGGAAGCACAGAGGGAGATGCTGTTTTTCTAGAAGAGATTTCCATGGCATTTTTGATTGGTTTTTGGCAGTGACAATCTTAGCTACTAAAAGGAACCCCAGGAAGAGTCAGACCTGTCACATCTGAAAAAAAAAAGAAGGAGAGAGAAAAGAGAAAATAAAAAGGGTTGAAGCCTGTGGCTGAGAGATAATCAATGCAGAAGACCATTTGGCAGGATTAGCAGAAGACTTTCACAGGTAGGACTGGGAATTCATGTTACCAATGTAAATATCAATTTGCATGATTAAATTTAAAATCTTACAGCTGCTTGATTCAGTGCAGTTTGTACCGTCTCATTCTCAGTGTGTTGGTGTATTTATGTCTTACACTTCTGAGTGTATTAGCCAATTTCTGCTAAATCACATGAAGGGGACCAGGACAGTAGGACTTGGGATAATTCAATTCCCATGAGGCTTTTGGAACATAGCAACTACAGATTGTGCCAAAGTGAAAACTAAGCACTCTGAGAAATTGTATTTGTTCCTTGGTTATACATCACTTACAGGATATTCTCAAAAGAAATGAGGAGACCACAGGAAATGCTTTTAAGCTGATATGCCGGAGGCTTAGAGCCATTTTAGCTTTCTGGTATGGGCGAAAGTCACTTTAGAGTGCTTAGATGGTGTAGCAATGCTACTTGTGAGATGACTTAAATCCCAGCTTTTCTACAGTGCCTACATTCTGCCTAGTAAAAAAGTCACAAACATGGAATAAAGCACGGGAGTGATCTCCACTGGAGATATATCTGTACCATCAGAAACTCAGAGAAACTGGAGAAAAACCCACTATGCCGCATTGAAATGAAATGGAGCACAGCCTAAGTGGAGTGAGTCATGTCCTCAGTCCTCAAATCGCAGTCAGGGAGATGAGGTGGTCAATGAGAACTCCAGTGTTTTTGCAGTCATTATTTTTGTATAGCCTTTGTATGTAGGAGCTCAGTCATGGTTGATGATCCCACCAGTCTGCACTGTGCAGATCTGAAAAAACAAAACCAAATTCCAACTCATGGAGACAAGTATATTCTGCTCGATTTTTGTTTTTATTCTACGTGTCACTGTTCCCTCATCTTTGCTCCTCCAAGGAGAAAAGGAAAATATTAAACATCTCATCTTGGGCAACAGGGAATAGTTCAGAGAGATTTTTCACCTCTGTACAATCCTTCAGAGTTGGTTCTTTGTTGGTAAGTCCTATCAGACACCTCAAGGTTTAGAGGAAGACATGGAGATATTTCAAATGCTGATTCAAAATGTCACTGATAACTCATTCTCCAACATGAGTCGATTTTAGAGGATCTGTGGGGTTAAGAGCAAATCAAAGAGTGAAGCTGGGGATCCCATCTGGTCTTCCTTATAGTTACAGAGTAGGGATAGGGGAAATCCAGGGACTTGACCCTCTCAGAGGCTTTAACATTCAGGTCTTTGCAGTTGAAAAGCAAACCAGGTGCTGAAATTGCAGCAAACATGCAATAATGGCTGCGTGCTGGCAGCTTCCCACGGGGAATGAGATCTCTATTTTACTACCAAAAATTACTCAGAGTAGTTCAGGAAAGCTGTGGAGTGTGGCTGAGGACAAATGTGTGACCCTCTAACAGAACTGCAGACTCAGGGACACGAGGGAAGCAAAATTTGCTGCTTCATGAAACGACACAAGAACTCCTGACTGAGCTAACCGAGAAAAGTCATGTCATGGTAGGAGGGGCTTTTTTTTCTTTTGCTAAACCTTCCTCACAATTAGCTCACTTGTTATCTGCTAAGTCCTGGAATACTGCTGCTGAAAAAATGTCAAGGCATTTCTTATATTCTTCAATGCTTCAGTGAAGGAAACCACAAGTGACGACAAATCCAGCCATCAGCCAGTCCTTTATCATTAAACAGCATTATGAAAATCATCTCTCCTTCTTGATAGGCCAACAGCACCATTGATTGTACTATTCTCTGGTAGTTGGCGCCAGCCTTATGATTCTTTAAACCGCATAAAGATTGTCTTGGTTTCCTTTCAGCTGCCTAATTTGTTTCCTGACTCTCAGTGTAAGAACACACTCGGGACTACCTGGCTTTCTACCTTCAAGTACCCTATGAGGCTTCCTTTCTTATAGCAGCTCAAAACATCTTTCTTTGTGGTGGTGAACAGCAGGGCTTCAAATGGCTGAGTGAAAATCTCCTTAAAGATGTAAAATGTGACTCCTCCTTATCTACTGTATCTCAAGAAGATGGGCCTGTGCTTCTTACTGTAAGGATGGTCCACATCTGCATCACACAGTGGTGCTGGGAAACCTCGTGGTGTTTAATCTGTCTGTGCTTACAGGAACAACCCTGTGAAAGTAAGGGCTGCCATTACCCACTGTTTTAGAGACAAGGACAGAGACAGTTTAAGGCAACTAGTGGCTTGGGAGTCAGTGGCCTTCAAGTCACCCCTTCCTGCTCTGATGGTCTCTCTTGAAGTCATTTCTTCTGGCAGGTTTGTTTTCTAGCTGTATCTTTCTAACTTTGGTTACCACTGCTGAAGTTACACCAGCATCTCTACTGGAGTTTTGGAATGTGCACTTCATACCGTTTTCTTCTGTGTCCCCCTACGTGATACTGCTTTTGGTTTATTCAAAAACCTCTTCCTTATTTGATCTGCCACATAGGACATTCTACTGGCACAACGCGGCATGCGACAGAGTAGAAATCTAATGACTGCTGGACTGAATAATCTCAGGTCTCCCAGAGCTTTGTCTGATACCTCTTGTTTTGTCTTAAATGCTGGGAATGGGCTGCCCAGGGTGATGGTTGAGTCCCCATCCCTGGATGAGTTTAAAAGTCACTTAGATGTAGTGTTGGGGGATCTTGGTTTAGAGGTGAACTTGTAGAGTGGGGTTGATGGTTGGNCTTACACAATTGCGAAGTTGTCCTAGGCTGGTGGTGTGTTCTGAGTGGCCACTGTCAGGCCCTGCTGTGAGGTGTACCTTGGAAATACCTTGGAAGGCTGCAGCTTCTGGTGACAATAGTCCTGCAGCAGTGGTGCCTGCAGCAATACTCAAGGGAACCTGGGCTCAGCAGGGACACGCTGTTCTCCAGGAGCCATTCTGCCTTTGCAGAATTGAGAAACCTGGGCTTTCTGCTGCTCCTCTGTTCAGACTGCCTCAGGGGGTCAGGACCTAATACATCCCAAGATAACATTTACCCTGTATTAAGAACCTGGGAAACTTTATGCGAAGATGTCTCATTGCATTGTGTGGCAGAATATTACGAGCAAAGTAATATAATTGTGTTTTGCATGTAAAATGCAATCACAGAATCAATGGCAGATCTGTGTTAGATAGTTTTGTCCTGCTCTGGCAGGGGGGTTGGACTTGATGATCTCTTGGGTCCCTTCCAACCCCTAACATCCTATGATCCTATGATCTGTGGCAAAATCATGACTTACTTGGCGTGAAACTTTGAGTCTTCATTCAACACTAGTTGTAAAAGAACAGCAATAGCTGGAATCACCTCTCAATAGTAACACAACTGTTGCTTTAGGGCCTTCCTCTGTCCACTGGACTTGATTTCTTTTGAAGTTTTTTAAGTACTTGGAGTTTTGAAAAACTTTTGGCAACTTTTTTGTGTGCTGTGGTTAAGCAGGTGCATTTACTGCCAGAGGGCAATAAAATTAAAGAAGTCAATAGCAAATAACGACAACTATTTATCTTATTTGAGGTCTACAAAGCAACTAAACCTAGAATTGACTTTAAGTGGACACAAAAGAGAGTTTGTGTGATAAAGCTCCTTGTGGATCCCAGATCAACCCGGCATGTCTTTCTAGCTGGAATAGCAAGAGCCAGAATGTCATTTGGTGATGTGGCACAATATACCAGATTTAGAACTGTGTGACCCAGTTCAGGAAATGGTCAAACAAACTAAGGAAATCAGTTAACAACATGGACTAATCTAATGATTAAAAATCTTTGCTTGAAGTGAAATACGTAGAAGATTGTTAGGAATTGGGAGGCGTTTTCCTTGGCTTAGCTGCTGGGTGCTGAATACTCTTGAAAAATCTCACAGTGGCAGATAGAGAATAAGGCAATTTTCTTGAATTGGTGCCTGAAACTACTAAGTCTGTGAACACTCCCAGGAAACCCATCCAAGGATTTATTTGAGAATCAGCACATCAGGAGACCCTCTGGGAGCCTTCCTTCAGTCTTTCATAGATTGTAAGGCTCCAGCCAGCTGGATGTAAGTCATTAAAGCTCCTTATTCTATCCATTAGTACATTCATTAATATTTCTCAGTAACTTGGGACATAACATTTCTCATGCCAGGCTTTGAAAAGTTTTTCTTCCATCTAATTTTGACCTAGAGCTAGCTATAAGGACCAAAAGCTCACCACTGAGTGGAAGAAGAACTTGTAAAATCTGTCATTCTGCACAAAACATTTTACTTCAGAGATTAAAGTCTTCCATGAAGCTGTTGGCTGTAGGGGTATTTAACTTTTGTCATTGGGCTCAGTGTTCCTGTCTGAAGCTTATTGAACTCCCTAACAGTAAAACAACGAGCTTTGCACAGCAGGTCTCAAAAAGAAAACCAAAGAAATACAAAAAATTCTTCTGGGACCTTAGGAACTGGATAAACTTTGTGCTAAATTGTTCATATACTCTAGAGATCTCTCCCATTACAAAACAGTTACCCTGATGACAAATAATTGCTTTTGGGTAGAAATCCAGAATCACAGAACTACAGAACTATTGAGGCGGGAAGGAATCTCTGGAGATCTTGCTCAACGCTCAAGCAGGACCACCTAGAACCAGTTGCCTAGAACCATGTCTAGATGGCTTTAGGATACCCACAGTGGGATCAAAGTTTTCTGTCACAGAATCACAGAACTTTAGGGATTGGAAAGGACCTTGAAAGATCATCTTGTCAAATCCCCCTGCCACAGCAGGATCACCTAGACCAAGTCACACAGGAACACATCCAGGTGGGTTTTAAACACCTGCAGAGAAGGAGACTCCACAAGCCCCCTGGGCAGCCTGATCCAGCTCTCTGTCACCCTCACTGTGAGGGTGACATATCCATATATCCATATATCCATATATATATTCTAATATATATATGGAACTCCTACTTCATTGCATGCTTCTATTCATACACACATAAACACATTCATATACTCCTATACTTGCATTAATATAGGTGCTCATTTATATACACATGTATATCAATATGCATATTCATTATATGTATATAGTATACTTATATTTATAATATAGTATATTTAGAGTTATAATATAGTATGTAATTATAATACAGTATATAATCTAAATTTTATACTTTTAATATATGTATATATATAAAAATCTATAAATGATCACATATCTATATATGACAATGTATTTTATCAGCAACATTTGGGTGCTCAGCAGGACTTTGAGGATTTGCATTTACAGAGCAAACTGTAAAATGGAGGGAAACACCCCAGAACTATTTGATTGTACCAAGAAAAAAAGCTTTAGTGCTAAAGGCAGCAGGAGTGCTAATTGCTCTCTGAAGACAGTGATTTTGTTACTGTTAAAGCAAACAGTAAGCACTGGCTCCTCATCGCTTACCATGCTGTAATTTAGCCTGGAGGTCAGAGGTTAAACTTTTACTTTTTGCTCCTGGCCATACATGAGAAAACTCATTAAGTAGGTTTTTTTTAATAAAGTCCCTTCCTTCCTACGAGGAATTCTTAGGAATTCTTTTCCTAAGAGAAGAGAACCAGGGGCAGTGGAAAGAGACTCAGAGCCTGCAGGGTGTACATTGCTGCCAAAGTCAATATTCCTTTCTGTGCACAAAACAAGGAGCCCTCAGGCTTCAAAAACAAGTACAAGAACTCACTTTCTGCAGGTTTTTATTCTAGCTTTTAATTTAGGATGTCATGTTTTCATTCGTGCATACCCAGCAATCCTGGCATTAGAGTTTTCCTTCAGTGCTTCTAACCAACCTGGATATTCATGGTGCATCTCTGCTGATCAGCTGTTACTTATTTCTTCTATCTCTGGTTCCCCTGAAAGCAAGGAAAATCTCAGTAGCACCCTTTCTTAGTAAGGTCTAGATAGTGCTAGAGGAGTGTCATGTATCTGCTGAGATGAGCCACCTAACCAATGAAGACAGTGATATGGCCAGAGGGCCTGAAGTGATGATGGGATTAACTGACCCAGGAGAGAGTCCAGGCTGGAGACCATGCATTGCCCACATATTTTGACCTTTGTTCCTTGGATGACTCTCTTAGGGCACTGTGGGACCCTGTTGCTGAAAGTGTGGAGGGTTGCTAGGCTCCTGTTACCTTGCTCAGCAAGGGCTGACATTGAGGGCCATCTGATACCTTCAGCTGATGGACTGATACTGCTGGTGGTTCGATTGCAGCCACATTTCCTCCTGTGTATAGCAGTACTGGAGATGTTTAAGACCTGCTTGGATGTGTTCCTGTGTGACTTGGTCTGGGTGATCCTGCTGTTGCAGGGGGATTGGACTAGATGATCTTTTGAGGTCCCTTCCAATCCCTAATGATTCTATGATACTATATAGGGAACGAGAAGTAGAGCCTCTTGCAAAATGATGTATCCCTTCCTGCTGTGCCTACCCACAGCCTTCCATCCCAAGTAAGCATATTCTTGCCATGGGCTTAATGAAAGCCCATGAGGCCCACAAGGTCTGACAGAGGCTTCTGTCAGTGCTGTCAAGCCAGGACAAGGACATTTTGGCATTCCAAGCCAAATTCCTGCTATGGATTCAATGTGTCTCTTGGTACAAATGAAATTCAGAGGACTGAAATGAACATCTGTGTTTGCCTCCTTGCACTTGTACTCCTTCTCCAGGGTTGTATACATCTTTCTCCATCTCCCTCAGCTCAGAACATCTTGTTCTGCTGGGGTTTTTGCATAGTTGAGGACTTCAAAGTCTCTGCTTAATTTGTGTTTGCACTTCTAAGTGCTGAATAAAGGTGTTAGGCAGAGGCAGGTTCTTTCAAACTATTTGTGTATAAACATGAAAGTTATAACCCTCTGCTCCTTGCTCCTTTCATCTTTTCAGGCTCACACATAAAATGCAGTTGGGTTTTTGAGCTTTATAAAAAGTTTTATTAGAAGTGTGCCTCAGAAGTTCTGCTGAGCACCTTTTCTCTTCCTCCATTCCTTTTCTTTTGCTTTTTGCTTCCTTTTTCTTCTGCTTCCTTTTTTGCTTTAATTTAATTCTTTTTGGCATTAGATTCAAATGTTTTTGGTGGACAGCTTGTTGCATTGACGCTTTGGTACCTGCCCCCAAATTTGTCCATTGCATAGTCCCTGTCACCTCTGATGTGGGTGCAAATTTGTGGAAAATGGATTATTTCAGCATAGTGTTGCCTCATTATAACCAGACTGCCATGAGGAGAGATACTAAGGATGTCACTCGGTTGACACCACACAGAGCACAGCAGACAAAAATACTCAACTCTGAGATCTATTCCACTATATTTTTTGGGTATTCAAGCTTGAGGAATATTTCAACAGAAGGTGGGAACCAAAGCAGGAATGGCGATGACGTATCACAAAGAGAGATGCTTTCGAATGCTGCTGTATCATTCAGCAACATAGAAAGAATTTACTCTCCCTTGGGCTCCCAGCAGGCTTCCAGCTTTGTTTCCTTTGCACTCTTCAGGTAATTTGGTCTATTTACACCAAATTTAATTTCTTATATTGATACCAACTGGACAGTAGCATTGATATGTAAATAATGTAGCACACATAATTTCAGCTGTTGGTACATTCATGTCTAGGTTACAGTGTCTGGGTGACTCTAATGAAGACATTAATATCTACCTACTGACCAGAGGTAGGATCAAGAAATCGTAAGACTTTCTGTGCTTTACTCAAGAAAGTTCAAAGACACAGAGCAGCTGGACGTGTAGGCCGGTGACATATGATATTTGTTTTGCTGAGCCTTCCATTTGTTCCAATTTTATTTTAAATTAACATCCTAGTTACAAATATCTTCTTTAGGGGAGAAGAGGTAATTATCAGGCATCAGGACTTCCATGAGTGAATCACTCTAATGCCTTGCAGGAAGAACCCCATATGCACATGACTCTTCTCGGAAGTCTATGTTATTTGCTTGAGTTGACATTTGTGTCAGCTGGAATCTGATAATTTAACTGATAATAATTTGCTCTGGAGTGGCTGTGGATCTTCCAGTACTCATGCTACGAATTGTTGTCAAAACTTTACTGCTGGAAAGGTTATAAAGGGTTTAGGTCCTGGAGGTGTGCTTTAATTAATTTTTCTAATGTTGAGAGCAGTAGCTGTAGTTTTACTTTTCCATGGCTGAAACAAAACTTGCTGAAGTCCATTACAATTACTCGAAGGGCTTGATTTATGGTGCTTAGCCTGTACGTGGAGACAATAAATGTCCCAATATCCCGCAAACTGTGACATTCACCCACAGATATGTCTAAAGTTCCCTATGGTTAAGATACTGACCACGCCGAGGCTAGGCTAAAGGTATAGTGTAGCAGATGGAATTTGCAGCTCTTCCTTTGTAATGAGTATTTTCATGAGTATTTTCCTTGTTCACATTCTACCCACTGCTTTGGCGTAAAAGTGCGACGCAAGCTTTCTTTCGAGGTCCACAATGAATTCCTTAAAAGTGTGGTCAGACAGTTGCAAGAGATGAAATTTTCATCTCCCAGGTGAGAGGAGGCAGCTTCTTGCATACGTTTGTGGAGACTGTTTCCAGAAAAGGTAGTTTAAGAGAATCCATTTGATTTTATACTGCAAGATGCTGGAAGCGCAGTAGCTTTCAGTCTGTGCAGTTCAGCGAATACATCTTTAAATATGCATTGGTATCAGTATAAATTCGATATACATTAATATACAAAATGTTGGGTGATTGCCTGGGACCTGTGACCCTGCCTTTGCTAATACAGAAAACTCAGAAACCTGAGTTTGTTGTGGAAGGGAATGTGCTCCAGATGCTTTTTCACTTTTTTGAAATCCTTTGACTTTGCTGAAAACCTTCTCTGTGGTCTCTGAGGGTTGGTGCACCAAGGATTTGTAAGGCTGTAGGACAATGGGATGCTCAGCCTAAGAACTCCCACTTCTCATGAAGCCCACCTCCTCCCCAGCCTCACTCAGCACTTGGCCAGCAGCCAGCTACACGTGGCACGTTAAAGGATTAAGGCCTTAATGACAATGTTAAAATGCCACTATTAAATGGGGACTTCCATCCTGCAGAACACTGGAAAAATAACTTTTGTAAAACTGCTTCCTGAGCAGTATATACTGACTTTCCTTTATCTTCTCTATTTGTGTGCTATTAAGAATTATTCTTCCTCTCTACTCAGCCTCTGCTTGAGCAATTCAACACTGATTCATGATCCTGTGTTTTGTGCTGTCAAGATTTTACTTATATTTTTTAAGAAAAGGTATCTCAATAATTAATTACAGATAAATTATTGAAAAAGCAGCAGATGCAAAAGAAGAGTGCTCAGTATCTGAGAGGCTTTTCAAACACATCTTTGCGATATCACATATGTATATTTAATATTCAGTTATCAGAAAGAAATCGATGCTTGTCTGGAATTTGATGCTTCACGTTGTACCACGAACTACTGCAAAGAATTAGCATTTCCTGTCGACGTACATCTATCATCAATGCACATGTCTATTAAAAATATCTCCTGAGGGAAAAATATACTCATGTTTCTAGAGTATGCTTCTGTGAAGAAAGTGCTGTGTACTTGGGAAGTACAGCTTTGCTGTCAGATGAACAAAGTTGAGAGTAGACATTTAATTTTGCAGTTTTCTGCTTGTTTGAAAAGCTTATAGAATCTGAATGTTTACATGTATTAGGAACAGCTCCGGAGTTAATTACAGAAAGTTACTGAAACTTCAGTGCCTACTGAAAGAAGATTTAACCAAAGCTTTTGGTGTCTTCTCTAATGCAGGAAGGACTTTGACTGAGGTTAGTGTGTAATTGTGCATCTCTAAACCTCAGTAAGGGTTTGGATACCTGGTCTTAGCCCAGGGTAATGTGAGTTATACAACCTCTCTTGGAGTCATTGACTCAAGGAATGGTTGGGTCTGGAAGGGACCTCTGGAAGTTGTTCAGCCAAACATCCAGCCCAAAGCAGGGACCACTCCAAAGACAGATCAGATTGCTCAGGCCTTTGGGCTGAGTGTAGAGAGTCCACAGACTCACTGGTAAATGATTTTTTCTCTTTATGTCCTTATAGTTGTTGTCCCTTATCCTTTCCTTTTGCTTCTACAAGAGGGGCCTGGCTCCCTTTTGATAATCTTTCAGGTAGTAGAAGACAGCAATCAAAGTCCTCCTTAAAAATCTCACCTCCACACTGAACATCCTTGTGCTTACAGCCTCTCTGCGCGCAGTGTGTGCTCCAGCCGTGCCGACGGCCCTCCCCAGGATGTCAGCCAACTGTTACCTCATGCACGTGCAGTGTGTGCACAGTGCAAATGTGGATTTTTACTGCAGCTCAAGTGACAAACCCAAGTATGAATGAGCTCTGAGCAATGACGGCCACATAATTTTTTCCCACATCTGTGAATGTCTGTATCAATATTATGAGTTCTCTGCTCTTCCACCTCTCTGCTGATATGACTTTGAAGGGCTAACTGTGGCAGGAAGAGTCTTCCTCTTTAATGTGACTGTAAAATATTTAACAGTTTAGACTAGGAAAGAAATTTCAGGACCTAGTTCAACATTGCTTCTTTCCCTGTGAAAACCCATCTTCAAAGAGTTTCTCTGAGTACCAGGGATGCCAAAAGGAATATTTACATTGACTTTTGTCTGCTTTGCTTTCTGTTCTAAAGAAAATTCAATTTTCAACTAATCTATGAACTGCATTTGGCATAAAACATGGGCCATTTTCACATCTTGGATACCTCAAGGAGAGATGACTCCAAGGCTGAGCTTCTGCTTTCATGGAGAACAGCATAAAAACCACGCTCCTTGTTAGCAACACAGAAAGCACTGTGTGGGAAAATGAGCTGTCTTTGGAATGGCACAACTGATATTTTAGCCTCAGGATCCTTTTCTTTTCTAAAGGTCACAGCATGACTTTAAAGCTGAATATTGCAATGCATTTAAATATCTCAAATCAGGGGTAAACAAGATCTAGCAATATAAAACACAAATGAAGAAATTGCATCTACTTTCCTCACACCAGAATTGACTCGGTATAACAATCCAAGTAGTGGGGAAATCCATCTTTCAGTGCCATGATCTTGGACTCAAGAACACCTTCCTCACTGCAGAGAGGGATGATAACCTCTACAGTAAGGTGACTGGCTTAGCAGATGAGAGGAGAGCAATGGATGTTGTTTATCTTAACTTTAGAAAGTGACTTTCAAGAACGTTCTTCATTAGTTCCTCAGAGACAAGTTGATGAAGTATGGGGCCAATAAATGGAGATGGCATGGGGTGAAAGTGGTTGAATGGCTGGACCCAGAAGGGTGAGACCAGGACTACAAAGTCCAGTTAGAGGTCAGCACCAGTAGAGTACTCTAGGGGTTGATACTGGGTCATATACTGTTTAATTTTTCATTAGCTGTCCAGGTAATGGGACAAAGTGTACCCTTAGCAAGTTTGCAGGAGATACAGATACTAGTGACAGAACAAGAGGGAATGGGTTCAAGTTACAACAAAGTAGGTTTAGACTAGATATTAGGAAGAATTTATTCAAAGAAAGGGTGGTCAGGCACTGGAATAGGCTTCCCAGGGAGGTAGCTGAGTCGCCACCCCTGGGTGTGTTTAAAGATGGTTTGGATGAGATGTTGAGGGATGTGGTTTAGAGGTGAACTTGTAAGGTAGGGTAGATGGTTGGATTCAATGATCCCCAGGGTCTTTTCCAACCAGAGTGATTCTGTGATCTTGAACAGTTCTTTAAGAGATACTCAGAGCAAGGCTTTGCTGTTGCTGACTGCAGGTGTTCATTACAAAAAAACCTGATGGGCACATTAATCGCTCTCCACCAAAACGCAAGCCTTCTTACAAAGATTTTAACATATCAAAACCACCTTAATTAAAGCGTTTGAACCTTCAAAACATGCCAGTCATTCTATCTCTAAGATGATAAATCCTGCAAATCACTCTCATGACTATTTCTTTGCTAAAAAAAATCAATCAAATTGAAACCTCCTCAGTATGTGCATATTGACTTTTATTCCTAACATTGGTTTAACTCTAAGACCTATTAAGATAGAGATCAAAGTATCTACCAAGGAGTTCATTTAGGTTCTGTAAAAGGATGGAGTGCTAGGAAGAGAATATAAGAAAATGATAGAAAATACAGGTTTGCAATGTAATTTGTGATGGAAGCGTAATGGATGCTCGCTGTAATGATCCTGCTGAAGAGAAGATGCCCTGGACTTTGCCTAGAGAGAGAATAGGATGAAAGACAAAGTTTTATTGCACTTTTGCCTAATAGAAGGTGAATAACTGAGTTACATCAGAAGTTTGAATAAGAATTGAATGTGAAAGCTGAATGCATGTCCTAATCTGATGTCTTCATTGTAAAATAGTCTTTACTTGTGCTATACAGAGAGTTGGATAAGCTATGTTCCAGATCACCTCTGGACTCTGCACTTGAATTAAGGAACATAAAGGAGTGAACATCACTGTGTGAGCCGCCGTGGAGTGGCATGAAGATAGATGGTGTCTGGGATGAGACGGGGCTAAACGAAGAGAAGCAGCAATATGGGTTTTTCCATTGCAGTGAGTCACGAAAAGCAGGAATACACACATAAATTGAAGATATTTTTTTTGTTTCTCTTTCAGCTGCCACAAAGAAGTGGTCTCAGCAGATACACAGTTAAAGCAACCTGAGCTCCTCTCATGCACAGGGAGAAAGAATTGTTTCTTGCTTGCAGTGGGAGCTGCACACGTGTGTGCACATGTGCGCACAGACACTTAGAAATGGTTTTAAAATGTTGTATTTGACTTCCTGGCTAGTTTGAAAATTCTCTTCAAAAATAGCTCTCATGACTGCAGCCTGGCAGAGCTGTTCCTGCCTTGATTTAAATGGGAAAACTCAATTAGAGTTGAATCTGTTGCACTGAAATGGAATTGTCTCTTGCAGACAGAGCTCAGTCACGGACACAGGGCACTGTGAGTGAGAGGGGCTGGGAGAAGAGGAGGCCTTATCTGTGTGGAGGGCAGGCTTTGGGCTAGTTGGGACATGGATTTCATTGCTCATCTCCAAACATGTTCAAGGAAGTGCTGCTTCTTCCAGGCTTTTGCTTTCCAAATTTCTCCATGCCTGAGGAGCACTTCTGGGTCTGGAGATGGCAGGGACCAGGCACCATGACTTAGTTTATGAGGAAGATTTTCCTTTGCTTTGCCTCTCTGGCTTTGAAAAAAAAAAAAGGTATGTTTAACCAAGACATTTTCCTCAGGTTTAAGGATGCCATTTGTGTTCCTGTGATCTAGAAATGTTTGTGAGAATCTTGGCTGGGCTTTAGACATTTGTAAAATATTTGGTGTTTTGGTAGCAGGTGCACTACAGGAGACTCCCTCTTCCTTGTCCCTCCCAGTGTCCCACAACAGTTCCCATGTCCCTTGCTGCCTTCCAGCTCTGAGGGGGACCCTTCAATATTGCCTTTGGTGCTAGGACCCCTGAGCTGGCTTCTCTATGTTTCTCATCATGCTTAGATGCTTAGAAATCACCATCTCTGTTATCTGGGATCTCAGCCTTAGTTTCCATTTGCTCTGTAACTCATCTGTGTTAAACTGCTCCTCATAAATAGCAGCTTCCAGCATGACTTCTTTCATCTGTGCCTTACATTTGTTTGCAAGAAGGGAAAAAACCAGGTCCAGTTTATATCAGAGCGTCTGGCTCCCTCTGATCTGCCACCTGGAGACCTGGCCAACAGGGAACGTGTCTGCGAATGGGCCAAACCTTTGTTCCCCCTGCCTGTGCATTTGCCACCCTGCTGGTCTGGTAGGCAGCAAATACATCCCTCGACCCAACCCTTTGGGACCTGCTGGACACTGTTAGTGGCTACATGATGGTGGGCTGAACTGAGGTGGCATTGCACGTGCTCTGGTCACCTGCATTGGTGCAAGCAGCTGAGAAGCTCCTGCTGGCGCAGGCCAGGAACTTTTGTCAGGTGGTGACTGTCACTGTAGTAACACTCTTCATACTCCAGAGAGCCACTCCAGGAACGTTTAGTTCTGCCTGGTTTGTTCAGGATTTTGTTTTGGGTTTTTTTGGTAGATTGGGATTTTCCTTGGGTAGGTTTGAGAAAGACTGGAAAAGACACCATATATGAATTCTGATCACTTTGAGGATGGTGAAGACAAGGCCAGTTAGCAAGGTAAGAGCCATGCCTTGCACCGGGGGGGAATTTTCTGAGGAGGGTGTTCACAGTGAGTTTATTGGGTGTCTGGCACTTTTGCAGAAGAGGGAGAAACCCATCAGTGCCAAAGCTGCAGTGGATCCAGCAGCTGCCTGATGTTCCTAGGGCTGAGTAGGGCCCTCAGCAACTATCAGAATGTGTGAGAAGAAGAGATCACGCTCTCTGGAACAAATCCCATAGATACGTGAGCCAGGCAGAGTAATTTTCTGTAAATATCTCCTCAGAAAAAAATTGCTGAGCTATGGTAGCAAAAGATTGAAAACGAAGAACCACGTCATAGCTCAGACTATGGCTTCTGCAGCAATAGCAGCGACTGCAGCATTTAGGATAAACCCCAGTAGGGAAAATAGTGGTGGAGGTGAGGATGGGGATCAGGCTTGAGAGGGAAACATTCCTGGTCTCACACACTGTAGACACCATCCATGCAACCAGCTCTGCTGCAGCCAAAGTTTTACTGATGTCAGAAGAGAAAGAGCTAAAATGAACACAAAAGCTTGGCCTGTGCTGAGGTTCTTTAAAAACAGGTAAATATGACTGAAAAGAGAGGGCAAGCCCTTCCAACATGGCATGTCAGGAAAGTGTAGGGTGGGGTGATGCTGACATGCTGCTGGCTGCTCTGCTGTTCTGTGCCAGGCCATTAGCCCAGCTAATGCTGCAGAGAGGCATTCCAGTCACCCAGCCAAGTGAGTGAAGAGGTGGGGGCAGCTGGAGGCAGGGGAAGGGAGATTGCCTCCTCATGCTGGGCCCGCAGACAGTGGGAAACACCAACCAGTGATCAGCAGCCGTGGACTAGGTGAGAAAAAAATGCATCGCTGTGTGGAGTGGCATGTGGTGTGCAGCCACAGAGCCCTCTTGTGTTGTCTGCTGGGCTGCAGACCAGCCTGAGGAGCCAATTTCACAAGACCGAGGAGGGTGCAAAATGAGTGGCTTAGGTTTTCCTCCTCCGCCAGGTTTGTTGAGCCTGTGGGTATTTCTAAAAGGCAAGAATGGGAGGAATGAAATGGTCCAAGTCCCACTTGTCTGTGGGAGGAGGGGGATGTATTCTGCACAACTTCTAAAGAGCCATACATCAGGAGGAGGGCTTTACTCTGGAGCTGTTCCCATGGTGTTGCCTGTTATTAATTGTTTGGTTTTCCAGACAGTGTTATGGCTTTTTGCAGAAACCCAAGAACTTATTGTTTCAGCCAAAAGAAATCTATACAAATTTTTTTTGTTAAAAAAAATCCAGTTTAATTTTTTCCCGTGGAAAATAATGAATGTCTTCTTGAAAGTTAAGGGGAAAAAGTCACTCTTTGGCTGAACTGTCAAATCTCTGAAGACTAAAGGTTCACATGTGCTTCCTTCAGGCAGTATTAGAGCCACAATGGACTGTTCCACCCCACGTTTTTTATTCTGACCTGTGCAGTCATTGCTACAAAAGGAAAAATGGTTAGTGAAGAAAAAGAAAGGACACAAGTTCCTTACCCACCACCTTTTCCTCTTATAAATTAAGGATTATATTCACTCCTTTCTATAGTGCTCTGTGGTTTCCTCCAGCTCCTGCAAAACACCACTCTGCTTCAGTTGAAGTCTGCAAATGATGCCCTTCACTGCAATTTCCCCTTAACGGAAGCCACCTAAGACACGGGGTGTTTGTGCACGGAGCCCAGCTCTCCAGTGGAATCCCCAGGGGGACAATACCATTGTCCCCTGGCAGCCAAACATCACTGGACAGCTTCCCAGAAACCACAAACAGATTGAACAGTATGGGATTATTTTTTTCTCGCAATGGCACTGGTATGCTTGTTTCTGTTTTAATGGTTCCAAAAAGTGTAAAGCCAGAGAGGACTGTTAGAATTTTTTAAGCTGCTTACTGATGCTTTTGTGTAAATTCATCTATTAATTAGATAATCTATTAATTAGTTCATCTCCAGCAGATACTACCAACAAGGAAAAAAAGATGCCATCAAAGGCAAGAATGCTTTAAACCTAATGCGGGAGGAAGAAAAGGGCTGGAGAATGCTAATGGAAATATGTCCCATACTGCAGAAAAAGGTAAATGATGTCCTTTCCTGTGCACAAAATTACAATGAATCTGAACAGGGAGAAAATTATATCCTGCATTCAGGTCCAGGGGTCTCCAAAACCCCAAGAATACAAACAAGGACCGTACAACTCAATCATCTAAATACAGTGCAAGGAAGGTCTTGTTTTCAATCATGTCCATAAACAACAAACAGGGCTGGATGTCAGAATGTTTTCTTTCCCTATCTATAATCTGTTGAATAGACTCTTCTTGTGTATAACAACCATGTTTATGAGCTCAGGAGGTTATGAGAGGTTAGGAAGCTGATTTGTGTTTTGGAATTTCCTATCGACTGAACTGTCTTTTCCTAATAATTCAAGATGATGTCAAATGAAATAAAATCATTCCAATGATGATGGTATGTATGTGCCAGCTTCTATTTGAATAATATATCTTACAATATATCTATTTTGGCCGCTTAGGATTGGATTATTGATAGCAACTTATTTTTCTCTACATTGCAGCCAGTGTGATCTCATTTCATCCTAGTATTTGCAATGGAAATGTAAGAAAGAGGACCTGTTTTAGTGGTCCTTTTAGTTTATATCGATGCCACTTCTATTCTGAGCTGTTGCAGTAGCACCTTGCCAAAATATTCGGATTGAAATGATTTTATTATTTTTAAAGACCTTTCCTTCAAAACTTAAGTTAGTTAATGGAAATTATTGCAGATTTGAGAAATACTGCATTATTTCAGAACAAGCCTTCTTGGCCTTTTTTCTACCCCATCCTCAAAACATGTGTGCATAAAAGCTGGAAAGTACATACGTTTGGAAAACAGTCAGAATAGCTGTGAGTTACAGCGTGACTTTTTGGTGTTGACCTGTTATGCCAAGACAAACAAGGTGCTGCCCAGAGCATTCCTGAGTATAGCTCTGGTTACGCTTCTTGCCAAAATACTTATCCTTAGCGTGGCTCATGGTAGATACAGTTCTACTGATTTCCTCTCTCATGATCTTCTCACAAAGCCACTCCTACTGACTGTAATTGAACTGGCTTTATTACACTCTTAGGCTCTCCGCATGCTCTTGGTCTAATGTTCTTTTTTTTGAGATTAATGGTTACAACACAAAGAGCGAGCAAATGCAAAGCCTATAGGAGTAGCGTAGGGCAACGAAGATGATAAAAGAGGTGGAGCACCTCCCTTACGAGGAGAGGCTGAGGGAGCTGGGTCTCTTTAGCTTGGAGAAGAGGAGACTGAGGGCTGACCTCATTAATGTCTACAAATATTTGAGGGGTGGGTGTCAGGAGGATGGAACTGGGCTGTTCTCAGTGTCATGTAGTGATAGGACGAGGGGCAATGGTTGTAAGCTGGAACATAAGAGGTTCCACATCAACCTGAGAAGGAACTTCTTCAGGGTGAGGGTGACAGAGCACTGGAACAGGCTGCCCAGGGAGGTTGTGGAGTCTCCTTCTCTGGAGATATTCAAGACCCGACTGGATGGGTTCCTGTGTGACTTGGTTTAGGTGATCCTGCTGTTGCAGGCGGATTGGACTAAATGATCTTTCGGGGTCCATTCCGATCCGTAATGATTCTATGATTCTAGTCACAGAGCATCTTGTTGTGCCAGTTGGTTGTTTAGCCATCTGGAAAGCGATCAGGTGGGTATTATGGACACTTACATATTCTTCACCTTTTGAATTTGAGGAAAAGTTAAGCAACTGCTACAAGATGATCCCTGAAGCCTTCCAGTCCAGAGAAGAGTGAAGTATCATTTGGATGGGAAGTTGGGGAAAGAAGCTGAGGTGCCTGTGATGTGATTCTCGGGTGTAAGGTAAGTCTGTAAAAATGGTACAAGTTTTCAGGATTTATACTCTGTACGTGAATTTTGCTTCTCTGATCCCACTCATCTTTGTGTTGAGAATGTTTTCATGTGTTGCTTAAGACAAAGAATGTTATTTGCAAGCTGTCTGTGTCTGTTTCATGTTACCCTTGCCAGAAGGTGTCTCACTTGCATGGTCATTGCAAGAAACTATCTTCATTCTCTCAGAGATGTCTTTAGGAGCCTTGCAGATTGCTGTTTTGGTTTGGGATGTATTGCAGCCCGTCAGAAACATGATTAAGAGAATATATTAACCTAATCTGGGTAATGTGCATGCAAGGCTTGAATAAGCACAGCAAAATGCTAGTTAGAAGCAGAAGTATTTTTAACACGTAGATTCTGTTGAAAAAAGAAAAAGCCAAAAAAGAAAAGGGGAAAAGAGAGAAATAGGATGAAAGAAAAAACTGGCTAGTGAAGGGAATCAAGCACTGAACTGATTGGCAGAGCAGGAGGAGATGGGGGAAGATGGTACTTTGTGTATCAGAGAGTATTAGAGCAATGGGGGAATGCAGTCTGGATGATACAAGGGAAGCCTGTGAAGGGTGGAGGTTTCTGGTTAGAGGAGGTGGTGTAACCAGGAAAGAGGGATCATGTGTCTCAGGCTCTTGCTAACAGCTCTGCTGATGGTCACATCCCTGGGTTGCTCTGGTCTTTTACCCAGCTGGATCCCATCCACGTGAGATGTTCTCCCAGGGCTGAGCCCTGCTGTGACAGGAGGCTCTGTATCTCCGATTACAAATTAATTAACTCATTTGAGAGCGGGAGATATGATGGAATGAGGGGGAGAGAGAAAAAGCATAGCAAAGAGGTTGCCTTAATGAATTTGGCTTTCCTCAGTGAACGTTTGAAGACATGAAAGATGTTTTCAAGGAAGCAGGAAGGCTTGCTTAAGGAATGGATTATTCAGAGCTTAAAAAGTGCTGATTACAAATTGCTCTGTGTATGCTTTAGGTTGTTAAGTGTAAAGAGCTCTTAATAACTAAGCTAATAAACTCCTCACTGTTTCACCCTGATATTTTTATTTATGTCTTTGGAAATGTGCTAGTTTGCTGCATAAATAACAAGGCATATTTTGTCTTGGAGCAAATTGCAGACACGCTCAAAGATTTCTTCAATACAGTAGGTGAGATCTTTTTCATTTCTTCCGATGTTTTTGCATTTCATTTTGTCCACCAGTGAACTGGACACAAACTTTACCTTTAGATTTTTGTGGAGTATCTAGCAGATCTCTGATTTAAAGTGACACATGGACACTGCAAATGCTGATGGGGGAAATGTGTGCTTTTAAATGCAGGTTCGTTTAAAATGCTCTAAGATTTGGAATTTTTTTAATACCCCTGCCCAGGTAACTTGCTTCCTTAATTCCAAGTGAAAGCTCATGCCATCTTCTTTTTTTCAAAAGCAATTCTAAGACTGAGTTGCAAATAAGATTTTTCCCCAAGAAGGTGGGAGTTTAAAGTGAGTTCCCTTTGTCTGGTCAGCAGAAAGATCTCTTGAAAAAAAGCTGTTACTCGACTACTCTTCATGCCTCTCCCCAGGAGGCAGGCAAAGCCTATTTCAAATGTACTTATTGATCTGTGTTATGAAAACAATTAGAGTAGCATTCATGAGCCTTAAAAACCATAAGCAAGGATAATAACCATCCTTCACTTAATTCAATAAGTTTCGTGGGGGGTGTAATGTGCCTTTTGCTGTGCAGCTTCAGGAAATCATCTTGTTTACACGGCTTGAGGAGGCCCTGGTAATGTATTTAATAACAACAACAACAGGCCAAATAAGGCTTAGCAAACTACTTGGCTTCTGCAGCGTTGCAAACTCTCTGGTCTCTGCTATCATGCACACTGGCCTTGGCTGACCTCAGACCAACACTGGCCTCATGTCTGTGATAAGGGAGGGGACACATGTCCACCTGCTCTTTTCCTTTCTGTTGAGATGGAAAATACTCTGGGTAGGAGCTGCCTCTACCTGTCTCTCAGATAACACCTGCTAGAAAGTAAGGTCTCATTTCATCCAGGACTCTCAAGCACTATAGTAAAAGAAATAATTTTATGTAATGATTTCATTTGGTTTCCTGTCCCGGGCTTTGTCCAGAGACCCACAATGGAACTATTAGGCATGTCTGGAATTGTTACGAACCTCTACCCTAAAAGGTGATTGATTTGACTGAAGGTAATGCAGTGTAATTGTATGCCAGCCTCTGACTCTTCTTCTAAGAAAGCTCAGCTCCTGTCTCTCTGAAACTCATCTCAAGATGAATAAAAACTAGATTGCTCTGAAAGCTGCCGCTGCCCTTTCTCACCGAGCCAGCATTGTAGAAAGCAAAGGCATGTTGCCTGGATGCACATGTTGTATACCTACCTCTAGTACCAAGGATGTCCCCAGTCGCCTAAGACATTTGCCACATTTTCAGAATTTGACAGCATGTTCTGTCAAAAGTGAAAGTCCCGGGGGATCAGAAGTCCCCAGGACACTGGGAGCAGTGGAAAAACTGCATGTAGGTGCATTCATCTCAGCCTGTTCTGTTTTCTACAGCTTTATAGCAAGGTTTTGTCTTTGAGCCAGAAGTGTTTGAGTACAAATGTGCTGCACTGAGAGAGCTGCACTGGGAAAGCATGGCCAGCTCCTGCAGAGCTGATGAATAGTCAAATAGACGCAGCAGTTCTCCAGCACTGTTGACTACTATGAGAACTGGCTGGTTTCACTGAACTGCCTTTCTGATTATCAGAAGAGAATCTATTTATAGCAACTCTTTCAATGTTTATGGGGGTCTAAGCAATGTGTTGTTGTGCTGTCTAAAGAGGCCGTGGTGTTCATCTCTAGCATAAAACAAGGGAAAGTAATGTGATCCAGTGTCTGCCCAGGGAATAACATTGTTCTGAACCACTCTGTGAATGGAACAATAGAGGGACCCAGCTTTGTCTTGCTGAAGAAAGCACGTGAACCTGCAGAGTTCAGTTGTGATGGACAAACTTTGAAAAATATTTTGCAGCTGAGCTGAGAAAGGAAGCCAGTATTAGGGTGACAATCTTCTTTAAGCTCCTAGCTGTCTGTGTTAAAATGTCTTTCATGCCTTAGTTCTGTGCAAATACTAAACTTCTTTGTCACTGCCTTATCCTGAACCACCACACGTGGCCTGTTTTCTGCCATACCCACAGGATGGAGCCATTCCTGCTGGAGTTTGGTCCAGCTGCATTTCTTACCTGGAGTTATCACAAGTGTAGTATGGAAGTATTTGAGGCCAGGTTGATGGAATCATAGAATCATTAGGGATGAGAAGGGACCCTGAAAGATCATCTAGTCCAATCCCCCTGCCACAGTAGGATCACTTCACTGGAAAAGTTATAGAATCAGAATCACTCAGGTTTGGAAGGGACTACTTGATTATCCAGTTCCAACCATGGGCAGGGACACCCCACCCTAGACCAGGCTGGCCAGAGCCCCATCCAGCCTGGCCTTAAACACCTCCAGGGATGGGGCTTCAACCATCTCCCTGGGCAACCCATTCCACACTCTCACTACTCCCATGGTGAAGAGGTGTTCCTGCCTGTGACAGGGGTTTGAATCTAGATGATCTTTGACGTCCCTTCCAACCTACGCTGTTATGTGATTCTAAAATGGGAACACAGGAGAGGTTGGCTTTGCTCAGCCCTGTGCCGTGAAGGCTCAAAATACACAGAAGAACATCAGAATGAACCTATGAGTGGGAGAAGCTGTAAACTAGACAAGAAGGTAAAACTAACCCTTGATGCAGTGTGGAAGGTTTCTAATTTGCCTGTGGAACAGGCAAATTAGCCAAACGTTAAAGATGAACTTAATTCCTGGTGGAATCTGCAACTGAATGTTGTACAATGGCAAGGGTCATCCAAACACAAGACCACATGCATGCTTGGCTTTACAGCCAGCACAGAAATGCTTCTAGAAAACAAATATAGCAATTTACTCTCTCTTAAACCAGTCATGAAGACTGGGCTGCAAGATGGTGAAGGGGAATTTACCACCGATTTAATGTGATCAGGAATCTTTTCCCCATGAATTTGTGCCTGTCTTGTTTTATTCTCTGAAGGGTCAGCATGGAGTCGTGAGTCGGGAAAACAATTCACTTCAATTCCTCAAGGCTGTGCTCACAGGCTCTCCTGAATAGTACGCTACAGTGCATTTTGAGAACTCATTTTTACCTTTTATTGCAATAATGACTTCTACTGTGACATGAAATCCAGCACAAAGAACCAAGAAATAACATACCCTTACAAATGGTTTTCCCCTTTACACTGTTATTAGAATGCCTATTAGAACACATATCAGGAGAGCAGTGTATTATAAGACAGAGCACTTTCCAGAAGGCAAATTTTTCTCAACCTCACTGCAACACAGCAGTTACTTTATGGTCAGAGATTAATTATATTACCGCGTCTGCTTTGCAAATTGGAGTAAAACAAATCATTAAAAGAGAGGGATATCAGAGTGTTGCTTCCAAAGGGCTTGACTCTTGGAGGTGCTGAACTCTTGGAGCTTAGGCTTCCTTTCTTTCTCTATTTCCTTTTTAAATTTCATACCCGTGTTCCATAAAATTATGTGTTTGAAAAACTGCTGTAATCCTGGCAGTATATTGCACCGCTCCAAGAGCAGAGGTACCTCGAGTACTATGCCTGGGATTATAATGAATGGCCGTTCATATGGGATATGGTGATGTCTGATAATTCCCTTTGTGTTTATTGGTAATTGCCACCGAAGTCCTAACCAGCAATGTCAAACACAATCCAAATCATGCTCATAAGCCTTGATGGGGAGATAGGAAAACCCAAGGTATATTAGTCAGTGCAATAAAGCCAAGGAAGGTGAAAGAAAACTCAGACTCCATTCCTCTGTTATTCTTCAGCCACTAGGAAGCTGGTTTTAGGATAAGCCATGTGGTAGCTCCTGTGGGTGTGTGCAGGAGAGGAGGGAAGGATGAAGGTCACACCTCTTGCACCACAGGCTCTGCATCCTGACATTCATCTTACAGCTAGTTCCAGTTCTTTTAGACTGATTTTTTTCCCCCTCTATGCTCAGGCAGTGATTGTTTTCCATGTCTATTCACTGCACAAAATTATATAATGATCTAGAAATAAACACCAAATAGTGGCTAGGTCTTAAACTGTGTCATTTCTCAGTTATTACTCATGAGGTGTGAGTGGACAAATAATCCACGGAACAGTCTGTCCGGTGACTTAGACAAGTGGTAGAAATGTCTCCTAAGGGGGATAAGGAACAGCAATTAGCAGAACAGCCTATTTAGAGCTGGTCTCTTTATTTGGCAGGGATAGTGATCATAAAGTGCAGGCATTGAGATTTTTTGCAAATGTTTTCCTAACTGCTGGGTTTCTTAAGCCATGGTCTTCCAAATGATACCCACATCCTCTGTACTGTCTATATATCCCAGTTGGTGGGCAAATACAATTAAAGCTGAATTAGTTAAGTTCCTTTCAGTTAAAGTTCCTTTCACCTGTTTGTGTGAACTTTGGGTGAGATACATGGCTTGTTTCAGGTTAGAGCCATCATGTGTCTAGGGCTTGAGCTTGAGCATCAGTTCGAGTTGTAAGATAGCACAACGGGTGTCATCATAGGATCATAGGATGTTAGGGGTTGGAAGGGACCCAAGAGATCAAGTGAGATTTTTAAGATTGAAATAGATCTGTAAGATCTTTATAACATTCACCACAGCATTTCTTCTGTTTGGAGTCCAGCAGGTAAGAGTTTTCGTCAAAGCTGAGCTTCTATATTTACTCCTGTCTTAACAAGAAGGCACCAGGAGACTAACTCCTTGCGCTCATTGTTCTTATCTCACGCACCCTGTACTGTTAAATAATGCTGTATGTTTTACAGATGAGACAATGGAGAACCACTAGAATATAGAACAGTGTTTGATTCGTATTTGTAACTTGTGAGAAGCAATCTGCTCTTCTCCTTTTTCCCAAGGAAAAGCTGTTTTTCCTGCTTCAGCAGATGTTCTGTAGGAAGATGAGGAATACACCGCTGTTCCTAACCAAAGTCCTCTTTATGGTTAGGTTTTCTTGTAGCTGACAGTGCAAAAGGCTGAAGTGATCAGTGTGTGCTGAGACTTCTCTGAATTTCAGAGAGAATTGTAATGTAACGAGACCATCAGTGAGTTTCATAGGAAAGCTTTCTCTCTTTCTTTTTGTAATCAATACGCTTTGAATTTAGATGTACATACACAGCATTTAGAGAATTCTAAAACACTATTTTTATCTGTTTTCCTTTTGAATCCTTGTAAAACCTCTCTGCTATGTCTTTTTTTTCTGTGTTCATGGTGGTTTTCCTTTGCTTTAAAAACAAATTCTATACTGTAGGGAGATAATGGTGGGCGCAACTTTTTTTTCTTATGCTTTTTAATGTCTTGTTCTGAAGTTTGCTGCTTATGAGAACATGTGAAAATGTTCCATATGAATGGGAACTCTCTAGAAATAACAGACTTAAATTTATCTAGTGGGCTGTTGCCTGGAGAGAAAATCTTATTGTGGCTTCTCAGTGGTAGCTGCATTCTCTATAATGAAACATGAAGAATAATTTTCTTACACTGCATTTACACAAACCTTAACAGTAGAAGAATGAGAAACTTAAGAAAACTTCCCAAACAAGACTTTTAACTATTCTTCAAGCTTCCCAGGCATCAAAATCTTTGCTGATCAATGCCATTATTACATGAATAAGAGGACTTTAGAAAGGTATGAGATGTAGAGGGGGGTCTGTGTTTTGTGGCAGATCGTACTGGAAATAAGCATCCCTTATCTCCACATGATTTCCTATGCTATTCAAACTGGGTAGTTTGGGAGGTGTTTGGGATTCAGCATTTATGATGGAATCTGTAACAAAACTCAGCATGAGAAGGGCAAGAAGGTATTTAAGCAGTTTGAGTGAGAGTCAGAAACTGGTTTAAAAAGCATTTCCTGAAGGTACAATCACTTCTGACACCAGAGTAGAAACACTTATGCATATTTCTGCACCCTGGGGCAGTTTTCAAGAATGTAGCTAATGTTAAATATAAACTCAAAGGGCTTTAATTTTTCTGTTTGATAGGGAGCACTCATTATGCAGATGCGATAGCCTTTGGGCAGCTGTCTATTTTCCAAATTTTTTTTTTTAGTTTTGGAAGGATGCTAGCTTAAAATGGAAATTTCCATACTGAATTTACCTAATGTAGTCACAGCATTTTAATGTGCCTGAACACAATCAGATACGAGCATCATTGGTAAAGCCCCTTCTGGCGTGAAAGGAGACTTGTTTCTGTTCAGCACTGTCAGTGTTGTAACTCCTCCTACACAGGGAAATTGCAGCAACATCCGCTTGTCCTTGACCTCGTGGCACAGCTAATAGTCTGTGCTTATCTCCATCCCATCCTTCCTCCTGCTCTTTTGTGGGACAGAGATAGTTTCGGTGAAGGTACCCTCAGTGTTATGAGGGTAGTGAATCTCTGGTACTCTGCCTTTCAGTACTTTTGCTGTCCTCTTGGCATTTGCTGTTGTAGGAGGGACCTCAGTCAACCATTCCTGGCCAGCATTTTCCATGAAAACATAGAACCACAGAACATTAGGGATTGGAAGGGGCCTTGAAAGATCATCCGGTCCAATCCCCCCACCACAGCAGGATCACCTAGACCAACTCACACAGGAACACATCCAGGCATGTTTTAAATATCTCCAGAGAAGAAGACTCCACAACCTCCCTGGGCAGCCTGTTCCAGTGCTCCGTCACCCTCACTATGAAGAAGCTCTTTCTCATATTTATGTGGAACCTCCTATGTTCCAGCTTACAACTATTTCACCTTGTCCTATCACTAGACGACACTGAGAAGAGCCTGGCTCCTTCCTCCTGATCTTTCAAGGCCCCTTCCAATCCCTAATGTTCTGTGAGTCTCTGGTTCTGTGGTTCTTGTTTGGATAAAATAGTGAATTATCTGACTTGGTGCCTGTGATAGATATGTCCCCCTCACTCTGATTTTCCTCAACAGTAACTGTCATTTCTCATACTGGGCCAGGGGTAAAACATCTGCTTCCCTGCATCCAAAGTGGGTTTGTTTTGCAGCATTAAGGAGAGATGTCCCTGCTGAGTTTGGCTTGCTTAATTAACAGTTTGCAAAATGCTTTGGATCCATCTGGAGGGAAGATCCCTCTGAAATGGAGCTCACTATCCTAACAAAGTAAACCAGCCTCGGTGAGCAAGGGCTGGGAGATAGAACCTCATCTATAACGAAGAGATACATGACAGGAGATGGGCAACTTGCTGATGTGAAAGCAGGTGGCTCCAAAAGTGGGAGCTTTGGTCTCCTGGGTAGGGGAGCAATAACAGTGTAAGTGCTTAAACCAACATGAAAAGCTCTTGGAAGGACTTTCCTATGTTGCTGGGCTCAGCTGCAGCACAGTGCTTTGCGGTGCTTGAAAACTGAGCATTGCCGAGCTTGCAGCTGGAGGTGGACACCTGTAGAGCCAGGCAGGGAAAGCTTGACATAGGGAACTCTGCTTTTCATAAAATCTCTGTAAATTTAGTGGCGTCATGGTATCCAAACTCCAGGCTTTCAAGAGTTTGGGATGAAATGAACTACCCTTGGGACATTTTTAGATGAAGAGCACAGAATTAGTTGCTGAGCAGCCTGGCACATGGACAAGGCTTGGTCTCTCTCCTTCCCAAGCCCTCTGCTTGCCATGTGCTGCTCTTGGTTGTATTGTCTAAGGGTGGTCAAAGTCATTAAATCTCACTTACCTCTCTTAATCACTGTGAAGAGGAATTTTGGGACACGGCCCTCAGAAATGTGCTGAGCAGTTCCCAGGGTAACTGTCCGTAGCATTTGCTTCACGGTTAGAGCTACTCTGTGCTTGGGCTGAGCGCTACTCTGCTGTGCCACTTTCTGCTTCAATGTGCCCGCTCCCCCCTTTTCATATTTTAATGCCAGAAACAACACGAGCATGATAGTCACAAGTGGCTTTCTGTGTCGGCAAGTGTATTTTGGAGGGAAGAAGTGCTCTTACCTTATCAGAAAATAATTTCTTACGGGCATTTCAATCGTCTGCTGTAGAGGACAAAGAAAGCTGTGGGGAGGGCTGCTGAGGCAGTGGTGGCTGGACTAACCAAAGCTGACTGATTGGTGCAGTGGATGTTTTCTTCTCTCTGGCATCTGTTTCATGTTTGATACAGTTGTAGGACCCTTTGAAACCCAGCATTTTATTTTTCTAACACTTGGAAAAAATAGACCTTGAAGGAGGGGCAAACAAGCAAACTAAATCAAAACATCTCTTCCCAAAATACACATAAACTTCCCCTTCCAGTAAAAAAATGCCCTAAGGACATGTGATCTCAGCGCTAAATCCAAGCCTTTGAAAGCAGCCTGCATAAGACAAATGGGGAAAGGACTAAACCCTGCCTTTCAAGGTCACCCATCTGCTTCTGGTGTCCTTGTTGTTGGAGGGAATGCAGGGATCTCAAGGAGGATCCATGTTCCAAATACATTTTAGGAACACACCAGGGGTCAGAGAGTAAGGACTGTTGCTCTTGGTCTTGCTTGGGCAGATCGAGTGTCACTCAACCTGCTGTCTCTGCAGCTGAACAAGTGCAAATCCTACGTAGGTGGAGTAGTTTTTGTTTTTGTCTAGGTGTTTGTTGAGCTGGTGTTCATTATTATGCCAGATGAAATGAAAGCAAAGCTGTGCTTTTCCTTGTTTCTAAGCACACTGCAGGCCTCCTTTAATCTCCCTACTAAGGGAATACCACTGACGTTATGGAATTTCCTGGTATCATCACAGAATCATAGAGTCATCAAGGTTGGAAAAGACCTTCAAGATCATCAAGTGCAAACATCTGCCTTACAACCCCTAACCACTAAACCATCTCCTGAACATCATGTCTACCTGGTTTTTTAACACCTTTAGGGACAGGGCTTCTACCGCCTCACTGGACAACCTGTTCCAAGCCCTCATCACACTTTTTGTGAAGAAGTTTTCTAATATCCAGTCTGAACCTCCTCTGGTGCAACCTGACCCCATTTCTTCTTGTCCTCCTTTTGTCACTAGGGCCAACATCCACCTCATTGCAACCTCCCTTTAGGTAGTTGTTGAGAGCAATGAGGTCACCCCTAAGCCTCCTCTTCTCCAGGCTGAAGAGCCCCAGCTCCTTCAGCCTCTCCTCATAAGACCTGTTGTCCAGACCCCTAACCAACCTAGCTGCCCTTCTCTGCACCCTCTCCAGCACTCAATGTCCTTCCTATACTGCAGTGCTCAAAACTGCACCCAGTAATTGAGGTGTGACCTCACCAGGGCTTGAGTATAGGTGCAGAATCACCTCCTACACTAATCACACTCCCACCTTAACAAGCATTTAAAGGCTTTTAATTCCAGGGAATTCTCTTGCCCAAACAGTGGCCTCAAAAAAGCATACCACTGTCTGCTGACTTCCAAGACATACCTCCAGATGTCCTCTTGGAAGAGAGTATTTTCTAATGTTCCACCTCTACATCCTTGAAGCTCATCTCCTCAATCCTTGAAGCACCTTGAATCTCATCTAGATCACAGAATCACAGAACAGTAGAGATTGGAAGGGATCTTGAAAGATGATCTAGTCCATACACCACAGCAGGATCACCTAGGTCAACTCACACAGGGACATATCCCAGGCAGGTTTTAAACATCTTCAGAGAAGGAGACTCCACAACCCCACTGGGCAGCCTGTTCCAATGCTCCATCACCCTCACTGTGAAGAAGTTCTTTCTCATATTTATGTGGAACCTCCTATGTTCAGCCTTATAACCATTGGCCCTTATCCTATCATCAGACGACACTGAGAAGAGCCTGGCTCCATCCTCCTGACACCCACCCTTCACATATTTACAAACATTACTGGCGTCACCCCTCAGTCTCCTCTTCTCCAAGCTAAAGAGACCCAGCTCCCTCAGCTTTTCCTCATCAGGAAGATATTCCACTGCCATCATTATCTTTGTTCTTTCAATTTATACATGAAAGGCACAAGTCCTGGCATAAAGTGCCATACAAGGAAGAGTTATAGCTGTTTTTTAGAACTGGTTTTTTTTCTCTTACTTTCGTTTTGGAAATGAGTTGACACGGCTCGAACACTGGTGACCAGACATCACATAAACATGCCCTGAGTTACTCTGTGCATCCATAGCCGGCCCAGCGGGACTCCTTTCTTTCTGAATGCAAAAAACCCATGAAAGAGCATTTTAAAAAGTCCATTTGAAGAGGCAGATGAGATGTTTAAAACTACTTTTATGGTTTTTATGTTGAAAAGAGACAGATGTTTGATTAAAGGCTCAGCTGCTGGTGTTTCAAAAGCCACAAAAGAGTCGTGACCTATCCACAAAGTGCAATGAAAGAGAGAAGAAAAAAGGGTACCAGAGTGGCTTCCTTTTTCCTTTGTGCAAAGAAAACATTCTGGTGCAATGGTTTCTACAAGGTTACTGAAAAAGGTTCCCTGAAAAGGTGAGGTGGATGGCAGTATCAACATCAATCTTGTACCCCTTTCCTGGAACTTTACAGAACCCAGGAACAATTGAACAGAGATACCTGACACAAGCTTTCATCACTCCTGGAGAGTCATAGACATACTGGGGAACCTGGAGTCACTTTCTGCTCTGGTGGATGAAATAAGCCTGTAACAGCTGGATAGGAGTTGCACAGATTCAGCTTTCCAGGTAGCACTATATGGAGTGTTATTATTGCATAATAACAACACATAGGGCAAGAACTACAGGGAGTTATCTCAACAGAAAATCAGGGTCATACTTCAAAGTTGAATGAAGATAGGAGAGCCCATTGCATAGAGGACAGGAACAAAGCCCCATAACTCGACTGTGAAAGGGAATCGAGTTCCTGCTCCAGCGCGGTGTGATGTGGAGGTGCAGTATGTGACATAGCTGGGCAATCTCAGCATGCTGCCAGCCACGGCCATCTGGTAGGGATTTTCCTGTCTTCGACTCTGCTGCTCTTATGAGTGTTCTCACACAACTTTTTGGAGATAGTGAGCTGGAAAATTCTGCTTCCTTGGGTGTTTGTCAGTCTCTGCAGCCATCGATGTGAGAAGACTGGAACTGCTACAGGATGGGCCCATATGCCGTAGGACAGATACGACTCCCAGGCAGCTGTGAAGGTTTCTTTCCTTTGCCAGGGAATGTCAGTTGGTGCATAATTAGTTAAACTAAGAATGCAGAAGAAAATTCAGCAAAGGAAATAAAATACTATTTGATGAGCAATGTGAACATCAGCTATAGTAAAATGTCTACTTTCAAAATGAAAAATCAACATCTTGCATCTGTCAGCTATCAGGTTTTCACAGCAGCAGCTCTACAATAAAACCCAGGATCTTTGCTTTCAATACATTGGAAAGTCAAAAGAAAATCTTAAACCTGAGTATGTAAAATAATGTCACTGAAATGACATGATTTATAGCTGAGTAAACTTCAATTCCTGTTAAGGTGTATCAGATATATGCCATTCCAGGGGATTTGTTAAGAGATGTAGATTTTTTCTTCTGTTGTTTTTTCTGTTTCAGGGCAGAATTTAGTTTTTATGTGAAATTCCTGGCAGTTTGAATAAGGTAGGTGGGAATTCAAATTATTACCTTTTAAAATCCAGCCAATATTTCTGTAAACAGCATCATATCAACATAATATGCTCGCGTCCCACTAGTATTAATAAGTTGAGCCATTAGTACATGAGCCAAAACAGAGATAAAACATGATAGCTTTGCTGTAGCAAATTGAACTTGGGCTAATTTGCTTTAGATACGATCTGGCCCGTTTTCCCCTTTGGCACTAAATTGTGTCTTGTCCTTCTTTTTTTTCCATGACATTTCTCATGCTGGCCTCCAAATTTCTTTGCAAAATAACTTGGAGTTTTGTCTACATCCCCTATGGTCTTAACTTCTACAGAAATTGTTATCAGTGTCAGGGCGAACTAACGATTTTTCTTATCATTTAAGAAGCCATGAAAGTGCACCTTCATCTACTCTCCTCCCTTGTTCTTTTTGCACTTTTTAAAGGATTTAAATACAAGCTGCGGGAAACACAATGCTGAGTAAATATTAAAAAACACAGAGCAGAAAAATGCAGCGACCTGGGTGGTGTTTGCAGTGTAGGAGCTGAAAAAATGCCCTCACGCTTTGTGTAAAAGATTAAGCGCTTGATCCTGTTTTCATGGTGTCAGCGGGAGTTCTGCCACCATTCAACACAGAACGGATTTGGTCCTTAAAATACTGGTGAAATGGCTTGGCCAAGGGTTGCAACTTTCAATACACAAAAAGCGCACATGTACTGTGGCCAAAATAAACTCAAAGCAAAAAACCCCACCTGTCTCTAGTGGTTAAGCTGTGTATAAGATCCTGCTCTCAAACCTGTGCTGTAATGTGTAAATTATTGTAGAAAGGGCACAGAATGACATTTCCCCAGGAGTTTTTGATGAAGTGTTTGCATTTTGCAGCACAGAATAGGCTGATCTGGAGACATTGGTAAGACGGGAAGGGGACTGGCAAGGCCAAGGGACTTAACGTGGTTCTCAAGTCATTTCCTATAAACCAGGGCTCCATTTGCAGAGGAAAGCCTTGTCTGGCCCCAAACAGTGTCTATGCTGTGTTGACAGGAATATCTATTTTCTTGAGTTTGGTTTTTGACAAATAATGCTCTGATGTTTTGCCCCATGCATTTATCTGAAGAGAGGTTGTAGTGAGGTGGGCATTAGTCTCTTCTTCCAAGTAACAAGCGATAGGACAAGAGGAAATGGTCTGAAGTTGTGCCAGGGAGGTTTAGATTTGAGTTTAGGAAACATTTCTTCACCAACTCAGTTGTCAAGCACTGCAACAGACTGCCCAGGGAAGCAGTCATGTCACCATCCCTGGAGGAATCTTAAAAGCATGTAGATGTGGCACTTAGGGACGTGGCTTAGTGGTGGACTTAGTACTAAGTTAACAGTTGGACTCTATGATCTTAAAGGTTGTTTCGAGCCTAAATGATTGTATGATTCTATGATTATTTCTTCATTTAATGAGGAAACATCAGATCCTTCTGGGAGGTGAGTTAGAAAATGCCAACATTTGTAAGACAGTGTCTGCTCTGTACTGTGACAGCTAATGCGCCTGTATTTCCTCAAGTTGCACCATTGCTCTAAGGAAGAACTTGTTTGCAGGGAAACCTTTGCATGCCTTTTGAGTTCTCTAATTTCCTTCTCTCTATACTCCACACCTCTTATGAAGAACAAAACAGGAAGGAGAGCAGCTGCGTTGTATGAAGAAGGAACATTACAGGTGTTGCTTTATGTTGCTTTTAACAGGTGCCATCCACCCCAAAAGAGATGGCTGTGTATTAACATCCTCTAAGCAAACTGTTGAATGTTCCCGTGGTCCATGTCATGTCAGCCACAGCACAGTACCTAATGCCTGGTGTCCTGGTTTGGATTAGAAGAGAATGAATTCTGTTCAGTGATTTTACTTTTCAGATTGGTCTCTTCTAACTAACTGCACTTGCTGAAGTTAGGAGTTTATTGTGCAGGCAGGAGGTGCTTCTACAAGCAATAATTCTTGATGTTTACAGTTACTATCAGGGGTTGGCATGCAGAAAGGTCCCTCCTTAGACTTGCTGCTATGAAGACCAAGGCTAAATCTTTTGTGCCACATTGTGGGTGCAGTAAGTGAGAGGCTGCACCTGCAGGGAAGAGCAAACAGGACAGGTGACCCTACAGTGACCAACAGGCTATTCCATCATCTATACATCATATTTGGTATAAAGCTGAGAGACCACAGGGGTCAGCTCTAGCACTCTCTGGCTTGTCCCTTCTTTGCCTCTTTTTGACTTTTCCTGCTCTTCTTCAGTGTCCGGTGTCTGAGGGGGACTCCATTCTGTCTTCAGTCCTAAATCCAGTTCCTGTGTCTGGTTCCTGTCTGCAGCTCAGTCCACTTTGAGACTTCCTCAGTGTCTGTATCAGTAACCACCAGCAGGAGGGTCAGGTTTGGTGTTGGTTTTGTTTGTTTTCATATTACAGTATCACAGTATCACAGTATTATC
>VXBP01006459.1:12366-28746 GCA_013400115.1 Rhinopomastus cyanomelas | reverse complement strand
AAAAGAGCATTCCAACAAGAAACAAGTCAAGGAAGAGAGCCAGAAAACCTGCATGGTTAACGAGGGAACTACTAAGCAAATTGAAGAAGTAAAGCCTATAGGTCATGGAAGGAGGGGATGGCCAATTGTGGTGATTATAATGCTCTGGTGAGAGAATGTAGGGATACAACTAGGAAAGCCAAGGCCTTCTTGGAATTAAACCTTGCAAGAGAGATCAAGGGCAACAAAAGGGGCTTCTTCAAATACTTTGCAGGTAAAACTAACACTAGAGACAACATAGGCCCCCTGCTGAATGAGGTGGGTGCTCTGGAGACAGAGGATGCAGAGAAAGCAGATATACTCAATGTTTTATTTGCCTCTGTCAAAGCCCAAGACTGCTGATACTCCAGAGAAAGTGGAGGCAAGGGAGGAGCCTGCCTTGGTTGATGAGGACTGGGTTAGGGATAAGTTGATCAAACTGGATATACACAAATCCATGGGCCNGGATAAGTTGATCAAACTGGATATACACAAATCCATGGGCCCAGATGGGATGCACCCATGCGTATACTAAGGGAGATGGTGGAAGTTATTGCTAGGCCACTCTCCATCATCTTTGCTAGGTCCTGGGGATCAAGAGAGGTGCCTAGGGACTAGAGGATAGCAAATGTTACCCCAATTTTCAAAAAAAGGAAAGAACGGGGACCCAGGTAACTATAGACCGGTCAGCTCACCTCCATCCCAGCAAATGTGATGGAACAATGTGTCCTAGAGGATGTCTCCAGGCACAGCAAGCACACGAGAGTCATTAGGGACAGTCTGCATGGCTTCACAAAGAAAAGTCATGCTTGACCAACCTGATAGCCTTTTATGAGGGTATAACCAGGTGGATAGATGATGGCAGAGCAGTGGATGTGTTCTATCTTGACTTAAGTAAGGCATTTGACACAGCCTTTCACAGCATCCTCGCAGCCAAACCAAGGCAGTGTGGCCTAGATTTTTAGGTAGTACAGTGGATCGTGAACTGGCTACAGGGTAGAAGTCAGAGAGTAGTGGTCAATGGGACAGAGTCTGGTTGGANGCAGATGGAGAGAGGTTCATCTCCCCCTCTACTCTGCCCTGGTGAGACCACACCTGGAGTATTGTGTCCAGTTGTGGGCTCCTCAGTTCAAGAGGAATGTGGAGCTGCTGGAAGGAGTCCAGCATAGGGTAACGAGAATGATGAAGGAAGTAGAGCACCTCCCTTCTGAGGAGAGGCTGAGAGAGCTGGGTCTCTTTAGCTTGGAGAAGAGGAGACTGAGGGGTGACCTCATTAATATCTACAAATATTTGAAGGGTGGGTGTCTGGAGGATGGTCCTGGACTCTTCTCAATGTCATCTAGTGATAGGACAAGGGGCAATGGTTGTAATCTGGAACATAGGAGATTCCACATAAATATGAGAGGGAACGTCTCCACAGTGAGAGTACAGAGAGCACTGGAACAGGTTGCCCAGGGTGATTGTGGAGTCTCCTTCACTGGAGGCGTTTAAGACCCGCCTGGATGTGTTCCTGTGTGACTTGCTCTAGGTGATCCTGCTGTGTCAGGGGGATTGGACTAGATGATCTTTCAAGATCCCTTCCAATTCCTAATGATTCTGTGATTCTGTGATTCTGTGAAATGAATGCAGGGTTCTTTCATGTGCAAATAGGACTTCATTTATTTATTTATGGAGTCGTTAAAGAAGCCTCAGGACTGTGGACATGCACACACGGCTCTGACATCTCAGCAAACTACTGTTCCTTTGTGGTGGGTGCCTAATGCAGTATTGACACAGAATTGACATGACAAAGTAATGAATTAGAAGTCTCTTTAGGCTGGCTTCCAGATGACTGAAGAACAGGTTTCAATAAAAGGTGCCATGGCTCAGTTTGCAAAACTGCATCCCACCCCTAGAAGGAATAGCTTTCTGTTTGCTTCTTTCACTCGGTTTCCTACACTGGGGGAAAAACAATAAGAGCTGGTGTTCTATTTGCAATGGAAAGCTGTGGCTCCCCACTAAATCTGCTGACTCAGATTTGTATGCATTATTATTTCCATATTTACTGATGGTTCCTTGGCCTGCTGGGCTTCTTGGCCCCATGTCACTCACACAAACAACCTTCAGCAGGGTCAGCACAGCATTGGAGGGGTAAGATCAGGTAAGACCCTGTGCTGACATGAGCTGGGGACTGATCAACATCTCAGAGCAATCTTTTCTAGAGCTTGTTGACAGTGGCTTCCTCAGCTTCTCCAGAGAGGCTGCTTCCACCAACAGCTCATTAAGTGAGGGAATTAAATTAAAAACTTGTCTCGTTCCCTTTTGTTGGTGCCACTCTGGCTGTGTCCAGTTTCCTTTGCTCTTGCTTCCACATGTCTTGCCAAGTATTTGAGCTTTTTACATTTTAACTCATTCCCATTATAAAAAAACCCCTAGCTGATGCAAAGATTGCCTCTCTAGAGGAATTAATCTTTGCTCTGCAATCATTGTCACTATAACCTTCCCAAATGGAGTTTAATTATGTGCTTGTGATTAAGCAATTATGCATTATCAGGAACAGGGTAAATCAAACCTTTTATCTCCACTAACAGGATATTTCCTGTGAGTGTTCCTGCCAAAAGAACTTAGAGGAATGATGGCATGATTTTTCATGTTATGTAAGCGTGTTTATTTTAGGGAGCTCGCAGCACTGTGTGTTGGATGCAGCCACCTCTGCTCCAGCTCCAGTTCTGTTGCCCAACTCACACCATGCACTTGTTTTGAAATATTTGTCTTCTCTGCATTTGGATGTGATGGACCCACTCAGAAGTCTGTGAACTGTAGCCATTTCTACAGTGCACTGCGGAGCTCTGCTCAGGAGCAAGCAGATAGGTTTTAAAGACGCTTCCCACTCACAGATCAAATTCCTCAGGCTGTCTGAAGATGGTTTACGGAGAGGGGGATCTCAGAGCTGCTGCAAGATTTGCTGTGCAGATAAAAGATGAAAGAGGCCACCCATGGTTTTGCTCACTCTGCATTCAATTAACTTGCTCACTTATGGGCTAGAACTGCAGAATGAATTTTCCCACTGATCTCTTAATATAAATGAGCTCTGGTTTTAAACTCAAACCATACAGACTATTTTCCCCTTGGAGTTGTTGTTCTCTTGTACTCTGTTCAGAGTGTGCTTTGCCTCCAGCTAGGATCTGCAGCATCATTGCAGTTGAGAGCCTCCATTATCACCATTCATATATATAAACAGCCCTGAGATGGCTGTTTGACTCAAAATGTCCGTATTTATTTATTCTTTTTTCCCCCCGTCCTCTTCTACTATTTGAGAAGACTTTAAAGCTTATCCCACGCAGCTCTTTCCTACGGTTCCTCAAAGTTCTTTTAGCAGGAATAATTAATCTATATTACATTGGTGACAAATTTCTCTGTGTGCCTGCAAGAGCATAACAAACCAATAACAGTAACACTTGGAGCAAACTAAGGTTTGTTAATGTATTAGACATTGTAAGTTTAAAAAATATGTCCTTTTTTGCATACGGTATATCTTGTTTTGAAATATTTGTCTTCTTTGCATTTCATGTGTTCCCTAGTGTCTTTTCAGACCTTGATCAGGAGCTTTACCTTTTGTACCTGTAAAAAAAATTGCTTAGTACCTAGTGTCTCACTTCTCCAGAGGCAAGGTGTCACCTGAACAGACCCTTTGAGCAACAGCGAAAAGAGCCAATAAATACAGGAGATGCTATTAATAGTGCTAGGAGTTACTGGAAAAAGTGGCTCAGATTCTTTTACACAGTTTATTAGCAACAGCTACTCCTAAGAAAATAAATCTGATACAGGAGTTTAAGCAGAATAACATTTAATGGAATTATGCCCACCTTCCAAAGCAGACTGGATCAGATCTTCACAATCCAAAATCTCTCCCACAAAGTCTAATTTCTGCTCACTTCAACAGAAGAATCTAGATAACATGACAGAAAGTCATCGATTCTGAGTAACAATACAGTTGCTTTATTTAGAAAAATGAAAATATAAATACAACTTTTAAAACTCGCTGTTGTCATAAAATCAAAATTTTCTGTAGCCAAATGTGGTATTTCAGAACACTTCTACTCAACATCTAACCACACTCAAATAAGAACTTCATAATAAATATTTATGAGGGCAGTAACGTATGAGTTTTAATATTATTTCTATTAAAAGTAACATAACTGTCACATTTGTTTTCTGTATGAAATCTGAGAAGAAAATGTAAATTCTCACTGTCGAGAATAAATCCAGTCTCATTTGGGCATGTAGGCTATTTTAATAGTAACTACTGTATTTAAAATAATAACCAGGATTGTTTAGATTATAATTATCCTTTGGTGAACATCTACTTACACTACCTCTTTTCTTTTCCATAGCCACCGAGAGTGATTGAAAATCGTGAAATAACCCCAAATCAGTGAAAGAAAGGATAGTTTCTGGAATAATGTAAATCTGAGATGCTGCAGACTGAAGTGGAAAGTGATTTGCAGTGCAGTTTGTAAATAATTATGGATGTTGTGTTGTCTCTCTTGTTCAGAGGTGACTGCATCTTCTTTGCAGTCTTTACCATCATACCTGGGGGCACTGGTTCCTCAAAAAATGGTTTAGATACTTCTGTAAGTTTTGGGGCAGTGAGTCAGGTGATGCTTATTGGTGTTATGCCTGGATTGTCCAAAAAAGGAGCTGTGATAATACTAAGGAAAGAAAAATAATTTAGTATGATCAAAAACTATCTTGTGATAGAAATCCTTGGGCTTGAGTTAAAAATATCATACTGGCCTGATGGTATTTAGGCATCTGCGCAGATCCGAGATAGGTGCACGTGGACAAAAATAAAAAGAGGCAGAGGGTGCTTCCGGTGGTGTATTTTAGCCCCATGGGGCAGAAAACAAACATGTATGTCAATGCAGATGGCTTGAGAATTGCAAGTTCCTATCTAGAACCCTCCTCCATTCCGTGCTCTGTCCTCCTGGAGCTGAACGTGAGTCTAGTACTGAAACAAGCATGTTATTCTATGATTCTAATTGAAATTAATGTAGCATGAGGGGATGGCAAGAATGAGTGAGCAGAGAGCTAGGAAAGGCAAAATTTCCTTCTCAACCATGGAGCAGGACAGTCCCAGTGTAAAATATCGTTTTGTTCCAGAATATGACATCTCCAGACAGTGCTTCAACTTCACTGTACCCTTTTCCTCCCTGCTGTCTTCAGGAACTAATCCTGTGGCTCCTCTTCCAACAGCTGGATGAGACAGTATGTACATCCCTGCTCTTCCTCAGTGATGCGCAGAGACTAAAAAGTCATAAGAGTTGAAAAGTCAGCATCTGCAGTGGTGAGTTATTTGATTTATTTTACAGCAGTTCTCATTCCCATGGCTTCAGTTTGTTCTACAGCCCCAAATATACATAATGCCACTCATACAATGCATGTAGCAAAATGGCACCTTATCCTGCCTAGACCTGGGACTCAGGTTTTCTGCAGAACAAGACTGTGTGGGCCCAGATGGGATGCACACATGCGTACTAAGGGAGATGGCAGAAGTAATTTCTAATCCACTCTCCATCATCTTTTCTAAGTCATGCAAATCGGGAGAGGTGCCTAGAGACTGGAGGAGAACAAATGTCACTTCAAACTTCAAAAAGGGAAAGAAGGAAGACCCAGGTAACTAGATACCGGTCTGCTTCACCTCCATCACAGGAAAGGTTATGGAACAATTTGTTCTAGAGGATGTCTCCAGGCACAGCAAGGGCAGGAGGGTCATTAGGGACAGTCAGCATGGCTTTACAAAGGGAAAGTTGTGCTTGACCAACCAGTCTTTTATGAGGGCATAAGCAGTCAAACCAAGGCAGTGTGGCCTAGATTTTTAGGTAGTACAGTGGATCGTGAACTGGCTACAGGGTAGAAGTCAGAGAGTAGTGGTCAATGGGACAGAGTCTGGTTGGAAGCCTGTATCTAGTGGAGTGCCCCAGGGATCAGTGCTGCGACCGGTCCTGTTCAATCTATTCATTGATGACTTGGATGAGGGATTGACATGCACTGTCAGCAAGTTTGCTGATGACACAAAACTGGGTGGTGTTGCCGACACCCCTGCAGACTGTGCTGCCATTCAGCGAGACCTGGACAGGCTAGAGAGCTGGGCAGAGAAAATTTATTGAGGTGTAACAAGGGAAAGTGCAGAATCTTGCATCTGGGCAAGAACAACCCCAGGTACCAGTATAGGCTGGGGACTGACCTGTTGGAGAGCTGCATAGGAGAAAGGGACTTGGGAGTCCTGGGGGACAGTAGGATGACTATGAGCTAGCAATGTGCTCTTGTAGCCAACAGCATCCTGGGATGGATAAGAATGGGGGTGATTAGCAGATGGAGAGAGGTTCATCTCCCCCTCTACTCTGCCCTGGTGAGACCACACCTGGAGTATTGTGTCCAGTTGTGGGCTCCTCAGTTCAAGAGGAATGTGGAGCTGCTGGAAGGAGTCCAGCATAGGGTAACGAGAATGATGAAGGAAGTAGAGCACCTCCCTTCTGAGGAGAGGCTGAGAGAGCTGGGTCTCTTTAGCTTGGAGAAGAGGAGACTGAGGGGTGACCTCATTAATATCTACAAATATTTGAAGGGTGGGTGTCTGGAGGATGGTCCTGGACTCTTCTCAATGTCATCTAGTGATAGGACAAGGGGCAATGGTTGTAATCTGGAACATAGGAGATTCCACATAAATATGAGAGGGAACGTCTCCACAGTGAGAGTACAGAGAGCACTGGAACAGGTTGCCCAGGGTGATTGTGGAGTCTCCTTCACTGGAGGCGTTTAAGACCCGCCTGGATGTGTTCCTGTGTGACTTGCTCTAGGTGATCCTGCTGTGTCAGGGGGATTGGACTAGATGATCTTTCAAGATCCCTTCTAATACCTAATGACTGTATGATTCTATGATTTCATGATAGCACAGCTGCCATCTGTGATCAGCAGCCACAGAGGTAAGATCACTTTTGTATCCTAAAATGAGGATTTATTTTTTACCAAATTTTGTCTTTGGTCAAGAACTGTTTGTTGGAACCCCACGATATTGTTGTTTTAATTGGTAAAGTATGATCTAGGTGTACTTTGAAAGTTGTTTTCTTCTCCTGACAGTGGAGTCTTGGTGACTGGTTAATATCTATTTGCCTTTTGCACAGCAGATGAAAAATCTGTGCTGTTTACAAACTGCTGGACACAGTTCTAAACACAGAAACTGCAGCACTTCAAGTCTTTCGACGCTGTTCTCTTGCCCTTTGGAAGCATTTATTGCATCTTTTAATTTATTTCTGGTTCCTTCCTCTTGCAGTTTTAATTCAAATATTTACTCGAATATGAGAATATTTAAAGAAGAGTGGGTCTCCTGAAGTCTGGAAGCAGCAAAATTAACAAATGAGGGAAACGCCTGGAGACAATGAAAGAACAAATCTCATGTTCAGCAAAGCTATAATTACAAGTGACTGCATTTTTTGTAGACAGTAATGTTTCACCTTACAAAAATCAGACGATATCTATCTTACATATCTTTCAAGAAAAGGAATTTTCAAACACTTCATGAGTAAGAATAAGGGAATGAGGCAGTTAGCAAAAACACGTAATTGAAAATTATCAAGACAACACATTTAAGGGAACAGGATTTAAGCAAGCTTCTTGCACAATGAAATGATAGCATTGTCACATGCCCAGGGTGGTTGTGGAGTCTCCTTCGCTGGAGATATTCAAGACCTGCCTGGATGAGTTCCTGTGTGACTTGTTCTAGGTGATCCTGCTGTTGCAGGCAGATTGGACTAGATGATCTTTCGAGGTCCCTTCCAATCTGTAGTGATTCTATGATTCTATATAGGCTGCAGTACTCATAAGTCATTGAGCAGAAATAACTAGGAAAATCCACTACCTACTCTGCCGTGACTCACACAGCACATTGTCTTCTAGCAACAGTGAACATAACTGATTTTGTGAGGATCAGTGACATGTATATTCCAGCAGAAAAGTGAAAGAACATATATGATAAGACCAGTCAGGGAACCGTATAGAAACTTGTTTCTGTTTTTTTTCTTAGACTTATTCTTACCAAATTTCTGTCTCCTTCCTATCCAGTTTTGTGAAGACTTCAGCCACATATCACATGTTCAGTAGTTCAGTGATCACGACCAGAGTATGTGATTCTCATGATAAATCTATTTTTTTCTGCATTCAGATCACCTTCAGGGGAAGCCTGCCCGCCTAGAGAAAAGACAAACTTCGCACAGGATTTTCCTTGCATGCTCACTGGCTGGAAGTTAATATGTTAAAATCAAATTTACTTACTTGAGAATAGATCAGTAAAATAATTTTATGCCTTGTAAAGGGATAATGCTCTCATCTAAGCAGTAACGTTGTGAATTTACTATTTCATCAGAAGGGAGTACATATCTTCCAAGGCTGTTGCAAAGTAGGTCGGATTTCCAGAACACCCACCATTATGGAAATGCCAGCAGAGGCCAAAGTCAAAGCTCTTCTGTCTAGCAGGTGCTAGAACTGGTGCAAGAAAAGGAAAAGGTTGGAGTTGCAATTCTGGTTTTTGGGGATGACTGGAAAGTGTAGCAAAGGCCCAAAGTGCACCTTGCAATGCCAGGCTCATGCTAAGACAGTTTTCAGGACAATGTGGAGGAGTCAGGGCTCACATGCTTGAGATCATGGACTAAAAGAAAGTTTTAAAGAATGTGGAAATATTTTGGTTCAGATATTCTGAATCACTTCAATTAGCTAGAAAAGTCTGAACAACATATTTTGTTGTTTTGGCACCAGCTGTTTTGACACTTCCAGTTTTGTTAAGAAATTTGATAATTTGACATCTTGTCAGTTGCATTAAAACAAATGAGTGAGGATGCAGTTCCAAAACAGTCACATGTAAGACAATCTGATCCTTACCACCCCTACTGAATACAGCACTTGATGGAAAAAAGTAAGGTGACACTTCAGTGCTACCCCAGGATACGGCAATTCCTTTGCAAAAGCTCCATAGCAACATCCCCCAGTGCCTGAGCTCTGACCTTTCTGCTTGTTGTGTAGTCTACAGTACTTGTACATGATCTTTCCTGTCTTTCCCTTGACAAAAATGTGTTGTAGCATCTTCCTCGCTACATCACACTTCTATCTGGAATCATCCTGGCTGGGTTCCTGTTGCTCTTGTACATGGGCAGAGAAATAGTAGTCTCAGCAAACTGTATTGCTACTATATGGCACTGCCAGATCCTTGAAAACATGCAATATGAAGTTTAATAGCTGGATAGGAATAAGCTGTATTTAAGCCTGACTAAAAAGGTAAAGGCTCTATAACTCATTACTAATTTCATGAATCATAGAGCCCTCTCATCATGCAAGAAATTGTTGCATGTTCACAACAGCAACAGAAGTTGTTGGAGTCAAATGCTTTTTCACCAAACAGTGGAAGAACATAAGAAATGGCCTCAAGTGATGCCAAGGGAAGTTTAGGTTAGCTATTATGAAAATCCTTTTTATTGAAATGGCCATCAGGTATTGAAACAGGCTGCCCAGGAAGGGGTTTGAATCGTCATCCTTGGGTGTGTTTAAAAGTTGTATGGAACTTAGGGACATGCTTTAGCAGTGGTATTGGTACAGTTAGATTAATTGCTGGATTCAGTCTTGGTCTTTTCCAACTGAAATGTTTCTATGATTCTATATGGTATTTTTCACCTTGTGTTTGTCTGGCAAATGCTTCACATATATTTGGTTTCTGTGCTGTGCTTTGGTTATCCAAACGTCTTGCATGTTAGACAAATCCTTCTTCTGGTTTGTCTGTGATTCCTTTTACCGAGGTCTCTCTATCTTTTCATAGATCCCTATACAGCCAGATAAATGTGAATCCCATTACTCTGATCACCAGCATAACAATGTCTCCTCATCGTAAAGAACAACCCGATAGTTAACAAAATGACAAAGATGCATATCTTCATTACACAATCATGATTTATTGTTGCTGCAGAGCCATGTGGGAAAAGCAGTCTGGTGCCCTAGAGTGCATTCAGGACGTCTGAGCTCTTGAGAGCATTTGCTGGTATAGTGAATTAAATATAGAGCTGTGCAAATCCGGCTTTGGATTTAGATTTGTGAGATTCACCTTTGACCTGACTTTGGATGGAGATTTTGACGCTTGTCTTGTGCAAATATGTGGGGGCAAAGTGTATTTTGTGCAATGTTTTAGCACATTGAAAGGGTATAATTTCTAAAATACTGCTTTACCTGCTAGTTACTATTTCAGGCTATAGTGTCTGGTTATGGCTGCGCCCCGTCATTTATGTAATATCAGGCTGTGATAAGAATAATTTCAACTGTAAAGCTTTGACATAAACAAAAATTTGGAAGAATTGATACATTGAAGTGAAAGATGAGTAAGCGAATTAATGTATAGACGTCATGTAATCCATAATGTGTGGTGAGATGTTCTGACAACATGGACATGTTAGGCTTGTATTGTGATGCCTTTAGTGTCTTCCACTTCTTTTGTGAGGCCAACAGACAGTAAAACTGAGGAGAGAAGTTGTGGCTGTCCAGAAATATGCTGGAAAACACTGTATCAGGAAAGACCTTCCTGGGATGTTTTAATGATTAAGAACCAAACCAAATCTTGTGACAAGAGATGGCCTCACAGATGACATGAAACCAGGAAAGCCTTTCTGTATCGTTTATGTGTTCAGTACCCTCTGGTTAGTAGTTTCTCCCTGTAATTAGCACCCAGTCATGAGCACTGATGTCAAACGCTGCATTGCTTTCCTAATCTGGTTTCAAAATACTCTGCCATCTTAGCCATCCAGACTTCCTGTGCTAATGGTTGCCATGACAGAAATTCTCTCTTTGATCCCTTTTTGGGGACACCCTTCCATCTGCAGCAGTGATTACACTGGTCACAGCTTCCTGCTAAACACTGTCTGTGTGCTAAAATCAAAACAAAAATGGAAATCCATCCAAGATCATTGCTCCATTCAATATGGAGTAACACTATACACAGGCAAAAAAATAGTAATACGTAATATTAAGTTACATTTAAAAAAAATACAATTAAATAATAAAATAAATGAAATAAAATAAAAATACTAGAAACTAATTCTGCCCTTCTGAAAAAGTTAAGCATAGTAATAATGTAATTTTTCAGATTGCATCTGCACCACAGACTGTGAAAAATAAATTAATCTTGTTGAAGAGGAGGGAAGATGAATTAGCAGCCTCTGAGGAGAGACACCTTTAGGCAACATCTAAAAAGCATGTCCAGTGACTGCAAATTAGGACACTAGGTGTTAAAAAGCACCTCCTGGAACAGAGCCTATGAGCTGCCAGCATCTATAGGCTTTGTGTCCATCCTGGCTGCCCTACCACCATCCAGCCACAGGACAGGAGGTGCAGCAAGACATACAGCAGGCAAGCATACCCCTTGCATGAATATTGTGGCATTTTTCAGACTCATCTGCCATCAACTCAGTCTGAATGAAGATCCTGAGCACCAGAAGGTCGCAGTGGTGGCTTTGAAGATGCTCTATGCAGGAGAAGATACTTGCAGTAGGTGAAGGGGTCTGAACTTTGTCCATGCCTTTGTCTGCTCGAAGTGCTCTGGACCTGGCACATAGACCTCTCAACACTCATCATATGGTCTTTATTGTTGCTTTGCCTACACAGTGTCATACTGTTATGTAATACTTCATACATACATTGTTGTATCAAAACATTCTAATTATAGAACACAAGTTCAGGCTGCAGTTAAAGAACCAAACAACTGCAGCGATTGCCAGGATCCCCAGTGGTGCTTTCCCGTGCACTGTTACTCTCCAGAGCACAATCTGCAGATCTTGGAGAATCAGGACAGGAGGAGGTGGTAATTAAAAGCCTGATGATAAAATAGAGCAGGCTGCCAGCTTTGCCACAATCAGAGAGGTCTCTGTTTCCACCTTAAATGAGAATCTGGAGAAGGTTCTGCCACAAAATAAGACAGGAAATGTGGCAGAATGTGGCAGCACCGAAGAAGCTGCAGGTAAGTTGAAGGACATGCTGCAGCTGGTGGCTTGCAAGCCATGAGCAAAGGAATGCAGTTAGCTGGTGAGAAGAACCAAGTGTCATGGCAACAAGATAATGGAGAAGGCACACAGATAGGGCCTAGAAGAAGTTAGATCTAGAGGGAACGGAAAAAGGTTGTAAAATACGTGAACACTGCTTCCTTGCTAACTAACCTTGCTAGCTAAGGAACAAAATAGTATAAAATGCTGCATGTAGAGCAATGAACCTCTTTTATTTTATCCCAAAAGAGAAGTCCATGTCATCTGCCACTGCAAGGAAAAGGGAAAAATAAAAAGTGTGTAAAGAGCAGCTCATGAAATTATACCCATCCCCACGGGTGCAATGCCACATTTGGTACTTTCTCCCTTTCCTAAAGCCAATGTGCATCTTCTCCAGCTGCAAGCAGGAGTCCAGAGTGGGAAATGATATGGAAAGCTTTCCACAGGCCGGTATAAATCAAAAACTGGAAGAGACCTAAACACGTGCTAAGATTCCCAGGCATTATACACTCACAGTGTTACAAATACAGCTTTAGGTAGGAAGATAGGCATTGTCCATGTTCAGCATGCCAAAAGCCATTTGAGCTTGCTAATTTTACAAAAAGCTCTACTGCTTTTGAGCTTGTTTCTTTCATGTCACTGCTTCCTTATCTCAAATTTTTCTGCCCCTCTTGTTCATCTAAATACTCGACCAAGGGAGGAGGAAAAGGTTTGGAGAAGATGCTAACCACATCTCCCTTCTGTGTGGATTTACAACTTCTTCCTGTTTTTCTGATCCATCGGCCACCAGTTTCCATGAGGGTTTACATACCCAGGGTTGTGTTTTCTGCCAAGCTGTGTTGCAAAAAGGAAAGCTCACAAGGAAATCTCCTCATCAGAACTTGCTGGAAAGACCACTCAAAGTAGAGTATGATGTAGCTTGCATAAACATTATGGAACTGAAAAAAAGCGTCAAGAATGACTTTTGGATAAGTCAATCACTAGCTAAAATGCCAAGAGCAATATGAAAAAAGCAACAACTGTGAAAGTGAGAGGAAGCTAAGTACACTTCCCTGCTTCCTGACAGACTCAGTTTTGGACTCTTCTGTGACATTCTATTAATTTTTTGTGTGTTTTGACATCAGGAATCTTATGAACACAGAGAGACATATATTCTGCAGAATCTTAAAGCTTAGTTCTAATGTTAAAAAGTTAAGGGCTTTCACAGCAACAGCTCCTTGTATACACTGTAAGAATACAGATATTCTGAAATACTCTTAATGCTTGAGCTATTACCATCTCCATCTGGATTCCCCACAGTGAAGCAGAAATGCAAGCACTCATCACACATCCATGTGGATCGAATAATTTTGCCAGAGGGTGCTTCTGGGGAGCACGATGGATTCACACAAGATGGGCCAGACACAGTAACTCTGTTGCATTTTGGGCTGTCACTCAGCCACCACCCCTCCTCCCCACTGTCCTCCCCCCCCCACCCCAACTTTACCAAGGGCCACACATTCTAATTTTCTGATGTGTTATATCCAACACCTAAACAAGTTCCCAAAGAGCTTGTACCCCCTGAGGTTTGAATTAGGGGTTTGAACCTGCTCACTATTGTCTGATGGCTTTCCCAGAGCTGCTTCTTTTCTGCTGTGTTTTGGCTTAGGCATCCTACAGACTTTCAGGCTTTCCCTCTGCTTCTCCCTCTACGTTCATCTCATGGGTCCCTGGGAAAGCATAAGTCCTTACTTGTGTCCGTGCTCTTTTGTTGCATCATTTGATCTGCAGATCTGTACAAGATTTCCGATTATTTACTGAACTTTTTCAGCTCTTCTCTCAAAACTTATCTGCTGATTTAATGCCACTATCTGTGGCCATTCTCACATGGTGCACAACATATCAAGCCTAATACTGGAGCACAGCAACAATAAAACAGTTGGCAGCTGCTGCCACAGCTCTTGTGTGTCTTGTAGGGTGGCTTTCCCACAGCTCAGGTGTGCTGCCTGGGCTTCCTCTATGGCCAGGGATGGAGTTACCCAACATGCCAGCCCTAGGCACAGCTTGCCATGCCTTAGAAAGTAGGCTTGTGCAACTGTCCCTCAAGGCATAGGGCGCAAATGGTACCTGCACTGAGCAGAGGAGTAAGCCAGCATGGCTCAGCATAGCAGAGTGCTGGAGAGTGGGGCAGCCAGAGGAGCCATGAGATTGAGGAGGACTCATGAATCTAGAGAATCAGGACTTGTAGAGCTGGCCAGAGGAAAGCTCTGTATCTTGAAGAGGGCTGCCTTTGCCCTGGATGTTCGTGGTGCAAGTAACAAACTCAGAGTTATGCTGCAGAAATACCCAAAGACCTCACTCAAGTTCAGACTGATCCTTATCAAGGCTCACTAGTGATCTCAGGACAATGATGAATAGATCCATAGTTAAGCACACCTTTTATAGACATACCTTTGTTTGAGGTTTTGCTTGGTGGTCTGACATCTCTTCCTGGCTACACTTAGACAAGTTTATAAAGGATCCTCTCAACTGGCCTTGGCATAGAGGAAGATTGTTAATATCACAGAGCAACCTGAGGAGGATCTTTTGTGCAGTCACCAATCAGAGATCAGAACTTCTTTGAGAAAACAAGGGCTTCTTACATTACATTCTTTAAGTTTTGAAATAATGATGAATCATTACAAATCATCACAAAAGGAGAAATTCACAAGAATGACCAGAACTAGTAGTTTCATATTTTTTCCCACTTGGCTCCCCAATGCCTTCACATTAACCTGTACCTAGAAACAAGGTGGTCTGTTGGGCAGTGTGAGGTGGGACGCCACTTCCCTCTAAGGCATATGAGACTCTCAGACTACATGGCTACCTTCTTGAGTGTGTCCTGTCCCAGCTGATCAGAAAAGGGAAAGGGAGTGAATCAGGTTCATGTATTCGTTTGGATCAAGTTAAGGAGACTTATGCTGTAAGTCCACGAAAAAGCCAAGTTTACTGAATTTACTAAATGCTGTCGTCAAAGAGTAGAGAGGGGGAAAAGGGAAAAAGAGAGAACATAGATAAGAGGTTAGATCTCCACTCAGGGCTACAGTGATGTCTGGCATGCTCTGACTCCCCCTTGTTCCTCAGCTCTGTAGATATCTGGTGTCTCTAGCCATCTTCTTTGACTTTTGTGGTGACTCCAGCTGAGGCAGTTGTCTTGGCGTAGTGGGATTCACTGCTTCCTAAGCCTCACATATTTTCATTGTCTGTCATAGTTCATTTGTCAGTCTCAGTGTCTTTGCAAGCTGGAATGGGGAGAGGAGGGTGCTAATAACTCCTCAGCACTGGTCATATCCACATTTTTATCCCCTACTGTCAAGGGTGTTCTCTTCATCCTCAATGATATGGGGGGCTTTGTTCTTGGGGAGATAGACAAAAGAGCAGCAAGTAAGTTCTTGACAGACTCCAGCCTATCACATTCCCACTACATAAACATAGTTCTGCATATAAAATGGCATTGTCTCAGGGCCCGCTTGCTCTCACCACAGAGCACATACCTCTGTGCCAGGCGCAGGACTGTTACCCTGCTCACAAGTTATCTTCTATTTGCTGACAGTCACGTGAGCCTTCTCACTTGTTGTTAATCAGTCTGACAGAAGGCTGAAGTTCCACACCACAGTGACCACCATGCTTCATCAAGCAAAAGCGGGAAAACAATTGACATAATGGAAATGTAGTCAAGTGTGATCAATTTCCAGTTAGGATAGTGATATGTTTACCATATATGTGGAGCAGATGAATTTACTCCTTGCTTCCAACCTCATAAGTCTCATGAAGGTATTTGTTCCATGCCCATTTTTTGGCCTTTTTTGTTACTTGCTTTCTATAGAGACGCTTCACAGCTGTAATCAGTCAGACATCTTGCTGCCTAAATCCCTATAGAACCACTTACATATAAAACTACATTAATAGAAGCTGGGCTGTAGTATCTGCTTCTTTGCTGGAAAGCCAGAGTTTGAAAACGTAGTCATGACTGCGTACTGCAAAATGTGTCTCTAGTTCTGCCATTAAGACTGCCTATTCAACCCGTGAAGCTAAGGGTGCTTTAAGAACTGTCAGTCCTGTTCACTAAACTGTGATGATCTTTTAATCTTCTCGATTTCCTGAGTCATCTGAGCCCTGGACTTCAGATGCCATATGGAATCTTGCTCTGTAATACAATCTGAAACACACTTACAGCTCATAAATGTGTTTGTGTTTAGAACTACGAGGACACTTCCTTGCTCCAAGTAACGTGTCTCATTCTCAACATTGTTTTTGTAGTAGATTTTTTTTTCCTTAGACTCCACTTTTTTTTTTTTTT
>VXBP01006459.1:0-12346 GCA_013400115.1 Rhinopomastus cyanomelas | reverse complement strand
TTTTTTTTTTTTTTTTTGCATTTTCCAGCAACACTGAAATGCTTTCTTCATTAGTTAACTGTAGCTGCTTGCATATTTGTGCCTTCAGAGTGAGGTAGGAGACCACATCTGTGGTTCTTTCATATCTCAGCGACTTTGTAGCTTGGACTTCAGTAAATAGTTTCAAAATTACGTACACACATGGCAAACTTACACTGCCTCTTTTCCAAAACACTTGTCAGGATCTTCTGTGTTTCAGTTCCCAAAGGCTCAGTTTATTTCCTCTATTCTGTTGTACACATGAGAGAACATGAAAAATGGAAAACAGAAAATTCATCATAGCCTGATCCGCTCCATACTGTATACATGACAAAGCAAACTCTTAAAATCATGACTTGTAGAAGTGCAAGGGGCTGAGGGATGTTTCTGCTGACTGCCAGTTCAGCTTTGATCACAGCTTGCTAGGGCAGAGGCAATACTGCAGCATGACACAAGCCTGGGTACTGATACCATTTGGTCAGAAGCCTTGGAACCTTGGAACATGGTAAAGGCATGTGTGCCATGAAAAGACCTTCAGTCCTTGCTTGCCAGAAAAATTGACCCTGTACTTAAACCAGAGGGCAGTCAGAAAGAAGGGAGTACTGTGGGATTGGGAAGCCACACAGAGAAATCCTGGAGCACCAAAAATTTTGGCCCATATCCTGCTTTGCTGCCCCTTTGCTGCCCCAAAGACAATGCTCATCCTGGAACCAAGGAGACAGAGATGTGCCCAGCAGCACTTTCCCTGGCTTTTGAGGAGCATCCATTTCTTTCCTAGCTGGCTGCCTCAAGCTGTTCAGAAACACAGTTTTCCTCCACAGAGGTGATACGAGATCCTTGCTTCTGCCTGTCATCTCTGAGGAACCTAGACACATTGCTGAGGGAAACAAATGAGGTTTCTGTTGCAGTCTGGATGATTTCCAGAAAACTAGTGGGGCCATGCTGAGGGTAGGCAGGGTGTGCAAGGAGCCAGGCTCTCCTGCCACCAGGAATCAGGACCACATGCCTGGGTGAGAGTAAGACAGATGTTGCTCTCGAGGGGTCCTATTCACCCCATCCTGCCCTGGTTCCTGCTGCTCCCAGCAGCTGTGGGTACTTTGGCATGTCTTGGACTACTAGTTTTCTGTAATGTGGATGCGGTGCCATGCCACCTCGGGCCCACAAAGCATGAAAGGATTTCAAAAGAGTATATGCCTCAGCAATGGTCTTTTCCAGTAGGCAGCTATCCCACATGCTCCAAGCCATATGAGAGCCTGACCCCCAGCCCCAGCTTCCGGGAAGTACTACTTGCATTGGGACTGGCTGGGCACAGAGGTGCAGCCTAATGTTCTGGCCAGCAACTCATCCCAGCCTTGCTGCCTGTGTGTTTGTGTCAGATGAGTCATTAGAACAGTAGTGGGGGATGCAGTACAAATGAGTGGAGTGGTGGTGGTTTGATTGCACCTTGGGACTGGCATAGAAACAGAGAGCTGAGATGGTCAAAAGTGAATGGTGTGAATACAAAGACAGGTTAAATGAAGGAATTTTCAGCCTGGAAAAGAAGAAATACAGTGAAAATACGTCTGAGAAAAAAAGAATAGGGATAACTTATTTCAGTGTGGATCCCAGCACATGTGCAAAGTGTCAGAAAGGAAGAAAAACAGCTTTGGAGCAAATCCCCTTTAAGACAACACAGAGTCAAACCCTGAAACTCGTTGTCAGAAGATAATTTAGCCAAGCACTTAAGCAGGGTAAAACTTTTTAGCCAAAGAAGACATCAAGCAAACATCATGCTGTCTTAATCTCGAGAAGTTTTTAAACTCTCGGATGCTAGGGACAGGTACTCTAGTACACTCCTATAAACATCCAGCACTGTTAGAAACAGAGCAGTGGACTAAATAGATCTGTGGACTGATTCTGTACGTCTGTGTTATACGAATATTTGATACTTGTTATGAAATATTTCTTTCTTTTTTTTTTTAATGCATATAAAGGAACTGCTTTACTACCATAAAAATAAGTTATAATCATGTGTTTGAAAAAATTTTGAAGTTAATGAGTAACAAGTCTATTACTTGTTATATTAGGGTAAGGAGAGAAGGAGACAAATAAAAATGCAAAAGGGTCTAATGCCCAAGGAGGTGGCAAGTCACAGCAGGTTTTTTCATTCCTGAAGAACAAGTAGTGCTATTTAAATGCAGTTCAGATAACACTACTAAAAATGCCACAGAGTAGCAAATAATCAGTTTTATTCTAGATTATTTCTTGTTCCTAAAATACAGCTTCAAATTTCCTATGACTTAGCTTTGAAGCTCTAAAATGTAGAATGACAGGAGGCAGACATAAGGCTGTGTTAATCAAAACAGTTTACCAGTGTTTGTCACCCTGAAGGAGTAGAGACCATCCTAGAGAGTTTTGTGAGGCACAGAGTTTTGAACAGGGGGAAAATATCTGCAATTGTGTTAAACTGAGTGGTGAAAGCCCTACACACTTGGAACACACATTAATTCCTGTTTGCTAATAATTCTCCTTTTGCTATTAATGTATTTTACAATAATTTTACAATTACATTTACATTTATATTTTTGTTGTCTTTCACAGTGATGGCCAGCTGGAACTCTAATTAATTTTGGTTGCATAGATTTCCTCCATACATTGGTGAAAAACTTATCTGCAGGCCTCAGGTATGGCCTAGAAGAAGATTCTCGCTCAGCCAAGCCAGCCTTCTACTTGCTTGACACATCCTAATTACCTGCTCCTGTGCTCTCAAGAAACGGCTTTTCAAAAGTAACCAGCATTCACGGACCTCAGTACCTTAAAAAAGCAGACTCCAAGGAGAACTGCCTATATAGCTCCTTCAGCAGCCTGAAGTCTGTTCTTCTGATATTCAGGGCTTAAGTTCTGCAGGCAGTTTTAATCCCTTCACTAACAAATTGAAACTCAACTAGATTGTGATCGCTGTGACCAAGACAATCACCAATCACCACATCACCCTCATAATGTGTGTTCCTAAGCATGAGTCCTTCTCTGCTTATGAACACAAATCTTGGAGAGAACCTTTCCTATTCAGCTTCCTTAGTATCTGCACCAAAAGGTAATCCTTAACAATGATTCAGAAATTTCCTGGGCTTCTTTGCATCCACTGTTTTTTATTCCCAGCTGATGTCTGGAAAATTAAAATCACCAATAAGGACAAAAGCAAGAGAAATATATTAATTCCTTGAAGAATAATTCATTAATATTCTTATCCTGTCTGGCTGTCTTGGGTGTTCAACAGTAAACTCACGCTATGTCAATTGTATTTGCTTTTGACGTCATCCTTACCAGAAACTCTCAACTGCGTTGTCACAAGCTGTAAGTGCCATACAATCCAACCCCTTCTTTAGACAAGAGTGCCACCTCCCCACCTTGCCCGTCCTGCCTATCACTATAGCTGTCCATCATGGCACCCCAGTTATAGGACTCACCCCAGCAGTTTTCACATATGCCTGTCATGTAGCTCTGCTCTTTCCTGTTCCTAATGCTGTGCTCATTAGTATAATGACATTTCAGATGTGATTCAGTGAATTCAGCACACTGTGGAGCAGACTCAGGTACCTCCCTAGCACATTGTTCCTCAGACACTTGACCTACCTATCCCAACCTTATCCCTAGCAAGTCTGGTTTCCTCCCTTTAACTCTTCAAATCTTGCTTAATGCTCTTTCTGTGAGCTCTGACTCTGACACAAATGTCTTTTTCCCCCTTTAAGGCAAGGTACACCAATCTATAGTTTGCAGGCCAGCTATTGTGTTGAAAAACTCATGATCCAAAAAACCCAGACAGTTTCTAAACCCTCTGATCATCCCTGTGGCCTTCCTGTGGACTCGCTCCAACAGTTCCATGTCTTCCTTGTTGTAGGTGCTCCAGAACTGAACACAATACTCCAGGTAAGGTCTCACAAGAGCAGAATCACAGAACATTACAGAATAACAGAATCACAGAACATCAGGGATTAAAAGGGACCTTGAAAGATCATCTAGTCCAATTGCCCTAACACAGCAGGATCACCTAGACCAATCACACAGGAACACATCCAGATGGGTTTTAAATGTCTCCAGAGAAGAAGCCCCCTTGGCAGCCCCTTCTAGTGTTCTGTCACCCTCACTGTGAATAAGTTCCTTCTCACATTCATATGGAATCTCTTATGTTCCAGCTTACACCCATTGCCCCTTGTCCTATCACTAGCTGACCCTCAGAAGAGCCTAGCTCCATCCTCCTGACACCTACCCTTCACATATTGATAAACATCCTCCTCAAGCTAAAGAGACCCGGCTCCTTCAGTGTTTCCTCATCAGGGAAGTTCCACTTCCTTCATCATTCTTGTTGCTCTAGTGAGCAGTGACTCAGTGAGACCGACTGGCCTGTAGTTCCCCAAGTCATCCTTTTTACCCTTTCTAAAAATGGAGGTTTTGTTTCTCCCTTTCCAGTTGTCAGGAACTCACCAAACTGCCATGATTTCTCAAATATGATGGATAATGGTCTAGCAACTTCATTCACCTGTTGCCTGATAATCCTTGGGTGAATCCCATCCCATTGACTTCTGAATGTTCAAGGTCTTTATAATAGTCACAATCCAGATCTTCCCCTGCCACAGGTAGTGTTTCTGTCTCTCAGTACCAGCCTTTGACTTCTTTCGTCTGGGTGGTGTGGTTTAAGAGCTTTACGGTGAACACTGAGGCAAAAAATCTTTTAGCACCTCAGTGCTCTCCGTATCACAGATTACCAGCTCACTTGTCTGTAAAGGGCCACATATCTGTCCATAAAGGGCCTTATGCACTAGGTATTCCTGGTTGGGTGACCTGTAGCATAACCCCACTGTAACATCTACTGACATTACATTTTAACCAGACCCATAAGCTCTCAGTAGTTTCCTCATCTGTTCCCAGATGGAACTCCATCTGGCCATTGACACAGAGGGAAACAGTTTCTCCTCATCTCCTCTGCCTGTCTTTCCTAAAGAACTTATAACCAACACTTAGGTTCATTTCAGCACTCCAGTCACAGGATTCATTCCACCACATCTTTATGATGCCAATGAAATCATAGCCTCTAACTCTTCTTGTCTATTGTCCATACTGCATGCATTGGCATAGAGGGATCTGAGTTTGGCTCTCGATTAAGTGTCTGGAATTCCCTTATGATGTTTCTCCTGCCCTCCTCTGATTATTTCTATGACTGTAGAAGCCTATTTCTCCTCTCCATATGTTTCATCCACAGAGATCTAAAGCTTCCCCTATTTAGTTTCCATGTTACACACGCCAGTGTTAATGCAGCTGAGCTGAGGCTCTACTGTGTCTACATGCTTACCCTTCCCAATTTGAGCCTAGTTTAAAACCTTTTCAATGAGCCACGTTTGTTCATGAGCTAGAATACTTTACCCCTCTGAGAGACCTGAATTCCATCAGGGTGCAAGCCCAGCACCCTGAAAACCACCGCATGATAAAAGAGCCCAAAATTCCTCCAATGACACCAGTCTCCAAGCCATGTGTTAACGAGGTGTTCTCTGTTCCTCTCAGTATTTCTCCCTGACAGAAGGGATCAAGGAAAACACCACCTGTGCTCCCTGACCCTTCTACCAATTGCCCCAATACCCTGAAATCCTTTTTGACTGCTTTTGGGGTTCTGTCATCAACCTTGTCACTGCCAATCTACAATAGCAGTTTCCTCATGATGTCCCTAACCTTGGTACCAGGGAGACATCAGGCTTCCTTGTGGGACGGGTCTGGACAGCATATTGGTCCTTCTCTTCCCCTCAGAAGGGAGTCTCCTACCACAACAATGCTCTATTTTTATCTAATAGCAGTAGTCCTAATGTGTGAGGCTGACTGACTTTCCCTTCGCAATGCCCTGGGTGAACCTGTATCTGTCTCCTGTACAACTTGATCCTCAAGTTACAGATCCCCATACCTGTTGTGCAAGGGCAATCAGGAAGGTGAGGTAGGCCAGGTGGTGGTTTGTCTGCCACCCTAAACAAGGACAGGTTTCCATTCCACACCAACACCTAGATTCGCTCCTTCTACCTGATGGCAGGAACATAGGGCATTCTGTGTTTTTGTGGAGCCTCCATGTGCTCACCTTGTTTCAGGTATGGTACAGTGTGACTCCACCAATCTATTTCACCCCGATGCTCCTCAGCATCTCTATGTTCTCTTTCACTTCGACCTCTACTGCCACACTGAGCAGATCATTCATTTGCTTACACTGCAAACAGGTGCTGTTGCTGCTGCCCTTTGATACAAGCGAGAGGCTCTGACACTCCCTGCAGCTGGACACCTGGACCAACTGCATATTTAAGGGGAGCTCCAACTGGGTCACCAGATTCTTTCTCACAACAGCTTTTGACAGAGGTGGTGACTACTGGCTACTTTTGCCTCTTCAGCCAGGAGAGGGACTGCAGTGAAGGGGCCTGTGCCCTGACGACACAAATTTCCCTCTTGTCCTGCTTGAATGAATGGCCACACCATGCCCTGCTGCACCATGACCTGTTTGCCTCTCCTATTCACAACACTTGTCCCTAGGGAGGACTCTTGTACCTGTGGGGTACCTGTGGGGGTTCAGCTGCTCTTACTCCTGACCTCACATATGGTAAGAGCTTCCCTGGCAAGTGAACAATGACAACAGAACAATGAGTCATAAGATTTCCCGCCTGATGAGTGCTGTCTCTGCCCCTACCACCTCTGCTGCCTGTCCACTACTGCTAGTCTGACGAGACAGGCAGTAAATTGCCACATGTTGGCTTCAAAAAGCCATAGAAAAGAGACTTTTGGTTACTCTATGAGACTACTTTAGCCTAGGGCAGACTGAAGTATCTCTCCTCAGCAACAAGGATATATATATATATAGATCTTCTTTAAAAGATGCTCTAAATGCTGCAGAGCCAAAGAAGAGACACAAGTATTCTTAGAATCAGAGAATAAATCTGCAAGTTTTGAGGGCTGTGACAGCTCCTCCTCCCTTGACAGCAGAGCAACCTGGAGAAAGCTCCCTTTCTGCAAATGTGAGAGTAATTAATTTGAAATGAGTAAATGAATAAAATAGAACTTCACAAGATGCTGTCAATGATCTATAGACTTTGCCATGGGGATTTCTAGGGAGTATTAGTAGGTTGAATCTCTTCTCCAGAAGGCTGGGTTTTATTCTAGTGGGTGCCCTGCAGACAGAGGATACAGAGAAAGCAGAGATACTGAACACCTTCTCATCTTTCACTATACTGCTGGGGCTGTCAAGACATCAAGCCCCAAATTGCTGAGGCCTCAGAAGAACTTGGGAAAAAGAGGAGTTTGCCCTGGTTGATGAGGACTGGGTTAGGGATCAAATGAGCAAACTGGATAGACATAAATCCATGGGCCCACATGGGATGCACCCATGAGTGCCAAGTGAGATTGCAGAAGTCATTGCTAGGCCACTGTCCATCATCTTTGCTAAGTCATGGGGATCAGGAGAGGTGCCTGGGGACTGGAGGATGGCAAATATCACTTCAATCTTCAAAAAGGATAAGAAGGAGGATATGAGTAACTATAGAACACTTGGCTTCACCTCCATCCCAGGAAAGGTGACGGAACAAGTTATCCTTGACACCATCTCTAGGCACATCAAGGTCAAGAGGATAGGGACAGTCAACATGGCTTTGCCAAAAGGAGCTCTTGCTTTACCAACCTGATAGTCTTTTATTAGGACATAACCAGGTGGATAGATGATGGTAAAGCAGTGGATGTGGTCTATCTTGACTTCAGCAAAGTAACGAATTGGTCTAGGTGATCCTGCTGCAGCAGGGGGATTGGACTAGATGATCTTTTGAGGTCCTTTCCTATCCTTAATGAGTCTATGATTTGACACAGTATCTGACAGCATCCTCACAGCCAAACTGAGGCAGTGTGGTCTAGATGATAGGGTTGCGAGGTGGATCATGAGCTGACTGCAAGGTAGAAGTCAGAGAGTAGTGGTCAATGGGACCGAATCTAGTTGGAGGCCTGTATCTACTGGAGTGCCCCAGGGGTCGGTGCTGGGACCACTCCTGTTCAATCTATACATTGATGACTTGGATGAGGGATTGGCATGCACTGTCAGCAAGTTTGCTGATGACACAAGGCTGGGTGGTGTCGTCGACACCCCTGCAGACTGTGCCACCATTCGGAGAGACCTGGACAGGTTGGAGAGCTGGGCAGAGAGAAGTGTAATGAAGTATAACAGGGGTAAGTGTAGAGTCATTTATCTGGGCAAGAACAACCCCAGGTACTAGTATAGGTTGGGGACTGATCTGTTGGAGAGTAGTGTAGGAGAAAGGGACCTGGGGGTCCTGTTGGCCAGCAGGATGACCATGAGCCAGCAATGTACCATTGTGGCGAAGAACGCCAATGTTGTCTCAAGGTGGATCAGAAGCGGGTGGGTTAGCAGATTCAGAAAGGTTGTCCTCCCACTCTACTCTGCCCTGGTGAGACCACATCTGGAATATTGTGTTCAGTTCTGGGTACCTTAGTTCAAGAAGAATCCCTAATGATTCTGTGATTCTATGATTCTATGATTTTGTTAAAGAAATATGTTTTTCTCTAGAATTTGAATGGTCTGGACAAGTCTCAAAATATCTACAAGTGCCACTTTAGTCAAAAGGGGATAGCAGCACTATCACAGCTGAAATCAGTAGAAATTCTGGGCCTGTATCAGGTAGGTTTTGGAGCCTTTGCTCTGCTGTTTTGATTGAGTTTTATGGAGACTAGCTCAAAATTTCAGATTACAAATAGTCTGAATAGCCAGAACTTCAGGCCAGTGAATCCAGACTTTGACAGGCACCAGAAAAGTGCTAACAGAAATTGATAGTACAAGAATGGAGAGGGTTGGTGATGCAAGTGCTGACACTATTTTCTTTTTGTAGTGTGAACTGTTCTTCTGCATTTTAGATCTGGTGTAAACATTACTGCCAGCATTTTTTCTGAAACCCAGAAGAATTTATGGAAACATCAGCAGAATGCATTTACTTTATTTTCTTTTTTTTAAAAAAAATTGTGTTCTATGCCTTCCTTATACATGCTGAACTGCTTTTCTGTTGTTATCTTTCCTCCTAACTGGAAAGATTCAAGTATATGAGTAGCCAGTCTCACAGCAAGGCACTGAAACAGGCTAACATGCTCGTGTTGAGTATCCTTGACCCAATCACGCAAAGGCTTTGGCTCTCCAGAGCCTGCCATAAACAAATTCTTGCAGAGAGGCTTTGTTACATTGCATTTGATTTATGTTTCCAGTTAGGTTTTTTTAGCTCAATTCCCAGCTGTGCTTTTTTGCTGTTTACATGCCATCTCTATTTCCCAGACACATTTAATAAGCAGGATTTTTTTTAAGGCTGTCTTATAGTTTTGTGGAGTCTGCTTAAGATTCCAAGATGAGGAACAAAAAAGGTATTATAGGGCTCCTCAACCTTTTACTTCTAACATGTGAAGACAGCCCCACTTGGCCACATTCTTCTGGTTGCATTTAAGGATCAGATTTTTCTCTTAGAGCTCCAAAGAAATCTTTCTGCTGAGCATTTCTATTGTTTCTTCAAAAGGTCTTATGCACTCCATTCATCCCAGAGTTCCCATAAAATGTCTCAATGGTGTATTTCACAATAACCAAGTAATAACCAGTATCATGATTGTGTCTTTTGATAATTAACAGAATTCTTCACACGTGCTGTTAGCCTGAGTAGCGGTATAATTACCATCTGACTTGCTGAGTCACAGAACTTGTCTTTCATGAATCCTACACTGTGAAAGCAGCAGCCAAGCCTTACCCTTCTCATGGCCAAGTGTGCCCTAAGGAATTTTCCAGGGCAGCCTATACATGGATAGGTAGCAGACATATAGGAGATGTTTAGAACATCTCCTGGTGTAGGTACTTTACAAATTTCCCACTGCACATTTTCTATACTTTCTGTGAGTACCATTCTGTAAATTGCCTGTGATGTTAAATAAGAAAATAGTAAAGCAGATCATCACTAGAGACGGTGTTAAAGAGTCACATGGAGGTGCTTTAGGCTGCACATAACACATGTTACTGTATCCAACTATTCTATTAAAGACACTGCATAGCAGTTACTAATTAAGCATTCTCCAGATCCGTTAGGAAGAGCACAGGGAGTAAAAGGTTTACAGTACTGCAGGAAAGGAGACTTAAGCTGAGAGCAGTACTGTAAGGAAAGGGAAGCAGGGCACTGCATTGCCGAGGAGGTTCATGAGGTCTCTTCCGTAACAGCTTTCCAAGAACAAGTTGGACAAGCTTCTATCAGAAATGATCAAGCATAATTTCTTCTGCCTATTGTGCTGGGGCGTAGAACCAAATGTCCTCTCAAGACCCATCCTAGTCCCTTTGTCTCTCTGTGCATGCAGTTTTGCCATTTAAGGGGCTGCTTATCCCTGGAGTGTAAAGAGATTCACTTATTAAAAGCGTATCTATATGTGAACAGAATTTTATCAGTTTTGGCAGAGAAATCACTTCTGATCTTATTAGATCATTTCAAGTGCTGCAGAAGCAGAATAAATATTACTTGCAGTTGAATGGCTTGCAATTGTATGCAAGAACAGGAAATAATACGAATAATAATACAATGATGCATTCAGTCAACTTGTAGCTTTCCCTATTTGTATGTTCTTCATCATGCGTGCTTAAAGACAATTGGCAATGTGTAAGACCCTAAGTAAGCAGCATGCTCAGTACTTTCATGAAGCCATGTCACTTCTCCAAATACCACCCTGATATACTAATCCTATGAACCGTCTGACAGTTTGTGCTACCCTATAGTTTTCCTGAGAGGGATGCTCACCCCAGGGATGCTCACCCTTCCTGCTCTCATTAGGCTCTTTCTGGCTGCCCTGCTTTGCACCTTTTGCATAAGTGGGTGAGATGAAAGTTGTGTGTTCTATGTAAAGGAGGGATGTGTGTGTTCTAGTTTAAGGAGGGATGAAGATTCAGTACAATTGTTGCAAACAAATCTGCATCTTGACTGCTATTAAGCATAGTCTATTGGTTGGCATGGTAACAGATAATGATATTTAGACAATATATATCCTTTTTATTCATAGTTACAATGTCTGAGACTTTCAAAAGAAATTGTGGAGATCTGGTGGGTGATGTAGGGAAGGAAAATTTATAAGAAATTAAATATTTGGATGCACCAGTTTCTTTGTGGATTACAGCTGCAGCTTGTGTGTCTGTCACTGTATATGAGACCAGAGAAATTTACTACCTGTTTCATGACTTGCATTGGAAATAAATTCCACCTACTTCCTAGTTTCCTAGATTCAGCCTAGAGGCCGAATCCTCTCTAGAACTACTGAAAAAGAGCATCCATTTTGTTCTTTGTAGATCCTCCATGGCTGAAAATCTCAGAAAGTATACTTTGCTTGCTTTGCCTACACATTAGCAGCTGTGGGCTGTAAGTCACTTTATCCTTCAGGTTTGAACATGGTTCATCAAGGTATAGAATGTGAGACCAGATATGTAATGTAAATCATATTGCATTTCCCTGTGATCTGGATTGTCTAATCTTACTTCACCCTGTGAAAGGTTCAGTTCACCTCAGTTCATTAGAACTCAGTTCACCTCCTCTAAGAGAGAAGCTGTATGTGAAATAACCTGATCCATCTGTAGAGGCTCAAGTTAAAAAAGAAAAGAAAATATTGTTGTTTTTCAAGCCAGTGTCTTTCTAAAACTGGCAGGCAATGCCTTAAAACATATAGTGCCAACAGTGATTCCTGTAATTCCTTCTGGTATTACAACAGGAAATGAATTTATTTCCTGATAGCTAAATTCTCTTACGCTACTGGACAGGTCTAAATTATCATTGGCATGGATCATATACACAATAGACAGTTATTCAGGAATTCCCGTTGATGTGAAATTGCTTAACGCTATCATATGCACATTGCATGCTTTTCAGCTTCAGAAGGACAAATTGGTAACTCTAACAGAATTCTACTGCCCTCCCAACAGCTTTTTACTCCTGAACTACACTGTAGTTCAACATGTTTCTTATTTAGTCATATAATATTTGAAACACAAAACAATGTACAGACCTTATTAAAAAGATTTAAATATAATGTTTCCCTTGGTTGGAGATTATTTATATGCTTGTGGGTAGGGATGAGGTGGAAGGACAACAAGGCAGATATACTGTTGGGAGTTTGATATAGACATTTCACCCAGGATGAAGAGATGGATGGGGCATTCTGCAGGCGATTGGCAGAAGTCTCACAGTCTCTAGCCCTTGTTCTCATGGGGGACTTCAGCTTACCTAACATCTGCTGAAAGTATCACAGTATCACAGTATTATCAAGGTTG
>VXBP01006455.1:1438-53141 GCA_013400115.1 Rhinopomastus cyanomelas | reverse complement strand
TCACCAGGGCAGAGTAGATGGGGAGAAGAACCTCTCTCAATCTGCTAAACACCACCCTTCTAATCCACCCCAGGATGCTGTTGGCCTTCTTGGCCACAAGAGCACATTGCTGGCTTATAGTCATCGTGCTGTCCACCAGGACCCCCAGGTCCCTTTCTCCTTCACTGCTCTCCAACAGTTCAGCCCCCAGCCTATACTGGTACCTGGGGCTGTTCTTGCCCAGATGCAAGACTCTACACTTACCCTTGTTATACTTCATCACATTTCTCCCTGCCCAGCTCTCCAGCCTATCCAGATCTTGCTGAATGGCAGCACAGTCTGCTGGGGTGTCAGCGACACCACCCAGCTTTGTGTCATCAGCAAACTTGCTGACAGTGCATGCCAATCCCTCATCCAAGTCATCAATGAATAGATTGAACAGGACCGGTCCCAGCACTGATCCCTGGGGCACTCCACTAGATACAGGCCTTCAACTAGACTCTGTCCCATTGACCACTACTCTATGACATCTACCCTGTTGCCAGTTCACGATCTAACTCACTACCTGATCATCTAGACCACACTGCCTCAGTTTGTCTGCGAGGATGCTGTGAGAGACTGTGTCAAATGCCTTCCTCATGTCAAGATAGACCACATCCACCACTCTGCCATCATCTATCCACCTGGTTACGCCCTTATAAAAGGCTATCAGGTTGGTCAAGCATGACTTCCCTTTTGTAAAGCCCTGCTGACTGTTCCTAATGACCCTCCTGTCCTTTATGAGCCTGGAGATAGCCTGTAGAACAAATTGTTCCATCAGCTTTCCTGGGATGTAGGTGAGGCTGACTGGTCTATAGTTACCCGGGTCCTCCTTCTTTCCTTTTTGAAGACTGAAGTGACATTTGCTATCCTCCAGTCTCTAGGCACCTCTCCTGGTCCCCATGACTTAGAAAAGATGATGCAGAGTGGCTTAGCAATGACTTCCGCCGTCTCCTTTAGTACTTGCAGGTGCATCCCATCTGGGCCAATGGATTTATGTATATCTAGTTTGATCAACTTATCCCTAACCAGGTCCTCATTAACTAATGATGCCTCCATGGCTAAAGCTTTATGCCACAGGTTATTTTGTGTGTCTGAATGCGAGTGTCTATATTTTGTTTGTCGAAATATCAAGTGTCTGAATGTCGTTTTGCCTCAAACTTTGCTTTAGGTTCTGGTCAGTAGGGGGTGGTATGGACCTGACTGACTCGCCGAGGGTGCTTCCCAACCCATGTGGCAGCCCTAATTAGCTATATCCTGCACAATGTCACTACAGGTAGGAATAGGCATCTGCTCTATGGGTGGGTCACCTGCTGCAGCAGCTGTGTTCATTACATGGGTCATATGTACACATTCTTAGACAATGGCTATATTTGTTTTTAAAAAGTCTGTGTGGCCACAGATGAACGAGATTCATCTGTCAAGAACAATTTCTGCTGACATGGGGGAACTTCTTAACGCATTTCTCTCATGCATGGTCTGAATACAGGTTGCATTTTGTACAGTGGAAGCCAGGTCCATAAAAACTGAGGTTTTAATTACTAGTGAGTCTCCTCTTTCCTGAGGGTTTATGCCCCCGACCCAATAAGCCACTCATGCAGTTAGAGAGTAGCTGTGGTTTCCTGGTGTAGTTTGGATAAAAACTCCAGGTCCCAGGTAGCTGCTATCTTCTTCCTCACTTAACAAAATTCTATCGCCAGCTGTGAGACTAACACTATGTAGATAATCACTCTGATTCCTCAGCTCATCTAAAATATTTTTCTTGTAATCTGATGAGTTCGCACAGTGATCAGGGTATAATTTGTTTGCTGGTGCATACCTGACCCTTTTCCTCTTCAGTAATTTCTGTTTTAATTAGTGGTCTGACCTTCATCGGTTATTCTAGGTGCCACACTTCTTTTCTCCCGTGTCTGGGGGTTCTCACAGCATTCTACTTTACAAGTATGTTGGACTGGATTAACCAGTGATTCCTTTGGGAGGCAATCAAGTGTTTTATCTAATTTCTCCAAAATTTGCTGGCTATTGCTTCAGTTGTATAGCAGCAAGAGCCTTTCCTAAAAGCTATTTGGAACATGCCAGTTTCTGTAACCTGTTTTTGTAGTTCGGCTCTGGTGGCCTTTTCACGAGGAGTTAAAGAGGTGTTAAGCTCTGCCTTTTGCCCCTTTAGGGTTGCAACCTCCAGGTCCCTCACAGACTCAGCCGGGGGAAGGGGCGGAGTGCGGGCGGATGGGGTGGGGGGGCTATTGCCTCCACAGCCATGTGCATCAGACTGGCCCCAAGGCCATGACTATATGTTGTAAAACAATGCATATTCATTAAACGTCCCAGTACGCCTATACATATGCATAACCTGTACTTGCTTCTTATGCTAATTAAATCTCCTCCTTAACTGCTTGTGCAGTTTCTTTTGGTAGTGGTCTTCTAAGGGCCAAGGCACCATCTTGTGAGGAAGTAAGATCCTAGCATCCTAGGAAGTAAGCATCCTAGAGTGCTGAGAGAGCTGGCAGATGAACTGGCCGAGCCGCTCTCCATCATTTTCCATCAGTCCTGGTTCACCGGAGAGGTCCCAGGTGACTGGAAACTGGCCAACGTGATCCCCATCCACAAGAAGGGTCAGGTGGAGGATCCTGGGAACTACAGGCCTGTCAGCCTGACCTCAGTGCCAGGGAAACTGATGGAGCAGGTTATCTTGGGGGCAATAACTGCACACCTGAGGGATGGCCAAGGGCTCAGGTCCAGCCAACATGGGTTCAGGAAGGGCAGATCCTGCCTCTCCAACCTGCTCTCCTTCTATGATCAGGTGACCTGCTTGGTGGATGTGGGGAGGCCTGTGGATGTGGTCTATCTGGACTTCAGCAAGGCCTTTGACACTGTCCCCCACAGCAAACTGCTGGCTAAGCTGTCAGCCCACGGCTTGGACGGCAACACTCTGTGCTGGGTTAGGAACTGGCTGGAGGGCCGAGCCCAGAGAGTGGTGGTGAATGGTGCCACATCCAGCTGGCGGCCGGTCACTAGTGGTGTCCCTCAGGGATCAGTGCTGGGCCCCATCCTCTTTAACATTTTCATAGATGATCTGGATGAGGGCATTGAGTCAGTCATCAGCAAGTTTGCAGATGATACAAAGCTGGGGGCAGATGTGTCTGAGTTGGAGGGCAGAAGGGCTCTGCAGCGGGACCTTGACCGCCTGGACAGATGGGCAGAGTCCAACGGGATGGCGTTCAATAAGTCCAAGTGCCGGGTGCTGCACTTTGGCCACAACAATCCCATGCAGAGCTACAGGCTGGGGTCGGAGTGGCTGGAGAGCAGCCAAACAGAAAGGGACCTGGGGGTGCTGATTGATACCCGCCTGAACATGAGCCAGCAGTGTGCCCAGGTGGCCAAGAGGGCCAATGGCATCCTGGCCTGCATCAGGAATGGTGTGGCCAGCAGGAGCAGGGAGGTCATTCTGCCCCTGTACTCTGCACTGGTTAGGCCGCACCTTGAGTACTGTGTCCAGTTCTGGGCCCCTCAATTTAGGAAGGACATTGAGGTGCTTGAGCGTGTCCAGAGAAGGGCAACGAGGCTGGTGAGAGGCCTTGAGCACAAGCCCTATGAGGAGAGGCTGAGGGAGCTGGGATTGTTTAGCCTTGAGAAGAGGAGGCTCAGGGGAGACCTTATTGCTGTCTACAACTACCTGAGGGGTGGTTGTGGCCGGGAGGAGGTTGCTCTCTTCTCTCAGGCAGCCAGCACCAGAACAAGAGGACACAGCCTCAAGCTGCGCCAGGGGAAATTTAGGCTTGAGGTGAGGAGAAAGTTCTTCACGGAGAGAGTCATTGGCCACTGGAATGGCCTGCCCGGGGAGGTGGTGGAGTCGCCAACTCTGGAGCTGTTCAAGGCAGGATTGGACGTGGCACTTGGTGCCATGGTCTAGCCTTGAGCTCTGTGGTGACAGGTTGGACTTGATGATCTATGAGGTCTCTTCCAACCTTGATAATGCTGTGATACTGTGAAGAGGGTCTTCCTCGGTCTGAACTTCTCACTCCATTGTTCTGCACAGACTCTGTGATACCCTGTCACCAATCTAAATCGCTTAGTTGGTTTTGGCTGGTTCTTCAAGACTGATTGCTCCAAGAACAGGACACTCCGGGCTCCTGCCTTTTCAGAGACTGAGCTTAAACAATAGTAGCTAGCAACTGGACAATAGCAGCTAGCAACTGCTTAGTTACATGGCTCAATATACAAACTTAATGCTCACCTCTATCTTTCCCCTCTTTTCTGTATTATAAGCAAATTCCTTTGCTTTTTCCACCTATTGGAAAGAATTTGGATCTTAATAATATTTCCCCTTCATAGCATTTTCATGTATTATATAAATTGACACTAGAACTCTCATCCGTTTCAGCATTCGACAATTCCACAAAAATAAATATATGGTTAAAACCAGGCTTACAAATGTCAGTATCAACAATATCAGAATCGGGTGGCATAATTTGTTTAATATCCCAGGGCCAATAGGTGACTGTTATGTCTAATTTGACCCAAAACAGGTTATTCTTAACCAATTACAATTTATTAAATAGGAACAAGCAAACAGCGCTTAAGGGTTCCTAGGGGTAGCGCTGGGTGCAAGGACAGAGGGGGTTAAACACCATCCTTCCCATACTCCTGCACACTGAAAATGGCTCAAGTCCCCTCTTTTATACCCCATGCATGGTCCACCATTGGTCAGTTAGAAAAACAACGCGGGCTCTTCACTGGACTAGGTGTCCTCTTTGGAAAGAAGCTGGCACATCATTGGACAGTTCTTAATGAACTCGAGCTTTTCATTGTTGTTAGGGTCCTTTCTGTTCTAGCATGGTCTCTTCAGATGTCTTAGAAGTTGCCTCTAACATGAGGGTCCTTTGGTCTCCTTAGGTGTCTGGGAAGACGCCTTTCCAAAGTGGCGTAGCAAAGAGGACTTAAATAATAATAATACAACACCACCAAAAACAAAGTACCTGAATCACCAAAATACCTTTAACAGTGACCATCCAAAAGAGTATCCCACCAACTATGACTAGCACCTGCTTTGACACTTTCCAACACCCTATTCATTTCCTCTGTATCATGATGAACAATAACTAGCATTTTTTCCCCTTTTCCCTTCAGTTCTTTTAGAATTTCAGTTAGTTCAGGATGCTGAATCAATTCTCTTACAAGACCAAGATTCATTCCAATAGGTATCTGTGTTATTTTGTGATATAGAGTATAATTAGCTTGAACTAACTTATATGTGATTACTGGAGGTGAACAAGAAAAATCACGTCCTGTTATTTTCACAAAATCAAGTCTGTTAAGTTTGATTATTGTGAAGCACTGACAATGCTAACTTTGTTTTTGACCCCACATTTCCCATTATTCTGGTATAACCTTCCAATGTGTGATCTCAATGCTAACCTTTAGGTTCTAGGAGCCTTCTCAAGGGTTCTATTTCGATTGATTCCCAACGTTGTCTAGCAGCCTTTTTCAGTCTGGTATGATGTATCCAAGGTATTTTCTCCTGTATCTTTATGGCAGTATGCGTTGTCAGCAAGACGTGGAATGGTCCTTCCTAGTGTGATTCCAGAGATTAGTCTGAAGAGTTCTGACAAACACGTGACAATCACCTGGCACAATGTCATGCACTGGTCCACCTAAACCTCTCGCTCTAGTGCTAAATATTCATTTCTTTGTCTCTCTTTGTTGCACCATGTAAGGTAGCCCATAAAGAATTTCAAATGGGCCTAAATTTTCTTTTGCTCAGGGCCTCGTAATAAAGCTAGAGGCAAGGCTTGAGGCCAAATTATGTCTACCTTCTGCCTCAGTTTCACAATTTGAAGTTTAATTAAATGATTCATATTTTCCAATTGCCCACTGTCTTGTGGTTGATATGGAGTATTTAATTGCCAATCAATTCCTAACAAGTTACTGACCCATTGTGCCACTTTTGCTACAAATTTGAGATCTTCTGTCTGACAAGATAGTTGCTGGTACTCCCAGTCTTGGAATTATATCTTGTAACTAGGCTTTTGTCACTTCCCTGGCTTTGTTGGTTCTGCAAGAAAAATCTTCATGCCATCCAGAAAAGGTATCAGTAAACACCATAAAGGTACCGATACCCCCCTTTTCTAGGGAGTTCAGAAAAACTGATATGCCATTGCTGCCCCAGCAGATTTCCTTTTCCTGTTCTTCCCAAAACTAGTTTCTGTCCTGTCCTAGGATTATTTTGTAAACAGATTTCACACCACTGGGTGTCTTGTCATACAGTGGTGTCTAAGTTTCTAGCCACTACGCTTTGAATCAGATGTTTATATATGGTCTCTGCTCCCCAGTGCATTGTCCTGTGTTCTGCTATAACCAGGGCCCACACTATTGCTGTTGGAACTACTATTTTCCTTTGCGGAGTGACTGCCCACCCATCTTTCTCAACTTGGCTTTGTAGATCCTGATAAGCTTATTGTCTTTCAGACTCATACCTGGAATCGCATTAGGAAGGACCGTTCCACATCTTGCTGACAATGCATACTGCCATAAAGGTACAGGAGAATACTGTGCATGTGTGGTTATTTGTTTGACTTGGATCTTACCATCTGGAACCGGGGCCTGCAAACCTACTGGGTTCCCCATAGCCACTTTCTTTGCTTCTTTGTCCACCATCGCATTTCCAGTTTCATGCACGCTCTTTGCCTTCTGGTGGGCTTTGAAGTGCATTATTGCTCTTTCCTGTGGTAACTGCACAGCATCAAGGAGTCTTAGAATCTCCTCTGCATGCTTTGTGTGCTTCCCTTGAATGGATAGAAGTTCTCTTTCCTTCCAGATTGCTCCATGAGCATGGACTACATTAAAGGCATATTTAGAATCTGTCCATATATTAATCCTTTTTACTCTTGTCAGTTCTAAGGCTCAAGTGAGGGTGACAATTTCTGCCTTTTGGGCTGGTGTGTTTGCAGGCAGGGCTCCTGATTCTATTACCTGTTTTGAGGTGGTAACAGCATACCTCACTTTGTGTTCTCCATGTTTAACTAGGCTGCTCCCATCAGTGTACCAGGAATCTTCCGCATCCTCCAAAGGTTCCTCTTTTAAGTCTGGTCATGTGCATCAGACTGGCCCCAAGGCCATGACTATATGTTGTAAAACAATGCATACTCATTAGACCTCCCAATATGCCTATACATATGCAGAGCCTGTACCTGCTTCTTATGCTAATTAAGTCTCCTCCTTAACTGCTTGTGCAATTTCTCTTGGTAGTGATCTTCTGGGGGTCAAGGCGCCATCTTGTGAGGAAGTAAGAGGGTCTTCCTCGGTCTGAACTTCTCACTCCACTGTTTTGAGCAGATTCTGTGGTATCTCTGGGCTCCTGCCTTTCCAGAGACTGAGCTTAAACAATAGTAGCTAGCAACTGCTTGGTTACATGGGTTAATATACAAACATCAAGTTCACGTCTATCAGAAGGAGTTACTTTGGTTGAACACTACCAAGTAACAAGCCCCTAATATCACACATATTATATTTTCCCCCTTCCCGTCCTTTGGGGTGCCCATTTTTTTGCTTCTACATGATTCTATGTGCTCAATAACCCTGCCAATCTCTCCAAAAGTTTTGAGCTTAGGCTGTCCCATCTGAAGATGGAGCACATTTTTGTTTCTGCAAATAATTCTTCAGAGACAATCCCGTCTTCGTTGCCATTCATTAATGTTGTGTGAAAAGTGGGGAGCAGGGAATCAGGAATTTAAAAAGGAATAGACCCCCATGCTTTCTAATACAGATCCTCAACGTTGAGGGGCTAGAGACAGCTCAATTTATTTATTAATATGGACAGGCTAGAGAGCTGGGCAGAGAGAAATTTAATGAACTATAGCAAGGGTAAGTGTAGAGTCTTGCATCTGGGCAGGACCAACCCCAGGTACCAGTACAGGTTGGGGACTGACCTGTTGGTCGGTGTAGGAGAAAGGGACCTGGGGGTCCTAGTGGACAGCAGGATGACCATGAGCCAGCAGTGTGCTCTTGTGGCCAAGAGGGCCAACAGCATCCTGGGGTGGATCAGAAGTGGGGTGGTTAGCAGATTGAGAGAGGTTCTTCTCTCCCTCTACTCTGCCCTGGCGAGACCACATATAGAGTAGTGTGTCCAGTTCTGGGCCGCTCAGTTCAAAAAGGACGCAGAACTGCTGGAGGGTGTCTGGCATAGAGCAATGAAGATGAAAGGAGTGTAACACCTCACTTATGAGTAAAGGCTGAGGGAGCTGGGTCTCTTTAGGTTGGAGGAGACTGAGTGGTGAGCTCATTAATGTCTATAAATATGTGAGGGGTGGGTGTCAGGAGGATGGAGCCAGACTCTTCTCAATGTCATCTGGTGATAGGATGACGGGCAATGGATGTAAGGTGTCACACAGGAGGTTCCACATAAATATCAGAAGGAACCTCTTGCCAGTAAGGGTGATGGAGCATTGGAACATGCTGCCCAGGGAGGTTGTGGAGTCTTCTTCTCTGGAGATGTTTATGGATATGTTGCTGTGTGACTTGGTCCCTCACTCTTCCTAGAAGAACAGTTAAGACTCATTTCATTCTATCCCTTTTGTGTCAATACAAACTCCTTAACCTGGGAGCCTTTGCTCCCTCTGGTGGAGTCTGATTTTAGACACAATTCAATGGATGTTTTGACTGTTTACTGGCTGAGTTCTTCTCCTGTTTGAGCTCTGCTAACCAACAGAGCTTAAGTATAAAGTAATTATTATTGATCTCACAATGTACTGTTGTACTTTTGTCTGAAGTAACCTTCACATTCTGTGACATTGCTATGGTCCTTTCAATTTTAACAAGATAACAGCCTCTGGCTGCAGAGTGTGCTGGAGCCTGGCACTTGCGATGGAGGGTGGCGGAGACAACCCCTATGTTGGATGTGAACTGGTGAATGATCTGCTCATCCTTGTGGCTGAAGGATGAAGTAGAGAGCTTGAGGAGTATCCGGGAGTGTGTGAGAGATTTTCCCTGAGAGAAAGGAAACATGTTGAGGTCCCATATAAATGAGATGATCCCCTTTATTCTTGTCACCAGGCAGTAGGAGGGGATCTCAGAGAAGGAATGGAATTAAAACAGGTCCCTGCTCGGAGAAGCAGGCGAATGCCTTCTCAGCCTCCCACAGCTTCCCAGTTGGGTAACTGCAGGATGAGCGGGCTGTTGAAGATGAGGTTGATTCACCCAGGCCAGAAGCACCAGAAGACCTAGTTGCCATAGACCCGGCACCAAAACTGGCTCCAAAAACAAAAACAGCCCATTGCTGTGGGCGAGTCTCTATGGAGGGGGACAGAGGGGCCAATACACCATGCTGACCCTCTTCACAAGGAAGTCTGCTGCCTCCTTGGGGCACAGGTTAGGGATATGTTGGAGAAACTTCCTACCCTAGTAAAACCCTCATTTAGCATATCGGGTGGGGAGTGATGAAGTGGGTAGAAGAAGCCCAAAATCAGTTAAAAGACACTTCAGCTGTACTTAAGCTGTATCAGGACAGCTGCTTATGGGATAATGAGTGCAAGTTCTGTTCTCCTTTATCCTTTCAGTGGCAATCACAAATGAGGAAACTGACGGGAAGACACAATGGCTCAACTCATGGCTCTGGAGCTGGTGTTATTGGCAGGGTTCTGAGTTTTTTGATCACATGCTGCTATAAGAGACACTTGGCCTACCGATAGCAGGTGGGATGCAACTGTCCCAGAGGGGGAAAAGGATTTTAAACCAGGAGTTAACAGGGTTCATCCCAGGGACTTTAAGCCAGATATGAAGGGGGAAGGGGAAATAACTGGGCCTGTTAGGCATAAGGCCAAAGGAAGCATGCCAGAGCTTGTAGGATGGTGCACTAGTGAGGGTTCTTGCTCTGCCATTTCATTTGAGGAAAGGGATAGTTTAGACATCATAGAATTACCTGTGAAGGGTCTAGCAGGAAATAGGGCCTACACTCACAAAAAGGAGTTGGAATCATTAGCTCATCTGAAGTGCAGCTATTCCAATGCACACAGTATGAGCAACAAACAGGAGGAGCTTGAAGCCATGATGCAGCAGGAAAGCTGTGACATAGTACTGTTATAGAAATGTGGTGGCGTGCCTCACATGACCGGAGTGCCACGGTTGATGGCTACAGGCTTGTTAGGAGGGATAGACAGGAAAGAAAAGGTGGTGGAGTGGCCCTGTATGTTAGGAAATGCTACAAAAGCTCAGAAATCAAGTCTAGTGATGATGAGGTCACAAGTGTTTGGATTAGGTTAAGTGCCAGTAAAACTGATATTGCTGTGGAAGTCTGCTATAGACCTCCCAATCAGAGAAGTGAGGTATATGAAGCTTTCTATAAGAAATTGGGAGAAGTCTTGCAGTCACTTGCTGTTGTTCTTGTGGGGGACTTTAACCACCTAGGCATCTGCAGGGAATACAACGTAGCAGAGGAGGAACAATCCAGGAGGTTCCTGGAATGTGTAGAGGATAATATCCTCACACAGCTGGTAAGTGAACAAACCAGGGAAGGCACCCTGCTGGACCTCCTGTTTGTGAACACAGAAGGTCTTGTGGAGGGTGTGGTGTTTGGAAGCCATCTGGGGAACAGTGGCCATGAAATCATTAAGTTCTCTACTGTTAGAAATGTTAGGAGGGGAGTCAGCAAAACTGTCAAATGGGACTTCCAAAAGGCAGACTTTGATTTGTTTGGGAGGTTACTTGGTAGAATCCCTTAGCAGTCAGTTTTGAAGGGAATTAAGAGTCCAGAAAGGCTGGACACTCCTTAAGAGGGAGATCTTAAAAGCACAAAAACAGGTCATGCCTATGTGCCTTAAGACAAGCCAGCAGCACGGCAGACCAGCCTGGCTAAATAGGGACATTTGGCTGAAAATCAGGGAAAAAAGGAGAGTTTATGGACTCTGGAAGAAGGAACAGGCCACTCATAATGAGTACAAAGGTATTGCTGGAATATATAGGGAGATAATTAGAAGGTTCAAAGCCCAGATAGAATTAATCTGGCTTTGAAATTAATGGACAACAATAAAAGTTTCTATAAATATCTTAATAGCAAAATAAAGACCAAGGAAAGCCTCCATCCCATACAGCAACTGATTCATTGATTACATAGCCAGCAGAACTGCCTCACTATACAACAGCCCTGTATGGCCAGTGTGAAAGCCATGAGAATGGAGATTAACTGTGGGCTACTCTGAGATTAACTGTGAAGTCACACCATCGCTAAATGCTGCTGTATCTGACATGTTGGAGCTGCAGTATGTGTTGGAATCCCAAGAAGATAAATGGTGTGCCACAATAGACATTACTGATGCATTTTTCTTCATCCCATTGCAGCAGAGTGCAGGGCACTTTTACCTGGAGGGGCATGCAGTACACCTGAAATAGATTGCCCCAGGGGTGGAAACACACGCTGACGATCTGTCCTGGTCTGATTGAGACTGCATTAGAGAAGGGTGGGGCTCCAAAACACCTACAATATACTGACGATATTATAGGAGGTGACTGTTCAGAGGAAGTCCTCAAAAAAGTCAAGAAAGGAATTGACATGCTACTGGAAGCTGGTTTTGCCATAAAAAGAAGCAAAGGGGCCTGGCAGAGAGATCCAGATTTTGATGGTTCATTGGCATGATAGGCGACACCACATCACCATAGATGGAATTGATAAGATATCATCCATGGTGCAACCTGCTAACAAGAAAAAGACACAGACTTTGTTAGGGGTAGTGTGGTTTTGGGCAATGCATATTCTGGGCTATAGCCAGATTGTGAAACCCCTCTATGAGATGACTTGGAAAAATAAGGATTTCGAGTGGTGCCCTGAACAGCGAACAGCTTTTGAACAGATCAAATGAGAGATAGCTCATTGCATGGCCCTGGGGCCTCTCCAAACTGGACCAGAAACCAAGAATGTACTCTACATGGCTGCTGGGGAAAATGGTCCCACCTAGAGCCTCTGGCAGAAGGCACCGAGGGAAACATGAGGTTGCCTATTCTGATTTGGAGTCAGGGACATCGAGGCTCAGAGGAGGAAATACTAACTGCCTATGAGGGAGCCTGAGCTGCATCAGAGGTGGCTGGCACCAAGGCACAATTCCTCGTTGCATTCCAACTATCTGTTATGGGTTGGATGTTTAAAGGAGACTGCATCTACACATCACGCCACTGATGCCACTTGGAGCAAAGTGAATGGCCCTAATAATTCAGAGAGAGCTCTCTCTGAGCAGATTGGGAGACTTAACCACCCTGGTATACAGAAAATGGTTACTAATTGGTAAGTAGGGGATGGATTTTAAGGCACCACCAGATGAGACAGTGACTTGGGCTGAGGAAAATCCACCCTATAATGAACTCTCAGAAAAGGAGAAAGAGTTTGCTTTATTCACAGATGGATGCTGTTGCCTGTTGGGAAACCAGTGGAGGTGGAAAACTGTTATCTGGAGTCCCACCAGAAAGGTTGCAGAAGCAGGAGAGGAGAGTTGAGTCAATTTGCAGAGGTAAAAGCCGTGGACATTGCAGAACATTGCAGAACAGGAAAAATGGCCATTACTCCATGAATGGTAGTGAATGCCATCTGGGAATGGCTGAAGGACTGGGAACAGAACAATTGGCTGTGCAAAGGAAAAAACATTTGGCAAGGTATCGCTGCCTGGCTGGAAAAATTTAAAAGTAAGGGTACAGCACACAGATGCCTATGCACCAAAACACTGGGCTACTGAAAAGCAGCAGCAAAACTACTGGGTAGATCAGGCAGCCAAAATCTCTAAAGCATATCTAGACTGGAAATGCAAAGGTGAACTATTCTTGGCCTGGTGGGCCTGTGATACTTCGGCCAAGAAAGGGATTCCACCTACTGATGAACTCAAGATCGAGGAGTGGATTTGACCATTAGTGCTATAGCTCAGGTCATCCACAATTGTAATACATGTGCAGCCATCAAACAAGCCAAGTGGATGAAGCCCCTGTGGTATAGGCCCATCTGGGAGTCCTGATGGACAGCAGGATGACTATGAGCCAGCAATGCACCCTTGTGGTCAAGAAGGCCAACAGCATCCTGGGGTGGATCAGAAGGGGGTTGGTTAGTAGATTGAAAGAGGTTCTCCCCCTCTACTCTCCCTAGTGAGACCACATCTGGAGTATTGTGTCCAGTTCTGGGCCACTCAGTTCAAGAAGGACACAGAACTGCTGGAGAGAGTCCAACACAGAGACACAATGGTGATGAAGGAGGTGGAACATCTCCCTTATGAGGAAAGGCTGGGTCTCTTTAGCTTGGAGAAGAGGAGACTGAGGGGTGACCTCATTAATGTTTATGCATATGTGAAGGGTGGGTGTCAATAGGATGGAGCTGGGCTCTTCTCCATGTCATCTAGTGATAGCACAAGGGGCAATGGGTGTAAGCTGGAACATAGGAGGTTTCACATAAATATGAGAAGGACCTTCTTCACAGTGAGGGTGACGGAGCACTGCAACAGGCTGCCCAGGGAGGTTATAGGGTCTCCTTCTCTGGAGACATTTAAAACCCACCTGGATATGTTCCTGTGTGACTTGGTGTAGGTGATTCTGCTGTGGCAGGGGGATTAGACTGGATGATCTTTTGAGTTCCCTTGCAATCCCTGATGTTCTGTTATTCTGTGACTGTGTGATTCAGTGGTGTGGTGGCCGATTGCTAAAATATAAATATGGGGAAGCCTGGCAAATTGACTGCATTGCTCTCCCACAACTCACCAGGGTAAGCGGTATGTATTGGGGAGGCAAGTACTGGATGGTTAGAAACACAACCTGTACCCCATAAAATGGCCCAACACATGTATGGAATGTGTTAGGTTAGCATATTTTAGGTTATTTCATATTCCAGTTTCCATCCCAAGTGATTTAGCCGCAGTGATGATAGGTGAATGGGGAGATTGGAGAGAGGAAGGTTTTAAGGGAACACAGATGCTGTTTGTGAGACAGGAGCGCAAAGTGGATTCTGAGAAGATGAAGGGTGGAGAGAGGAAAGCCAGATGTCATTCCAACATGATCTGTGCAGTTCCATTTTGCCTCTGCACCATTTTGCCCTTGTAGCCTTGGATGCCTGAGTGCCCTGACTCCTTTTGGCTTTGGTTTCCCTCTGAGCTCCACTCTGGGACTACAGTCACTCCGTGGCCCGGCCACTTCGCACCCACCACCCACACCCACCCCCCTCCTCCCCGGCCCCCCCAGTACTTCTCCATCATCGCTGGCCTGGCAGCTATCCAGACTGCAGCTCTGGTTGCATTGTTTCTTAGTGCATTATTTCTTTTACTCTTGTACCCTTATTTGTGTCATTATTCCTCCTATTTTCCCCCCATCAAAGCTATAGCATTTTATTCCAGTTGCTTGATCTCTCTTATTCTAAAATTCACCTATTAAAAGGAGGTTGTCCTATGGGGGTTCTACCTTTGGCCCTAAAATGAGGGCCATTTGCCTCCTTTTTTGATTGATATTTATTGAATGCAAGAAATTATGTTTCTGTTCAATCAAAAAATGCACTTTTATCATAAATGACTATGTGACATTACTCTCTTCGTTCCTCTGTGCTGGAAATAGGAAAAAATGACATAACACTTAATAGTTAATTGAGTGGTTATTTTAGAATTAAGATTTCAAGGATAGGTTTCCTTTTGTGTCACCCTATCAAATAAGTATGTTATTTGAGGAATCCTTTTAAGATTTAGGAAAATCTTTCAGAAGTAATCTCTTTTAGGATTTATGTAACTGGTCCTTATAGCTATCTGGAATTCTTTCTGGAGACATTGAGAAATTAGTTTACCTATTCATCTTTGTGAATTTACGTTTTTTTTCTTGAACTATGTGTGTGGATGCAATGTACATGCACACGTGTCACAATCTGAGATGGCATTTTCTCCTGCTGGAGGGCATCTCAAGGCACTTGGAAGAGAAGAAGGTTATCAGGAGTAGTCAGCATGGATTTATGAAGGGGAAGTCCTGCTTGAATAACCTGATAGCATTCTATAATGCAATAACTGAATGGTTAGATTCAGGGAAATCAGTGGATGTGGTCTACCCTGACCTTAGCAAGGCCTTTGACACTGTCTCCCATGAAAATTTAGTGAGCAAGCTGAGGAAGTGTGGGATGGAAGAGCAGACAGTGAGGTGGGTTAGGAACTGGTTGCAGGATAGAGTTCAGAGGGTGGTGATCAATGGTGCCAGGTCCAGCTGGAGAGCTGTGACTAGTGGTGTCCCCCAGGGATCGGTGCTGGGACCGGTCTCGTTCAACATCTTCATCAATGACATTGATGAGGGCACAGAGTGTCTGCTCAGCAAGTTTGCCGACGACACCAAGCTGGGAGGTTTGGCTGATACGGCTGAGGGCTGTGCTGCCATCCAGAGAGACCTGGACAGACTGGAGGGCTGGGCACAGAGAAACCAGATGAGGTTCAACAGGGACAAGTGCAGAGTCCTGCATCTGGGGAGGAATAACAAACTCCACCAGTACAGGCTGGGAGGTGATCTACTGGAAAGCAGTCCTGTGGAGAGGGACCTGGGGGTCCTGGTGGACAACAGGTTAACCATGGCACAGCAATGTGCCCTGGTGGCCAAGAAGGCCAATGGGATCCTGGGGTGTATTAGGAGGAGTGTGTCCAGCAGATCGAGGGAAGTTCTTCTCCCCCTCTACTCTGCCCTGGTGAGGCCTCATCTTGAGTACTGTGTTCAGTTTTGGGCCCCCCAGTTTAAGAGGGACAAGGATCTACTGGAGAGGGTCCAGCGGAGGGCTACGAGGATGATTAGGGGACAGGAGGGCATGGCTTATGAGGAGAGGCTGAGGGACTTGGGGCTTTTTAGTCTGGAGAAGAGAAGACTTAGGGGAGATTTGATCAATGTTTATAAGTACCTGAAGGCTGGCCAGGAGTGGGGGGACAGGCTCTTTTCACTTGCTCCCTGTGATAGGACAAGGAGCAATGGGTGTAAGTTGCAGCAGAGGAGGTTCCGCCTCAACACAAGGGGGAACTTCTTTGCTGTGAGGGTCACGGAGCACTGGAACAGGTTCCCCAGGGAGGTCGTGGAGTCTCCTTCTCTGGGGACTTTCAAGGCCCGCCTGGATGCGTTCCTCTGTGATCTGTGTTAGATAGTTTTGTCCTGCTCCGTCAGGGGGGTTGGACTCGATGATCTCTTGGGTCCCTTCCAACCCCTAACATCCTATGATCCTATGATCCTATGATTAAGACCTATATTAAACAGATACCTATAGGTATATTCAAAATCAGTACCTTGTTGCACTACCTATATATGGAGACATTTATTCAGGTGAACTTTATGTGGACACTGTGGGAAGAAAAACAACAGACTAATTTCATGGGCTAAAGAGACCCAGCTCCCTCAGCCTCTCCTCGTAAGGGAGGTGCTCCACCTCTTTCATCATCTTCGTTGCCCTACGCTGGACCCTCTCCAGCAGCTCCACATCCCTCTTGAACTGAGGACCCCAGAACTGGACACAAAAACTTGCTTATTTCCTTATATCATGCTTTAATTTTTAAGATGTTTCACTGTAGTTTATTATTACAAATATTAAGATTAAAATAATGAAGTGGTTTATGGCTGCTACATCTTAAAGGCATTTCAGGTAGGTTTGATGTGTGACAGCAGCACTGAGCACAAATAGCAGACCAGGTGACTTGTGGAGCCTTCAGACAAGGTCAGCCCGCAATGTGTGTTCAAAGTCCTTAGCAAGATGTCACACTGGCAACGGTCACTGCTAAGTCTTATATCAGCTGCTGTTTGAACGTGCCGAAATAAAACCACCTCACCTGCATGTATATGTTAGAGTTGCACCTTAAATGAACTTCCTAGAACAACACTTGCACTGCCTTCAGGGAATGCTATGCTTTTTGTAAGGCCAAAAAGTACATGACTTGTTCAGAGCTGGTAATTGTTTTGTAGGGTCAGAAAGTACATTACTCATTGTAAGTTGATAACTGTTTAGGAAATCCACATCACCCAAATGTGGCCTGTTTTGTTGTGTCAGTAGAACCACAGAATATCTGTGTTGGTAGAGATCTAGATTATCAGGTCGGTTGCAGAGTCCTTGTCACTGGGGATGCTTTGAGCCATCCAGAGGATCTGCCACCAGGTGCAGCACGGTCCCACCTCTGCACCAACCTCTACCAGAAACCATCTTCCTGTTTACTTCTGGGGCCAGGTGCTTAACACACAATCACAATAGCAGTGCCAAACCCTGTGTCCTACTAAAACCCACTGAGAGGAGAAGATTCAAATTATGTACCTTTCAGCTTTGATAACAGAAAGGCTTTAGATAAAAAATAAATGCCCAGAGCCCAAGATACTACAGACCTAAAAACATGTGTAAGTTAATTCTGCAAATTATTTGCAGGTGCCACACCAAAATCCTTGTACTGAGGTTTTGAATTTTGCAGTTGTTCAAGTTTATATCCATCCACTTAAAATATTTCATGATATGACACTGTACCTTTAGTTTTCTATAAATGTTATGTAGGCACAAAAGTTCTGTTTTGTGCAGTATCTAGGTGAGGAAGTTCTGAGCTGCTCATCTTCCTTTGATGTGACTCTTCTCTGTCATGCTAAGAACACTGCATCATTTCCTGTGCAGCTATGTGCTGCACTATTATGAAAAAGCTAATAATGGTATCAGAATGTATAAAAATAGAGTTTAGAAATTACTAGAAAATTAAGCATGCCCTCAGACTGCTCAGCTGAGAATTTCAAAGCCTGCTTGTTTGGACATACACACTGGTGTTTGGCTTTAATTGAATTCTGAATGGCAACAGACAGACTGAACTGCAGTCAGCCAGCTGGAATGGGCACAGTCTACATTTTCATTATTGTTTTCTCCAAAGTGATAAGAAAAGCTCATATCCTTTGATCATCTAATCCTCTGGACATCATTAACATTAGATTACACAAATTGCTTTTAGAGACTGTTACACCTCATTATTTGAAAAATAAATTGTGCAGGCAAACTGGAGCATTCGTGATTCTGTGCTACCTTAGTGGCTCTGCTTTTAGATAGGTGGCTTGTTAAAGGGACACACCAAGGGGCTCACAGCCTTGTTCTGAAAAACGTTATCTTGGACACCAATAATAGTTTGATGCTACAATTGGCTTTTGAAAGACATTTTCTTTCCTTTAATACAGCTGCACAACTGTGAATAGCATGGTCCTTGGAGAGCAGATTACGTACTGGATCATTATATACAATGCATTGTGAAATTAGTATCAAAACCAAATTTTAAATTTGTTCCTTTTAGAGCAAAACAGTACTGTCAGTCTCCATACAGACCTCGCCTTTACTCACAAAGGTCAATATTCCCTCAGTGCTAGATTATATTAATTGAAAATTAATTAATATCTGTTCTGTCAGGGTACATGAGAAAGTGTCATGCTGTTTGTCGATTTATTCAAAAGCCAAAGTAGAGATTAATTCATTGCTGCGTAACCATTTAGCATACAAGGCAATGATATCTGACTTTCCTCATGTGATTTGACAGAGAAGTGTCCCTCTCCATATAGTATAGTGAGTAGGACAAAACTCCTGCAAGAAGCAATCTGGACCTGAGTTATACCACACACAGAAGATGCAGAGAAGGCAGAGATACTCAACACTTTCTTTGCCTCTGTCTATACTTCTGGGGGTTGTCTTGATATTAAGCTCCAGACTGCAGAGGAGGTTGAGGCAAGAGACGAGCGTGCCTCGGTTGATAAGAGCTCCAACTAGACTCTGTCCCATTGACCACTACTCTCTGAATTCTACCCTGTAGCCAGTTTACGATCCACCTCACTGCCCAAAAATCTAGACCACACTGCTTCCGTTTGGCTGTGAGGATGCTATGGGAGACTGTATCAAATGCCTTACTGTAGTCAACATAGACTACATCCACTGCTCTGCCATCATCTAGCCACCTGGTTATGCGCTCATAAAAGACTGATCATAAAGGTTGGTCAAGCATGACTTTCCCTTTTTAAAGCCATGCTGACTGTCCTTAATGACCCTCTTGTCCTTGATATGCCTGGATACAGCCTCTAGAACCAATTGTTCCATCACCTTTTCTGGGATGGAGGTGAGGCTGACTGGTCTATAGTTACCTGGGTCTTCCTTCTTTCCCTTTTTGAAGTTTGGAGTGACATTTGCTATCTTCCAGTCTCTAGACACCTCTCCCGATCCCCAGGACCTAGCAAAGATGATGGAGAGTGGCCTAGCAATGACTTCTGCCATCTCCCTTAGTACGCGTGGGTACATCCCATCTGGGCCCATGGATTTGTGTCCATCCAGTTTGCTCAACTTATCCCTAACCCAGGGTTCATCAAACAAGGCAGGCTCATCTGTTGCCTCAACTTCCTCTGGAGCCTCAGCAGTCTGGGACTTGATATCGAGACAGCCTGAATTTGAGATCGTGTTTGAAGTTCAAATGCACATGTATATATTTGAATAATTAATATAAGACAAAAGCTTTAAACATGAATTTCCATTCTGTTAGTATTTCAGGAACCTAACAAGGAGGAGCAAACACAACACTATATACTGTCCTCACAACTTGCTTACTCTATCTTAATAGTTCCACAGAAATTTCTGATTGCAATCAGAACAGAATACAGACTCTTATTTTACACAGAAAACAGGAATAAATAATGCTGGTTTATACACTAGAAGCACAAGACTGCGCATTTCTACCTCTCCTGAAGTCACATGCTGTGTTTACCTCAGTCTTTAAGTTTAAATCATACACATATACCAAGTGTTGACTGAAAAACCTAATCACAAACCTACATCATACAAAAAGTACTAGTTATGTGTATTACTGAGATTAAAGGAAACTTCACTGACGGATGGTCTGACACCCACAAAATTTGTAATCCCATATGAAAAAGTAAGTCAGGAGGAACATACGTGTTTATTGGAAAAGAAAAAAAAATAATTTGACAGTACAAGCATGTGTGGCAGGTCCATTTTCTATCACCATTCAGTTTCTATTTAAATTTCAGATGGCACTAAGAAAGGCAAAAACTAAGAACAATCAATGTAAGAACTTTATACTGGTAGTAGAAATTAACGGCCATCCAATTAAATCAAACTTACTCTATCCTTTCATTTCTTTACATGTTCCTCTCATTGATAATTACTGTTTCATGATTATTTCCCAAACATCTGTTGCCTTGACTTGAGCCAAAACAATTTCCCCTTACAATTTTATGAGTAATCAGGTATGCATTTCAGTATTTCACACAATTATATGTCTGCTTGCTAATCCAAATTCCTCATTCTTGTGTAAATACTTACTGAGTAACTGGAACAGTTTGTCATTTAAATTTCTAATGGAAAAAAAAATGCTTTTGCAACACTTCATTCTTCCATTCTCTCTTTGCATGCTAGGAAAGTAATTATAATTAAACACTCTAGTTCACATTTCTAGACAATATATATAGGTTAGATGGATAGTGACTGCACATAGGTCAGGGCAATCTCAAACACAAATACAGGCTTGGTGGAGAATTGCTTGAAAGCAGTCTCGAGGAGAAGGACTTTGGGGGTTCTGGCTGATGAAAAACTCCACATGAGCTGTTAGCATGCACTTCCAGACCAGAAGGCCAACTGTGTCCTGGGCTGCATCAAAAGAAGAGTGGCCAGCAGGTTAGGATTGATGATCCTCCCGCTCTGCTGTAACACCCCACCTGGAGCAGAATCATAGAACCATAGAATCACGAATATTGGAAAACACCTTCAAGATAATCAAATCCAACTACCCACCCTACCCCCCAACCAATAAACCATCTCTCAAAACACCCTGTCTCCCTGTTTATTGAACCCCTCCAGGGTGGGTGCCTTCACCCCCTCCTTGAGCAGCCTGTTCCAAGGCTTCCCCACTCTTTCTGGGAACAAGTTTTTCCTAAGATCCAGTCTGAACCTCCCCTGGCACAACCTGACCCCATTTCCTCTTGTCCTATTACCAGTCCCTAGGGAGAAGAGGCCAACCCCCACTTGACTCCAGCCTCCCTTTGGGTAGTTGTAGAGAGCAGTGAGGTCTTCCCTCAGCCTCCTCTTCTTCAGGCTGAACAGCCCCAGCTCCCTCAACCTCTCCCGATCAGACCTGTTCTCCAGACCTCTAACCAGCCTAGTTGTCTTTCTCTGCCTCCTCTCCAGCACTTTAATGTCCTTCCTGTACCACGGTGTCCAAAACTAGGCTGAGTGTAAGGGCAGGATCACCTCCCTGCTCCTGCTGGCCACACTATGCAGACCAGGATGCCATTGGCCTTCTTGGTCACCTGGGCACACTGCTGGCTCCTGTTCAGCCACTGTCAATCAATACCCCAAGGTCCCTCTCTGCTGGGCAGCTTTCCAGCCACCCCTCCCAAAGGCTGTAGCTGCTGGGGGTTGTTGTGGCCCAAGTGCAAGACCTGTCATTTGACCTCACTGAACCTCACAATTGGCCTTGGTTCATCACTCCAGCCTGTCTGGAGCCCTCTGCAAAGCCTTCCTGCCCTCCAGCAGGTCAACACTTGCACCCAACTCAGTGCCATCTGCAAACTGAGGGTGCACTCTGACCCTTCAATAAAGATGCTAAACAGGAACAGCCCCAGCACTGAGCCCTGTTTAACTCCACCCAAGACACCTGTAATCCTATACCCTTCAGAACAGATTCCCAAGGGATTCTGGCAATCAGGTTACTGAACAAGGTAAAGTTTGCCCTTCAGAAGTCTTCAGCAAAGCTGCCACCCCTCCTGGCATCTCCAAGAACAGAGAGCTCTAACAATACATGGTCACTATGCCAAAGACACCCTCCTACCATCGCATGTCCCACCAGCCCTTCCCTGTTCACAAATAGCAGCTCTAGCAGGGCGCCCTGCCTGATTGGGTCACTCACCATCTATAGCCAAGTTCTAGACATTCATAATTGTTCCTAATTGCTTTGCCAATTACATAATCTAACAAAAGGGATGCAGCCATCAGCACAGAACACAGCTAGATTTTATTATCTATCTCTATGGGGCACAAATATGAAATTGCATGGCCAGCAACAGTGGAAGCAAATAAAATGATAGACCTGCTCACTGTGGGTCCAACAGAAAGCAAACCAACACAAAAATTCAACAACAAAGAAATCAAACACAGCCCATGTCCTGCCGTGGCCGGGCAAATACAGTATTGCACAATACCTGAGAAATGCATAACCCAGATGCATTGGACCCACACTGGTCCAATCATTCTGTCCCAGTGCCACTCGAAGCTCTGATTCTCAGAGAGATATTTGAGGGTCCTTCTGATAACAGGGAAAGCCTGCAGGATGCATCCACCCACATGAAGACTCCCATCTCTCTGCAAATGGGCTGCTTTTATACTGAGAGGGGACCAGGGGTGGTCATACAAGGCCCAGGGCTGTTAAGAGCTTCCCTTCTATATGGTCCTCTTACAGCAGAGGGACCATCCCTCATGTCAAGGTCTGGTCTGGCCTGTGTTCCCACCATTCACCACGTACTGGGTTGCAGCCAGTAGCAGAGCTAAAGGCTCTTCTTGGTGGCAAACACAGAGGCCAACCTAGTGCTGCCCTTGACTATGGTAGGAGGTGCCTGGCCAGCCTTGATCCTTTCATCTGGCTGAGAAAGCTCCATGTCTCAGATTTAACTCTCAGCACTTCACTAATATACACGGCCACCCCACCATCTTTCCCTCCTTGTCTGTCTTTCCTGAAGACCTGGTGGGGTGGCCATCAGCTGCAGCCTTCCAGTTGTGTGAGGTATCCCACCACATTTCTGTGATAACCACTGTCCTAGTTTTGCTGCTGCATCATGGCTTCAAGCTCCCCTTGCTGGTTGTCCATGCTGCATGTGTTGGTACAGAGGCACTTCAGATGGGTCGGTCATCTCAAAACCTTTTTGTGGGCATGGGCCCTAATTCCTGCCTGACCCTTCTCAGGTATTTCCATGCCTTCTAAGCATCAATAACCCTAGTCTTCAGGCTTCCCACTGTATCTCTATCCCCCATCTCAACTGAGATGTTACAGTGAGTCTTCTTTGGCACACCATCCTGCATCCTGCAAACTGCAACATGCATCCCTTGTGCTTATTTACAGCAGCTGTTTTATCTCCTTTCCCCTTCAAATCTAGTTTAAAGCTCTGTCAATGAGCTGTGCTAACTCTTGCTCTAGGATCCTTTTCCCCCCGCTGGTACAGGTGCCCTCTGTTTGCTGCCAGTAGGCTTGGTGTCTTGGATAGCAAACCATGAACAAAGAACACAAAGCCCTGCCAAGAATACCAGTCCTGGAGCCATGAACTAACCTGTTGGCGCTCCCTGTTAGTTTCCTCATCCATTGCTGCCATTAGAGGGACAGAAAAGAACAAACCTTGTGCTCCTGATCCATTAACAAGTTGCCCCAGATCTCTGAAATCTCTCTGGATTGCTTTTGATGTTCTTGTTGTCACTTCATCACGACCCACCTCAAGGACAACCAGTGGGCAGTAACCTGAAGGCCTCACCAGGATGGGAAGTTAACTTACAACATCCTTTATGTGAGCCCCAGGGAGGCTGCAGATTTCCCTATGAAGCAGGTATAGTCTGCACATGGGGCCCTCCACACGCCTCAGGAGGGAGTCGCACACACCAATGACTGAGTTACAATTGTCGGGCTGAGGCGAGTTGGCATCACGGGCACTTCTGGCCTATGTGATATATCCTCACCATTTCCTCCTGCAGAGCTTGACAGCTATTCTGCAAGGGCACAGAGCACTGAAGGCTATGAACTTCTTAAGGGAACACGTCTGTCCTGTTTGTGTCATTGGGCAGGTATCTGTTCCCATTATCCCTGCTCCCGTAAGTTAGTTTTGAAGGCTGAGAAGCTTGTTGGGATAGAAAGGAATGATGAGATGATAAGGACTCCTGTGCTCCACTAATGAGGTCTGCCTCCACAGCCATTTTTTTGGAAAGCAGGCTTTGGAAACACTCATGTAGTTTCCTCTCTGCTGTCCTTGATACTTCTCAGTCTGCTTCCCTCCTCCCTGAGCTCCATCACTTTATCTTGAAGCTGTGCCACCCTGCAGAGCAGGTCATCAACTGCTCACACAACCATGGTCTGAGCTGCCTCCTGTTGCCAGTGAAAGGCTGTAGCATTCCCAACAGCCTGTGACCTGCATAGCCACCTCCTTCTGTGAGGGCATCCATTTTGGTGGGTGCTGGGAGTGCACTCTTCCTCTGCCAGGTGGACACCATGACTCTTCTTTTTCTCCTCAGTCACATACAGTGTTCCAAGCGGCCTCAATCTGTGCAGTCTGTGCACTGTTTACAGTTCTGGAGCCCACAACACAAGAAGGATGTAGGACTGTTGAAGCAGGTGTAGAGGAAGCCACAAAGGGCTGCTGTGGGGACAAGCTGCAATAGTCGGGGCTCTTCAGCCTAGAGAAGAGGAGGTTTCAGGGAGACCTTCCAGTACCTTTCAGCACCCTTCCAATACCTGAAGGGCATATACAGAAACTGGGGAAGAGATTTTGTAGTCATAGGATGAGGGGAAATGGCTTTAAGCTAGAAAAGGGGATATTCAGATTAGATATTAGGAGGAAAGACTTTACAGTGAGGGTGCTGAGGCACTGGAGCAGGTTGCCAGAGAAACCCCATGGCAGGGGGTTGAGAATAGATGATCATTAAGGTCCCTTCCAATACAAACCATTTTGTGGTGCTGAATGAAAAGGAATGGTACTGTATTAATAAAGGTGGTGAGATACTGGCCATCTTTTGAGATGTCCAGCAGTGATCAGGATAAGGTAAAATGCCATTTTGAGCTTTTGACCCTTGCAAAATAAATACCTGACAATACTGTTTGAAAATCTTGGAAAGTAATTGAATGAGTATCTACATTTGCAGATATTCCAACACATAGCTTCACAGCAATTTTTGCTAAAAGGAGATATTGTGTGTAATCTAATAGTCAGAATCAATTAATGGGTAGCAAACCAGAGTACACTGATAAAACTTTATTATAAATAAGTCCATGTGGTTCATCTGATAGTGGGAGAGCAAAGGATCAGAAATCTGTCTGTGCTGGTTCTTAGCTGGGTTGAAGAACTGATCCCTCATCACTGTTTCGCAGGACAAACACAGCATGGTCAGGGTTTTGTAGGTGAAGAGGAGATACAAAGCAATGGTGCTCTTACAGTATCTTATGGGATTTCCTTTGTAAGTACAGCTGTAATTACACTGGGCAGACAACTTGTAGCATCAAAGCTTCTAGGAAGTGAAAAATAGAGTTTCCCAAGTTAGAGTCCCTTGGCTTCGTAATCATAGACTCATTTAGGTTGGAAAAACTCTTCAAGATCATCAGGTGCTGATCCTAATCCCTGTCCCTGAGCTCCAGATCTCCATGACTGTGAAACACATCCAGGGATGGTGATTTAACCCCCTTCCTAGGCAGCCTCTTTCAAGGCCTGAGGACGCTTTCCAGGAAGAAGTTTTTGGCAACCTGCTCTGGATAAACTGCAGTAATGTCACATATTGCAAAAGGACTCCTGAAACACCGTTTGATTGTAAAGGCACAGTGAGTGATCTAAGAAGTGACACTAAGGTATTCTAACAGAAGCAAGTGTTGCCAGCAGTGTGCTGTCACTTGTCACCACACCCAACTGGTTTGTGACACCTTCAAAGAGTACACAAAACCCAACACTTTTCAGAAATTTCAATCCTGACATGAGATTCCCAAGAATTTTTCTCAGTGAAGAAAAAAGGTTCACATTTGTTAACCAGATCATGAAGGCATGTCCATTCCTTAGGTACTAAATCAATAGCTAGCACATCAATGAATAATATTGGTTACTACCTAAAGCAGCAATCCAAGTGTGTTTAGAGAGCAAGATGAAAATGTCTGAAGGGTGTGCTGCACAAAGTCACTTTGTTTTTGTAAAGCTTTTAAAAAATACTCAGGTTAATGATATTCTACAACAGAACGTGTCCTGACTAGTCATTTTAACGTCGGAGATTGCAGGCAGTGTTCGCATTTCAGCAGCTTACATGCAGCAAAGTGAGAGGCTTTAGTCCAAAAGCTAAACATGTAAGATTTTTTTTTTGTGGCTTTATACTTTCATTATGAAATAAAATAGCAAAACTCTTACTGTCACCTCCTCTGATTTGGTGCTGAAGACAAAACCAGCTTGGCATTCAAACCCTTTTCAACACTTTACATACATGTCAGTCAAATTTCACCATTTCACCCTCCTCAGTTTCTTGTTTTCTTTTTTGTGCTTTTTTTGGGACATGCATACATTGTTCACAGAATCACAGAACATTAGAGATTGGAAGGGACCTCGAAAGGTTATCCAGTCCAGTCCCCCTGACACAGCAGGATCACCTAGACCCAGTTGCACAGGAACACATCCAGGTGCGTTTAAAACTTCTCCAGAGAAGGAGACTCCACAACCCCCCTGGGCAGCCTGTTCCAGAGCTCCGTCACCCTCACTGGGAAGAAGTTCCTTCTGATATTTATACGGAACCTCCTATGTTCCAGCTAACACTCGTTGCCCTTTGTCCTATCAGTAGATGACATTGAGAAGAGCCTGGCTCCATCTTCCTGACACCCACCCTTTCCATATTTATAAACATTAACATGGTCACCCCTCAGTCTCCTTTTCTCCAAACTAAAGAGACCCAGCTCCCTCAGCCTTTCCTCATAAGGGAGATGTTCTACTCCCCTCATCATTTTTGTGGCTCTGCACTGGACTCTCTCCAGCAGTTCTGTGTCTTTCTTGAACTGAGGGGCCCAGAACTGGACACAACAATCCAGATGCGGTCTCAGCAGGGCAGAGGAGAGGGGGAGGAGGAACCCTCTCGATCTGCTAAACTCCCCGCTTCTTATCCCCACCCAAGGATGCCATTGGTCTTCTTGGCCACAAGAGCACACTGCTGGCTCACGGCCATCCTGCTGTCCACCAGGTCCCTTTGTCCTACACTGCTTTCCAACGAGGTTAAATGGTTACCTGCCCTGTGTTTAAGCAGAACTTGGGAAAGATTCTCCTCATTCTTCTGAGGGACTCTGAAATGTTATGTTCAGGTGTTGATCCTACACACAAATCTTTGTTGTCCATGTAAGGGCTGTAATTCTAAATTCTTAAATGGATTTCTTATAATAATATGTCCTTTAAACATGCCACCGGCTGCAGACTTCTGGGAGAGCAGTATTTTCCATTACATTTTGGATTTTGTTTTTTTTCACTTCTTTGAAGCTAGTGCACTTCAGGATGTTTTGATTTTAAAGCTTATTCAATCAAACAGATGTAGTTTAGGTGCTGCTGGTACGCAAGAAATACAGAGTTGGGAGTTTGGGGGTGCAAAATGTTTTTTCCGTGCTCATAATGTTGTTGTCTCAGCAGAAGAAGTTCTAAAGATGGCTAATAAATGTTCATCCTGGAAAGTGCATTTGTGATTTAGTGTAAGCCTGGAAAAACTGAAGGATGTACATTGTGCTGACTAGAAGAGTAACAGGCAATTCATTTACTGGTTCCCTAAAATACAGAGTTTTTGTGATGTGGTCTACCTCTGCCTCAGCCTCTCAGTCACATTAGTTTTTAGCCATTACTGAAGTTAGTGGATAACTGTCACACATAACACAAACTCAGCATTTCAGATGTTTGAGGCTGCTGGCTTTTCTTCCAACTCCTGTGTGCAATAAGCATCCAATACTTTAATGTAATTGCTTTTGTGCTGCCACGGCTACACTCACTCCTAGTAGCCAGCCTGGTGCATTTAACACTAGCAAGAGTTTCTCTGCACCACACTGAATGGGAAATATAAATGTTCCTCATGTACAAATCTGCGCTTATGTAATGGGATTCTGTGTTGCTGAAAAATCCATTACGCATGGGTGAGGCACATGGCTGTCTTGTAAGAATACAGTACACATAGCACCCAGTAGTAAGAGTCACATTGATTCCAAGCTCACCTGGTAAATGGTCTTATTTGTTGGGCTGGTCAGTATCATGTCCACAAAGAGTATACTCTGGGGCTGGCTTTTTTACTTCTTTTTACTCCTATACTAGTAAAATCTGAGGCAGAAAAGTAATCACAGTTTTATTCTGAAAAACGCTACTTTCAGTCTATCCAGCAACTCTCCACGACCACATTCTCTGAGCGTGCTGTACTGCCTTTTGCTGGAATGTCAGCAGAACAGAACAGCACTGATTCAGCACTTAAATGCACATCTCACAGCACCGTTTTTGTGCTGGTCTTGAAATGCTTTCTTAAGCCCTCACCCCGTCCCTCAGCAGGTCAGCTTTTAGTTTTCATTTGCACAGGAATCTGAGAGTTGCTGGTCAACAACGCAGCGCACCCTGTGAGTCAGCACAATTCTTTCCTCTGGGTGTGTTGGCAAAGGCTCATGAATAGAGGCATTTTCATAGAGTCTGGCAGAAAGCAGCAAACACTCTTGGCCAAACTGCCCGAGGCTGGAAATGGCCATTAATCCCTCTCATGAGCACTAAAACTCTGTTAACTAGTGTCTTTTCACATGAATCCACACAGTGGCACTTCCAAGCACTCCTGGCATTGGAATTGGTATTATCTATTAGAAAGGAAAACGTGTTCCAGCAGTCAAAACCAGGGTATTTATTTCACTTCACATTTCTGTAAGTGTTGTGCCAGATGTTTACTATTATATGACTACAATACAATGATCCTGCAGCTCTTTGTTGCTGCTGCTTTCTCACTGATTAAAATGTAAAGTTCCTTGAACCATCTCCAAGCTGTTTACCCCGAGAAACAAAAAACAGTGCTGAGCAGCAGTCCCCTCTCTGTCCCGCTTCTCCATCTCTACACACCAGACACAGTGTCACGCCGGCGTTCAGTATTTTCCAGTTTGAAGCACCCGTTTCATCGCCCTGTAGTAACAAACGCAAATTCAGCTTTTAATAATTTTTCTGTGCAAATTTGCAGGAGAGCTGCTCCCTCTGCTGAGTTTTCTGTAGATCGGCACCGGCACCTGATGTCTTTCCTCACCATGCTGGGCCCCAGTCCAGATTGGAACGTGGGGCTTTCGGCCGAAGACCTCTGCACCAAGGACTGCGGCTGGGTTCAGAAGGTGGTTCAGGATTTGATACCCTGGGATGCTGGCACAGACAGTGGAGTGACATATGAGGTAGGAGGACATTCTATCATACATTTAAAACATAAAGTTTACCTTAAAGCAGTAAAGAATGAAAACACTTTGATCCAAGGTAACACTGTACAAGCCTTTAGACTACTCCAGTCAAAGCTTTCTTCACAATGAATTTAAAGGAGTTCAGGTGCATTCTAGTGGGTCATTGGATCTGAATTTTCTGAGCATGGTTAATGTAATAATACAACATCACCTGGAATTTTATTGTGTTCACCTATGGAATCAACCGAGAATGTAGCTTGCTCAAAACTAAGCATTACAGTGACCAAGCACTTTGGTACAAATTTATGTGCCACCAGCAGCCACAGCAATGTCACTCTCCTGCTGTTTTACCCCAATGCCAACTACTGTGTTTGAGCCCCAAAATGTAGCTGTTCCTTACAGAAGGGCCTGAAACTCTGAACTTCTCATCATTATAGGACTCCAAGATCATGCCTCCATTGATCTCTCAGTCCAGCATGACTCTACAGATTATTATTATTTAATTTGTATTATTATAATAATTATTTGTATTATAATAATTACAATAATTATTGGTTTCTTTTTTGACTTTGTTTTTCTTTTTGATTGCAGTCTCCTAACAAACCTACGGTGCCTCAGGAGAAGATCAGGCCACTTACAAGCTTAGATCATCCTCAAAGTCCATTTTATGATCCAGAAGGAGGATCTATCAAGCTGGTAGCCAGAGTGGTCATTGAGAGAATTGCACGCAAGGTATAATATATATACATAAAATTCTCCAGCAAGCAAAAAGTCCCAGTTCATGAAACAAGAATTCCCGTCCTTCTTCTCCCCTCCTGCAACATCCACAGTTCTTAACCTAACAAACATAGTAGCAGAAAACAGTTAAAATTGTGTTAAGGTATTCTTTCTCCTATTTCTGGTAATTCCTGAATCTATTTAATTGGGGTATTTTTTACATGTGCACAAGACTCAGAAGAGACAAAAGTGCTGCAGATGCAATGTGCCTGACTAACAGCCACTCTTGCTGTGTACACATGCAAGTTTCCTTGATCCAACCTCTGCAATAATTCCTTTGCAGGGGGAGCAATGCAACATCGTACCCGACAACATAGATGATATTGTCGCAGATCTAGCACCAGAGGAAAAAGAAGAAGGTACATCTTAAATTAGTTTTTGCTGTACTAATCTATATCTTGTCCATCCTTCAATGCAATTTCTAGATAAATTACAAAAGAGACTTAGGAGTAAAAGTCCTGCTCTGTGCCAAAAAGCAATTTAGGTTTTCATCTCTTGATATTTAGGTATCTACTGTGAGCCTTCCCTCACACAGCAAAGAAATTGTGTGGATACCTGGAAAGTGACAGTGACAACAACATTAAAAGCAACAAAAAAGAGAAGCCTTTTGGGGTTTAAATAGCTTTTTGGGGAAAAAAATATTCAAGTTGGCAATTGGTTGCATTTTAATCTTTTGGGCTGAAGCAGAGAAGATAAAATGCAGGAGGAAAGAACGTGGCCTGTTAGCGGCTGATGTGATCACCAACCAAGCAAAGCAAACAGAAGACTATTTTTAATATTGACCAACTTTTCTTGCTTTTCAGATGATACCCCGGAGACCTGTATATATTCAAACTGGTCCCCATGGTCAGCCTGCAGCTCTTCTACCTGTGAAAAGGGCAAAAGAATGAGGCAGAGAATGCTCAAAGCTCAGCTGGACCTCAGTGTGCCCTGTCCAGACACCCAGGATTTTCAGCCCTGCATGGGTCCAGGCTGCAGCGATGAAGGTAACTAAGGGTGGAGTTCTGAATGCTCCTGGTTGCTAAAGAATGGCTTTGGTTATGGCAAAGTGAGAAATCATTGCAGAAGAAAACAAACTGAAGCCATCACTGGCCAGTTCTTCAGTTCTGTTGTTCATCGGAGTCAGTGCCTGAAGGGCACAGAACTGTAAAAGAAGTGAAGTGAGCAGGAGAGGACAGAACGTGAGCGGCACCGTGAAACTGATACTGTGCACAAATGGGCAGCTACTGATTTGTCACCAGTTCTGTTAATATTAGCAACTGAAATGGTTCTCTGTTTTAGATGGTTCCACTTGCATGATGTCTGATTGGATTACATGGTCCCCCTGTAGTGTTTCCTGTGGAATGGGAACACGATCTAGAGAAAGATATGTAAAGCAATTCCCTGAAGATGGCTCAATGTGCAAAGTGCCTACTGAAGAGACGGAGAAATGTATTGTAAATGAGGAATGCTGTAAGTACTTTATTTAGCTGCGTAAAATCCAGCTGAAAGAAGCAGCACTCTCAAACTGTGCTTTTGTAGGAGTTCTCACAGTGAAAGATTTTCTCTTTGTTTTGACTAGCCCCTAGCAGCTGCCTTGTCACTGAGTGGGGAGAGTGGGATGAGTGCAGTGCCAGCTGTGGCACCGGGATGAAGAGACGGCACAGAATGATCAAGATGACTCCTGCTGATGGATCCATGTGCAAAGCAGAAACCACAGAGGCAGAGAAATGCATGATGCCTGAATGCCGTAAGTGCCCACCAGTTTATCTCCTCCGCTATAAAGAGAGGTGTCATCTCAAGGCACACTGTTCCGTCACACAAAGAATGTGTTTAAACCAGAAGCAAGGGTGCTTTCTTATGTTCTCCTTAAAATTAGATTCCTTAGGAGTAGTTAGGAGTGTGTGTTAAGTACCATATTTGCTATCAGGATGAGGGCACCGGTTAGGATTATTCTGTGGTATCCTATTACTATATTATATCCTATAATTATATCCTATAATATAGTAAAACACACAACAGTGTGTACATTAGCAGGACCTACTGAAGCAACTGTGCTTTGTGGAATAGAAGATACGAGTCTGGGATAAAAGAGTGCCCTCTCCTGCAAGTCCATGAACGGTTTAGAAATTAAGGTGTTGCTGTACAGTCAGCCAGTCTCATTGTGGGTATTAATATTGCTTTTAATTTCTAAAGAATTGTTGAGAGTCTCAAAGGCAGAAATTATTAAGCAGCAATACAGGTATCCTTTTCAGGAGCTGTGATTGAAACAGACCTCCTTAAACTGTTTCTTTTCAATAACCTCTCCACATATAACCTTTCAATTTCATACAGTGTTTTCTGAGCTTCTTCAGCGTCTTCATTCATCTCATGATTCATTTTGTTCGAAGTGACAACAAAGCATCGTGGGTTGGTGACAGACAAACCGGCACATTTTCCACCTGTATTATTTTCAAAACATGCACTTTTGTCATTTGTGTATAACAGTAACTCATTACTTTTTTATTTCATATTAGATACCATCCCCTGCCTGCTCTCTCCTTGGTCTGAATGGAGTGACTGCAGTGTAACATGTGGGAAGGGAATGCGAACGCGGCAAAGGATGCTGAAATCTGCTGCCGAGCTTGGAGATTGCAATGAGGAACTAGAACAAGTAGAAAAGTGCATGCTGCCCGAATGCCGTAAGTGCAGACAGAAGAGCTTAATCACCGGGGTTACACTGGGTCAAAACTCTAAATTACAGGGGTATGAAATCATTATTATTATTATTATTGCTCACCTTTGGCTATTGAGAGCTGGAATATGATCATCGCCAAATTCCAGCTTGCCTTACTCAACTTCATGCTGATGACCCATACTTCTTTAGATGTGCACTTTCTCTGTATTTAACAAAACAGGCCACAGACTGCACTTCAGAACAGTACATAAGTCAGGATTGTAAAGCCTATTTATTTTACAGAAAGGGAGGGAAGAGAAGAAAGGAAGATGGATTAAAAACACCCAGTGGATTCTTTTAGCTCACAGATTGAGCCTGGAAGTGGCTCCTACTCTGATACATCTCACACAATCATAGAGTCACAAAATAGTTTGTGTTAGAAGGGACCTTCATGATCGTCTAATCCCAAGCCCCTGCCATGGACAGTGACACATGTCACCAGACTAGGCTGCCCAGAGCCCCATCCAACCTGGCCTTGAACACTTCCAGGGATGGAGCAGCCAGTGTTTCTCTGAGTAATCTGTTCCAGTGCCTCAGCACCCTCACAATGAAGAGCTTCCTCCTTACACCTAGTCTGTATCTACCTTCTTTCAGTTTAAAGTGTCCTATCACTACTAGCCCCTGTAAATCTGTATATCAGCCTTTCTTATTCATCTACATCCCTTTGCAGTCTGGAATAGCATATGAGCCAGTGAATGGTGTGGAGAAAGCTGCATGGTTTTTTTTCACCTTACTCAGCTAAGATCCCCCACTTCTTCAGTGGTGCAAACTTCTAGCTGCTTTGCAGCGTTTGTGAAGGATGGTGGCCTAAGGCACTGCTGACTGAACAAGAGAGGATTGCTTTCAGTATCCTCCTGCCAGCTGGTTTATGAGGCTTCATAACTAATTACATTATTTTTCGCAGTAAGTATTGGCTAGTAAAAGGCTTTTACACTGTAGCTTGCTAATTCAGCTTTTCTAAACAATGTGAAATACCATTTTGACTATTATTCACTGGGGCTGTGAGTTTTAAGCAGTGCTGAAAAGAAGAAAACTTTTAACAGTAAGGTTATTAATGAATGCCTAACCCTACCAGTAAGGCTAGGCTTAAGTCTCAGAGGTATCAGAACCTTTGTAAATGTAACTCCATTTTTAACAGCTCTGCATTATAAAACAGACATATGGGTGCACAGAATAGAAAACTGAAGAAGGCACGGTATTTATTTATATTTTTGACATGTTGGTGATCTGCCAGCACCACTCTTGAAAAAGAAATTGAAGAGTGTCAAAAAATAGTTCTGCTAGAAATGGGTCTTGGAAAACTTTGATGTGTAGATTCACAAAATTTGCTGGAAAGACTAGAGGCTTAAGCTGCATTGGTGCATTTAGGATGTCAGACCTCATTAAGCACATCTACATGTTTCTCCTTGACCTTATGTTTAGGTGTGACTGCGTTATCACTAAATATTTTTCACCCTATGCAGCTATTGACTGTGAGCTAACAGAGTGGTCCCAGTGGTCCGAATGCAACACCTCATGTGGAAAGGGTCATATGATCAGGACAAGAATTATTAAAACAGAACCCCAGTTTGGAGGAACAGCTTGTCCTGAAACTGTCCAACGCACAAAATGTCGAGTGAGGAAATGCCTGAGAGGACCAGGTATGGAAAAAAGGCGCTGGAAAGAGGCCCGGGAGAAAAGGAGAAGTGAACAAGTGAAAAAAAATATAGATAGTGAGCAATATCCAGGTGAGTGTGAACCCATGTTTCAGTATGCTCACGTCTGCCTGTCTTTCCTGCATAAACAGGAGTTTGTGAGCAGCTACACTTCACGCTGCAAAAACATTTTAAGCATTTCACAGAACCATAGAATCATTTAGATTAGAAAAAGTGTTCCTGGATTCAGTGCTGAATTTCAATTTCCACCTCAGTAACCCAACTCAGACTCTGACTGCTCTGTTTCTTCATTAAGGGACAGCACTGACCCCTTAAGTCAATAACACATCATCGCGTGATGAAGTTTACATTATCAGTCAGTGCTAAGTCGTGGTTCAGGATTGTCCAATATTTAACAGTTTCTTATTTTTATCTGCCTTTCATAATGAAGACAATACGTTTCTTTAACACACATCTATTTTCAGTGTTTGACAGCTGCACCCTGTTACACTTAGCTAGGTTCCTCTAATTCCTTCTGGAATAAACTAGGCAACGTGCTGTTTTACACGCAAAAGATGTAAGTGCGCACAGGCGCTGGTGCACGTAAGGAGATTACACAGGTAACATTGAAATAATTAGAAATCATTCACAAATTACTTTTTTTTTTCAGTCTGTAGGATGAAACCATGGACTGCTTGGACAGAATGTTCTACGGTCTGCGGAGGTGGAATTCAGGAACGCTACATGCTGGTGAAGAAGCGGTCCAAAAGTACCCAGTTTACTAGTTGCAAAGACAAAAAGGAGCTACGAGCGTGTAATGTTCATCCTTGCTAACAAAACACAAGACCAAGTGCAGCACTCTCAGCTAAATGGAAAGTCAATCTTGGCTGGTTTTTAAAACAAACAAACAAAAAACATTAAGTGTATATTAGTTCTCATTTTTGCAGTGTGGTTTGCTTTTTAGTCTTGCTGGTGCAAGAAATACATTTTATAAATATTTCCTCACAATTTTATGCTGAGAGTAAATCTTTGGTACTCCAGCCAGCCCTTAATGCATAAAAGTAGTAAGTCATTTAACTAAAAGTACAGATGTTTCTGTGGACACAGAATAGCCATATAGAAATATTACTTGTAATGACAAGAGATGCATGTGTTTTAACAGAACTCAGTTAAAGTGACATGTTTATACGTGGGAGGATTTCTCTCTCAATTAATTTCGAAAATCCAAAGCAGTGCCTATGTGATTACACAACTATGCCAAGGAGTAATTTCAGTAATGCTGGTTCAATAATACTACAGGTGCATGTTTATCTTTTTACACTGTTGAGTTAAGCTGACAGTTAAAATAATAATCCTATACACTTTTCTCCATGTGGATGCTATAGTCCGTGCAAAATTTATTTGTTTCATTAATTTATGCAGCTCAGTAGTGATGTCTGGACACGACGTAGTCACAGTCGAAACAGCACAAGAATAAACACATGAATGTACAACTCAAGATAAACTGGTCCAAACGCAGAGAGTTGCAACAGCTGTTTCACAGAAAGATTTCCACATGAGGGACACTAAAGAATTAGAAGGAGACTAAATAATTAGATTCAGTTTTGTGAGGCCATCAATCACAGGCAAAAAGAGAAAGAGGTTTAGAACATAATGGTTAGAATATAAGATGGTAGAAGAAAGGTGAGCCAGGTTCTCACGCGTCCCTTATCACGGAAGAATGGAGGCCTCTGAAATGAAACAGTAGTAAAATACCAATTGCAGAGTGGATAAGAATGTATTTACAGCATTTATTTATGGTTTTTACAGAGAATACAGAAGAATATAAAAACTACTAAATTGGCAAGAATTAAATCAGTGGTTTATAGATATAAAAATCAGGATGTCTTCCCTAACCACTTGAGCAATTAACAAACCACTTCAGCAAAGACAGAATCATCACACCTCACAATTCTAATTGTTCTTTTACACTATCTTCTGCAGGGCTTGGCTGTCCTCCCTGTCTGTAATCAGTTGTAGGACCAGGAAGGTCTCAGGCTTCACTTGGTACTAGAATATCACAGTATTATTAGGGATTGGAAGGGACCTCGAAAGATCATCTAGTCCAATCCCCCTGACACAGCAGGATCACCTAGACCAACTCACACAGGAACACATCCAGGCGAGTCTTTAACGTCTCCAGAGAAGGACACTCCACAATCACCCTGGGCAGCCTGTTCCAGTGCTCTGTCACTGTGAAGAAATTCCTTCTGATATGATGTGAAACCTCCTATGTTACAGCTTGCACTCACTGCACCATGTCCTATCACTAGATGACACTGAGAAGAGCCTGGCTCAATCCTATTGACACCAACCCTTCAAGTATTTATAGAAATTAATGAGGTCACCCCTCAGTCTCCTCTTCTCCAAGATAAAGAGACCCAGCTCCCTCAACCTCTCCTCATAAGGGAGGTGTTCCACCTCCTTCATCATCCTCGTTGCCCTACGCTGGAACCTCTCCAGCAGCTCCACATCGCTCTTGAACTGAGGAGCCCACAACTGGACACTCCAGATGTGGTCTCACTAGTGCAGAGCAGAGGGGGAGAAGAACCTCTCTTGATCTGCTAACCATCCCCTTTCTGATCCACCCCAAGATGCTGTCGGCCCTCTTGGCCACAAGAGCACATTGCTGGCTCATGGTCATCCTGCTGTCCACCAAGATCCCCAGGTCCCTTTCTNGCTCATAAAAGGCCATCAGGTTGGTCAAGCATGACTTTCCCTTTAGCGAAGCCATGCTGACTGTCCCTAATGACCGTCTTGTCCTTGATGTGCCTGGAGACAGCCTCTAGAACCAATTGTTCCATCACCTTTCGTGGGATGGAGGTGAGGCTGACTGCTCTGTAGTTACCCGGGTCTTCCTTCTTTCCCTTTTTGAAGATTTGGGTAACATTTGCTATCCTCCAGTCCCTAGGCACCTCTCCTGTTCCCCAGGACCTAGCAAAGATGATGGAGAGTGGCCTAGCAATGACTTCTGCCGTCTCCCTTAGTACACACAGGTCCATGCCATCTGGGCCCATGGATTTGTGCACATCCAGTTTGCTCAACTTATCCCTAACCCAGTCCTCATCAAACAAGGCAGGCTCACCTGTTGCCTCAACTTCCTCTGGAGCCTCAGTAGTCTGGGGCTTGATATCGAGACAACCCCCAGAAGTAAAGACAGAGGCAAAGGTGGCGTTCAGTATCTATGCCTTCTCTGCATCCTCTGTCTCCAGGCACCCACTTCATTCAGCAGGAGGCCTACGTTACCTCTAGGTTTAGTTTTACCTGCAGTGTATTTGAAGAAGCCCTTTTTGTTGCCCTCGACCTCTCTTGCAAGGTTTAATTCCAAGGAGGCCTTGGCCTTTCTAGTTGCATCTCTACATTCTCTCACCAGATCCCTATACTCACCCCAAGTGGCCATCCCCTCCTTCCCTGACCTATAGCTTGCTTCTTCCTCTTCAGTTTGCCTAGCAGCTCTCTGTTTAACCACACACGTCTTCTGGCTCCTTTCCTTGACTTATTTTTTGTTGGAATGGTCTTTTCTTGTGCTGCAAGAAAGTGGTCTTTGAATGTAACCAGCTATCCTGAGCTCCTTCACCTGTCAGTAGTTGGTCCCATGGGATTTCCCCCAGTAATTACTTGAAAAGGCCTATGTAATGATATAATATTAAAGACAAGAGGTCAAGGTGTTGGGTTCTCTTGCTCCAGGAAAGGCAGCATATACCTATGCCTCTACATAAAAAACAATAATGCACTGAAAATAGAAGACTGCTGACTCTTCAAACAAGCTTCAGAGAAATGAATGGAGATAAATGTATTTTATCGTCTTTTTAAACCAGCTTAAAGTAATACTATTCACTTCTTGCCACAATCCTGAGAACCTAACACTCAAGTTTAAGGCTGTTCACCTTCACCATCACTAACCGGGAAACCCTCTCAGACCTCTGTGTACCCTGATGGGCCAGACAGGCTAGCTACATTACACCATAGGGCTTTCACAGAATCATATAATCATGAAGGTTGGAAAGAACTCCAAGATCATCAAGCCCAACTATCTACCCTACAACCCCGAACCAATAAACCATCTCCTGAAACACTATGTCTACCCATTTTTTTCACACCTCCAGGGACCTCCCTGGACAGCAGGCTTCTCCATTCTTTCTGAGAAGTTTTTCTTAATATCTGATCTGAACCTCCCCTGACACAGCCTAACTGCGTTTCACGGAATCACAGAACATTAGAGATTGGAAGCAACCTGGAAAGATCATCCAGTCCAACCTCCCTGCCACAGCAGGATCACCTAGACCAAGTCCAGGTGGGTTTTAAACGTCTCCAGAGAAGGAGACTCCACAAACCCCCAGGCAGCCCCGTCACCCTCACTGGGAAGAAGTTATTTCCTCTTGTCCTATCACTAGTCTTTAAGTAGAAGAGGCCAACATCTGCCTCACTACAACCTCCTTACATCATCTCTCTGCTCAGTACTGCAAAGGCTGCTCAGGACTTCCACAGCTATCATAGCTGAGACCGTTTTTGTGGATCTAGAGTGCAGGGAGGCCAGGGAAATAATGAAACCAACCACAGTGTTAAGCCTCTCCCACTGCTGCTGAACTGCTGGCTGGGTTGTAAGCCCATAATGAACAAAACCAGAAGAAAAAAATAAAAGAAATGACAAAAGCCAACAAGGTTTAATTGCTAAAACCAAACACTTTACGTTTTGCACAGCTAAGCTCATTTAGCAATACTCATAAAGTGTGGCTCCTTGGGCCTGCAGAACAATTCTGCAGTTTAAGGCTTTTCTAGCACTATCAATTCCTGTACAGCAGCAAGACTGTCTCTAATGTATTTATGATCTTACCTTGCACATTGCCCTTTTATGACCAAAAAAAACCTAACAAAAACAAACAGTGGTCTGATACAGATACTGGAGGAGTCGTCAGCTGATCATGATTCAGGTGCAGGAGCAGGTGGGCTGGAGGTGCTACAGGGATTAACGTCAGGTGCTTCTCCAGGCCAAGGCTACATATGCAATTAAGACCCCACACCAACTACCTCCTGCCAAGCCTGCCAGAGGCTGTCCCAGCTGAGATTAACCACTTGGTAAAAATCATCTTTGGCCATGAAATGTGACAGAATGGGCTGGGATCCAAAAGAGCTTAGGGCAGAGGAAGTAGAAGAAGGTTTCTCCTGGGAAGAAAACAGTCCATAAACTCATAGTGTATCTCATCAACTCATAGCACTTTTCAAGGTAATCCTGCAAATTATGCCTGTTTCTACAAATTGTTAAAACTGATGTTGCATTTTCATTTTCAAGCTTGTTCCAGTTCATCAAGTTGTTTTGTCTTTTAATTACACCCTTTACAAAGGCTACACAGGCAAAGGAAACACACCACATTTACATCCTTCTGAACATGCCCACAGAACTGACCATTAGACTCACCTGGCTATCCTTTCACTGTGGTTCTTAGCAATTTGATTGTGCATATAGTTTGTTTTTTCCCCTCTTAGGAGTCTGTTCGGTGTGGTTTCCAGTCATTTCTCTTAGGCTCACTGAAATTATGAATGTTGCAGAAACATTTCCCCTGCCTTGTTAATACAAGCACTGACAATGTAGATTGCACTGCATCAAATACATGTGACTGTTTCTGCTTAGGTTGAGCTTTTCACATAATTCTTCTGTTGAATCTTTTTACGAATCACTTGTCTTTCTTCTAACTTGATACAGAAGAAATATTTAAGCTTGTTACATTTTGTAAAAAAAACCAACAAACACAAACAAAAACAAATGAAGAAAAAAAAAGGTTGCTTTTCTATTCAGAAAAAAAAAGCTCTGACACACAAACTGATGAATTACTGCATTGTTACTGTAAACTTTCTAGTAGTGTCATAGCCACTGGTTATCAGTTAACAAACATGAGAACTGTTATCTCCTGTGTAACACTGCTGTGAAAGCACAGATGTCACTCCAGTTTTGTAGACCACAATTACCAGATTGTAGCATTGCTTTGTGGGGGTTTTTTCTAACATACAAATTGTAGAAGCACTACACACAGTAAAAAAGACAGGTTAGGGCTTAACAGAAATACAGTAGAACTATGTGTGTGCGGCATACAATTTAAACAAAATTTTGTTTGATTGCATTTTAGAATTTCCTTCATTGTTTTTGTTTGCTGTGGAATTATGAAAAAGCTACCCATGAATATTTCTTACCAAAGTCTTGTGTAGATGTTTTGTAGCTGTCTGGCTAACATGTTATTTTGGAATAAAGACAACTTTACTATGAGTTTTACATTTGTGTGCAATTTTCTTTAATTATTGTGATTATGTACACCAAACCCGCTGACATACACTTATCAAAATAAGGAGTCAGACATGCTTATTTACATTTTACTCCTGCTCAAGCTGGCAGGATATCTCTATTCCAAAGCTAAGTTCTAGAGGTAGTTGCCTGGAGATGACAAGCTAGGAGCTGCTTACAGAAAACTGAAGGTCTGGTACATTAAAACTCCCTTGGCATGTAACTATTTGCTCTCACTGCAAAAATGCTGGTGGTTTCCAAGCAGCTGTTTGTAGGCAGGGCTGTCAGCATCTATGTGGTGGGTTCAGGACCACAATTCAAGATAAAGGAAAGCAAAGCAGTGAGGTCTCGATGACATCTCGGATAACATCTGTCAGACAATGGATGGCTTAGGGAAACTGCAAAAAGGTTTATTAACACTATAACTACATACAGAATGGGAAAAAAGGTTATGCAAGTCAGTGCACACAAACTAGAAACTGTGTCATAAATGCCATCACACAACCTGAGGAAAATATAATGGGAGATCACTACAGTTTGGGCCTTGGATCTTCTTCTAGTTTAGAGACCTGGGAAAGACAGCATGTCAGTCTGGGATGGCCTGAGTTTCTCAGCGCCCACACCTGCATCCCTCGGTGCAGCAGACATGCATCTCAATGCACTCGGGATGGCCTGAGTCTCTCAGCACCCACACCTGCATCCCTCGGTGCAGCCGCATGCATTTCAGCGTAGCTTCTCCAGCTCAACGCTTTCGGGATGGCCTGACTGCTCAGTGCCCACACCTGCATCCATCGGTGCAGCTGCATGCATTTCAAAGGACCCAGTCTCTGTCTTTCACATCCAAGGTTTGAGGATTCTTAAGTTTTCCTGCTTTCTTCAGCTAAGCACAAAGGAGCTCTCCCCCAAAACTTAAGCGCTGCCAGTCTTTTCTCAGCGACAGAAATGACAAAAAGCCTCTCCTCCTGCTGATCAGTCTTTCCAAAATGGCAGTGGCCCAGCCACATGGTCCCGGCCATTTGCAGGATCCAAGATGGAGACCAACCGCATGGCTGCGTCACCATGGCTGCACCCCCCCACACTCCACACATGGCCAAGATGGTCTTACAAAGATCCTCTCCTCTCCCTCTCCTATCTCAGCTGCAGGGGGAAGAGGAGTAGCCCAGCTCACCGATGCTGAAGGCTGTCTGTGGTGGAGGGGTCATGATGGCAAATCTGCACCAGTCTTGCTTCTCCAGTCCAAGTGCCATGCAGCGGCAAGCAGTGGCGGCACCACACTGCCACGGCCGGGGGGGGGGGGCACTTCGGGTTTGGGGCACCACTTTGGGTCCGAGGTGCGGCAGTGTCCACGGTTTTCTCTGGTCCGGGGCCGTGGTGTGGCGGCGAAGCCGCGATGCGGCGGGACCGCGCACCCGCGGCAAGTTGTTGCGGCCGGGGTCGCTTCCAGACCGGCAGGTCGCAGCTGCTTCGGGAGCCGCGGTCCCCCTCTGAGCAGCGGTCCCCAACCCCCCACTTCACCACCCATTCCCGGGGTGGTGGTGGGGTACTCCCTTCAGGGCAACAGCCCCCCTAAAGGGTGAACAAAGACCCTACCCCGCTTTTTATAGGCTGATCTAGCCAGCCCCTCCGGGGCAGGTCCCAGGACAGACCCTTCCGGGGAAGGGTCCTGGGCAGTGTCACCTCCCCCAGGACAAGCAACTGAGGGAAGGGTTCTCCCCGAAAACAACACAACTTTTCTTCTTCATGAAAGCACCTCTGAAAATTCTGGCAGTTCTCAGACTGCAACAACCTGCAACAGCAGCACCTATAATAACAACACCTACAACAACAGCAAAATGCTACCTAACTGGACATCTCTGCTCCAGGGGCACTTGGCAGCTCAAAAAGGGGAAAAGCCTGTCCTGACAAGTCTCTTCAAATACTCAGTCATAGAATCATTCAATGTCTAGAAGCACAAAGACAGACGAACTCACCTTCCTGTAATCCCTGTGATTGTCTGATGCAAACATTTCAGCCTAAGTTTCTAATCCTTTTGTCATGAAATAAAGCCAATGGTACTAAGTTTGAGCTTAGCACGACCAGTCAGCTAGGTACCTTCAAACTGTGTAGAATCAACTGACTTTTCTGAGGAAAATTTCACCGAAGACTTCTCTGAAGGAACGTTAACAGTATCCAAGTGAACAAACTAAATTTCTCTACTGACTGTCACAGAATCATAGAATCGCTAAGGCTGGAAGACATCTACAAGATCATCCAGTCTAACCATCAACCTGATCCCACCACAGCCGCTAAATCCTGTTCCCTAGGATCACGTCTACTCTTTTCTTTTACCACCTCCAGAGACCATGTTAAAGTAAGTGAATTTATGGAATGGTTTAACATTCTGGCATATCAAAATATGAGGGAAAAGGAATCATGATCTTATGGCCCATAAAGACCATCTTTTCCTTGGTAGGGGTCACAGAACACTGAAGTCATCATGGGAAACATACAGGACATCCTACGTAACACGATGGACATCAGTCCTACTAGACAACATGCCCTAACTTAGGATGCCGTTCTTTGCATGCCTACTCAAACCAGCACACCAAAAAGAGGATGGGTAGAGGCAATACTCAACTGTAATTTGTAGTACAAGTAAATCAATCAACTCTTCATCTAGAGTTACCCAGGGTTGCAGATCCTGAGTTTCAGGAGTGGGGAAAAAAGCAAAACCCTGAAATAATACACAGCTCAACTAAAACGTGAAGTCCATCATTGTAACCTATTTAACAACTATCTTTTAGTTTCTGATACAGTGAGTAATGCCATGATATATTGTCACATGACTATGCTCTTAGCTGCAAACTACAGTATATGTGTGCATGTGTGTATAAATATACACATACTTCTATAACGTACACCCACAGGTTTTATCTGGTGAGGGGAAAAACCTTTACCAGTAATTTGGGATGTGCTTAGCAATCTCTTGCTACCAAGTCTCCAGCACTTAATGTTTTTGCTTCGCATGCAGACGCACTTAAGATCTATACTGCAATGCTTTCAACTTTGGGATTCATCCACTTCATGCAGTGTTGTGCAAAACAAAGCAATCACAGGCCACCTGAATGATACTGAGTTCTAACTCCTCTGATTTCTAAAGGACAGAACAGTTTGTGCTGTAACTGCACATTAACAGCTTCGCAGGCAATGACATTGTACACATGTGGTCACAAATAGCTTAGTGCAGCTAAAATGTCAATGCTTGGAGCTCTGCATTCTTCCAAATATCTTCATAAAAGTGCTAGGGAACATAATTTATTCAACATCAGTATCAAATTTGCAAACACCAAGAGGGGAAAGTTCTCCCTTTCTGCTTATTTGGTTCATTTCATACGGTCATAGAATCATTATGGTTTGGAAGGGACCCTGAAATATCATCCTGTCCAATCCCCCTTATACAGCAGGGGGACCTACACCAAATACCTACACCAAATCGCACAGGAACACATCGAGGAGGGTCTTAAAAATCTCCAGAGAAGGAGACTCCACAACCACCCTGGGCAGCCTGTTCCAGTGCTCCGTCATCCTCATTGTGAAGAAATACCTTCTGATGTTGATGTGAAACCTCCTATGTTACAGCTTGCACTCACTGCACCATGTCCTATCACTAGATGACACTGAGAAGAGCCTGGCTCAATCCTATTGACACCAACCCTTCAAGTATTTATAGAAATTAATGAGGTCACCCCTCAGTCTCCTCTTCTCCAAGATAAAGAGACCCAGCTCCCTCAACCTCTCCTCATAAGGGAGGTGCTCCACCTCCTTCATCATCCTCGTTGCCCTATGCTGGACTCCCTCCAGCAGCTCCACATCCCTCTTGAACTGAGGAGCCCACAACTGGACACAATACTCCAGATGTGGTCTCACCAGTGCAGAGCAGAGGGGGAGAAGAACCTCCCTCCATCTGCTAACCACCCCCCTCTTCATCCACCCCAGGATGCTGTTGGCATTCTGGGCCACAAAAGCACACTGCTGGCTCATGGTCATCCTGCTGTCCACCAGGATCCCCAGGACCCTTTATCCTAAACTACTCTCCAACAGGTGCATTCCCAGCCTATACTGGTACCTGGGGTTGTTCTTGCTCACATCCAAGACTCTACACTTACCCTTGTTATACCTCATCACATTTTTCTCAGCCCAGCTCTCCAGCCTGTCCAGGTCTCCCTGAATGGCAGCACAGTCTGCAGGGGTGTCGGTGACACTACCCAGCTTTGTGTCATCAGCAAACTTGCTGACAGTGCATGCCAATCCCTCATCCAAGTCATCAATGAATAGATTGAACAGGACTGGTCCCAGCACTGACACATGCGGGTGCATCCCATCTGGGCTTATGGATTTATGTCCATCCAGTTTGCTCAACTTATCCCTAACCCAGTCCTCATCAAACAAGGCAAGTTTCTCTCTTGTCTCAACTTCCTCTGGAGCCTCAGCAGTCTGGGGCTTGATAACAAGACAACCCCCAGAAGTACAGACAGAGGCAAAGGTGGTGTTCAGTATCTCTGCCTTCTCTGCATCCTCTGTCTCCAGGTACCCACCTCATTCAGCAGGGGGCCTACGTTGCTTCTATTTTTACTTTTACTTGCTATATATTTGAAGAAGCCCTTTTTGTTGCCTTTGACCTCTCTTGCAAGGTTTAATTCCAAGGAGGCCTTGGCTTTTCTAGTTGCATCCCTACATTCTCTCACCAGAGCCCTATACTCACCCCAAGTGGCCATCCCCTCCTTCCTTGACCTATAGGCTTTCTTCTTCTTCTTCAGTTTGCATAGCAGCTCCCTGTTTAACCACACAGGTCTTCTGGCTCCTTTCCTTGACTTATTTCTTGTTGGAATGCTCTTTGTTTACTTTTCACTAGGAAATAGCAGAATCTTTTGAAATTGCTTTTAAAAAATATACATTGTTGTTTCAAAGAAAGATCTAAGGCTGTTTGCAAATGCTGCAGGTGTTTCTCACCACCATCATCAGGGCTTTTTGAAGCAGCAGTAGCACCTCAGCACAGGCCTAGATGTTTTTCAGACAAATGTCTCTTAAGCGCTCTGTTGGGAGTGTCCATTGGCATTTGGAAAACTGCTTGCCACAACTGAAAGTCACTGTTTGTCTTCTCCATTGTTTCATCTACCGTCACAGTGCATTTCCTGGGTTCAGAGTCAAGCTCATCCCAAATATCACAGGATAGTAAGGGTCGGAAGGGACCTCTGGAGATCATGTAGCTCAACCTCCTGAAAAGCAGTTTCACCCAGAGCTGGTTGCACAGGAACCAGGCAGGTTTCAAGTATCTCCAGAACAGGAAATTCCACAACCTATTTGAGCAGCCTAGGCTACCAGATCAAAGTAAATAAGTTCTGTCCATTTTCAGGTAGAACCTTCTGGGTTTCAGTTTGTGTCTGTTGCCCCTTGTCCAGTTGCTGGGTATCACTGAAAAGAGTTTGGCCTCATCCTCCTTAGAGATTGTATTGTGGGTTGACCCCTGAATGCTTTGATATACAAGGCCAAGTGTCGAGTCTTGCACCTGGGCAAGAACAACCCCAGGTACCAGTTGGGGACTGACCTGTTGGAGAGCAATGCAGAAGAAAGAAACGTGGGAGTCCTGGTGGCCAGCAGGATGACCATGAGCCAGCAAGGTGCCCTTGTATCCAGGAAGGCCAATGGCATCCTGGGGGGGGATCAGTAAGGGAATGGTTAGCAGATCAGAAGAGGTTTTCCTCCCCCTCTACTCTGCTCTGGTGAGACAATATCTGGACCACATGTATCCAGTTCTGGGCCCCTCAGTTCAAGAAGGACGCAGAACTGCTAGAGAAAGTCCAGCGTAGAGCCACAAAGATGATCAAGGGAGTGAAACACTTCCCTTATGAGGAAAGGCTGAGGGAGCTGGGTCTCTTTAGCTTCGAAAAAAGCAGACTGAGTGGTGACCTCATTAATATTTATAAATATGTGAAAGGAGGATGGAGCCAGGATCTTCTCAGTGTCATCTAATGATAGGAGAAGAGGCAATGAGTGTAAGCTGGAACATAGGAGGTTCCACATCAATATCAGAAAGAACTTCTTCACTGTGAGAGTAAGAGAGCACTGGAACAGGCTGCCCAGGGGATTGTGAAGTCTCCTTTGCTGGAGACATTTAAAACCCTTCTGGATATGTTACCGTGCAAGTGGATCTAGGTGATCCTTCTGTGGTGGGGGGATTGGACTAGATGATCTTTCAAGGTCCCTTCTAATCCCTAATGTTCTGTGATTCTCTGATCACATGACCCATTAAGAGGAACTGGATATCCCTCTCCATGAGGGTATAAATTACCCATGAGACACATAAGACCCTTCTTTTTGGCTTTTGGCTTGGTGCAGAGAGGCAGTCTCTCTCACTCTGTGCTCTCCAGACATGTGGACCTGGCAAAAGATACTCCATCTTCCATCTCTCTCTCTATCTCGGTAGGAGAGCAGAAGCCACTTTTGCTGGCAACTTACCTACAGTTTGCAGGTTTTTTTCTTCATTTGCATTTTAACGGTTTCTTGTTCTCTGTTAATAAAACTTGTGATTTTTCTTTAGTATAATATTATACTCTGTTTTCCATTGTGTTTTAACAACCTGGAAAATCCAAACCTGCATAAAATAATCCAAACCAAGACAGACTAATAAAAATTGATAAGCTCCCCTCTCAACCTTCTTCAGGTTAAACAGCCCCAGGGCTCTAAGCCTTTCCTTATAAGAAAAATGTTCCAGTCATCACATCCTCTGCTGGACTCTATCCAGTAGTACTTTGTCTCATGACAGTGCCACCTCAGCAGTTTTTCCATGAAGTTTGGACATTCCAAGAGTGATAGTCTGCAGAAGGCCATGGGCACAGTATCAGACCTGTCTTTTGGGCTCTATCAGAAGTTTTGCGTTTAGGTACAACAGCTAGGACTGTGAATCCCCAGATGCAGTGAACAACGTTACACTTGGTGCTCACCCCTTCATAGTAGAAGGTTCCAGGGGCTTTAAACACCCACCTACCCAAAGCCCAAATGCAGAAGGTACTTCAAAGCAACATGGTATGTACCAACCACCCCTACCTAAACTGCCTCTTACCTTAAAATATAGTTCGAGTGCTGGGTAGTAGCAGCAGGCCACTCTGGTTTCAGAAAAGGAGAGTGAAAATTGTTAACGTTAAGAACAGAACAAAGTGGAGCCTTAAAATCCCTTAACAAGAAGAGTTACATTCAACCACTATTGAGTGCTGTCTTACCATAAAATTAGCAAAAGATCACTATGGACTGAACCTCACCCATGGAAAGATGAGGCCATCACACTCCAAAGTCAAACACTGCAGGCATTGTAGGCAGGCAGGAGGTCTTTTTACTGTTAGAGGAAGATACCAACCTTTTTTGTTGTCCCAAAGACCCACCTATGGATAAACCAGACAATTTCATATGGAACCTCAGTGAACACCAACAGCTCTAATTGCTCTGAGGAATTTCTTCTCACGTACCCACCCCCAAAAGGTTGACTGCCCGGGGACCTGCATGGTATCCTTGCCTGAGCTTTGCTGTGGCTGTTCCTACATCATTTGTAAATAAGGTTTGGTAACAATTTCTCCTTTCAATTTTTTGTCTGTTTAGATTGGGGAGCAAGTTGGGTCATGCATTGCCTCACAGTATGTTGCACAGTTTAATGGGTCTTTACTCCTTTATCCTTCCCTATGAAGGGAAGTCTGAAAGGCTGATCTCTGCAGAAAATTATTCTTCTCTATAGAAAAGAAGGCTGGCAAAGTGGATTGATTATACTTTTTCCCTAAATAAGGCTAAATCTGTTCATGACTTGAATTCTGTTAATAAATCACATTACACAAGCCAACATCTCTATTTGATGCAGTGAAATTGCAAATTAACCCTCTTTCAAAGCAGGTCAGCTTACATCCCCTGAAAGGCCAGCACTGGGTGATCAATCTTAATACTGTTATCAAGTAATCTGCAGAAAACTGTTTGGTAGACAATGCACTTTGACTCCATGCCCAGGGCCTCTGCCTTGTGATGAATGATTGTGCTAGTCCCCATTTGTCCCCCGAGAAGTTACAGTATCACAGTATCACAGTATCACAGTATTATCAAGGTTGGAAGAGACCTCATAGATCATCAAGTCCAACCTGTCACCACAGAGCTCAAGGCTAGACCATGGCACCAAGTGCCACGTCCAATCCTGCCTTGAACAGCTCCAGAGTTGGCGACTCCACCACCTCCCTGGGCAGGCCATTCCAGTGGCCAATGACTCTCTCGGTGAAGAAATTTCTCCTCACCTCAAGCCTAAATTTCCCCTGGCGCAGCTTGAGGGCTGTCCACCACTTCAGCAGCCTTCACTGGAAATTTGTGGGAGCATTAAAAATCATCAAAAGGGAAAGAAGAATGAAAGAGGAAAACTGTCCTCAGCACCTAAGGGAAAGTTTTCTGGAAGTTCACATTTGAGGCTTGCTCTTTGGGAAACACACACTGTCAGAAGGCTTCTGATCGAATGTTCCAGATACACACAACACTGCTTTCCTGTACGACTCTGACTGTGCTTGCCATCAGATGAGGTCTTTCCCATGTAGCCCACCAGAAAAGAATCCAGTGTCTACAGCCAAATTTGGCTGCAGTTCTCATCGTACTCACAGGCAAACTTGTGCAGTGTATGGACAGTGGACATTTGAGTGCTGTCATTTACTGAAATAATACTGAAATTACTAAAATAATACATTTTTAGCCAATAATATTGTCTCAATGGGTTATTGATTCAATAATTGTTGATTCACTGCCATATGTGCACAGCTTCTCTGGCTGCTGACAGTGCCCTCTAAACTTCTGCAGGAGGCCAGCAGGAGGCTTTGAGTTGAAGATCTCTGTCTGCCTTTCAGATGGGTTTTATGCGTGGCATGGGCTTCATTTTGGATTAAACACAACTAGGAATATTATTAATGATTGACAGGATTATTAGTTTCCTCAGGTTCTCACTTCATACCATGAAATGTTTGGTACCTAAAAAATTCTTAATGGCCTAAAAAGCAATGAAAAGTGCCCTCCACTGCTTGGTTCTTATTAGCTCCCAATCCACACTCCCAGTTGTCTTGGTGCAACTATCTGTGAGATAACTGGGACCAAATCTGGGCAGTACAAACAGAGATTGTCACAGGACTGACATCACTGACATCTTCAGCAGGTGTGTGATAAAGAGCAGCCAGCACAAGTCACAGAAATACATCAATGGGTTCAAAAATTCCAGCAGAAGAGGTATAAGAACATATTATTCACATGGCTGATACTTAACTCATAATTCTTTAGATCTCCTAATGACACATTTCCTGCAGCCAAGAAATGAGTGAAATGATGACAAAATTTCACAGCTTTGCAGATAATAACTGAGAAGAGCAGGCAAAATTGCATCAAAAGAAGAAAACAGATTTCATCCCTTCCTCGACAGAGCTGATTGCAGTGGCTTGCTTCACAATAAACAGTCTTCCCAGTAAAAAAATCCAGGGATTTTAAATTAAGGTTTCTAAGAGTTAGTTTTTTTTAAGCCACATAATAAAACACAAGTGCCCTGTGAGTAGCTCTCCTTACAGCCTTTAATGGATCTTGCCTTGTATGTGCTAGAAAAGGTGGTACTGAAATTCACAGTGGGCAGTGGGCTGAGAAACAGTCCCCTTGCTCTGACATCTCCTCTTCAGAGCCAACAAATTCCTTTGTAGAAGAATAGGGAAAATTTCATACACTGTATTGACATAAGCAAAAAGGCAGTACATCCAGGAAGGAAAGACACCACCACCAAGGTGGCTCAGCTTCCCGTCCTGCTCTCCTCCTGACCAAGGGAGATGACAGGGACTACAGAAGGCCAGATGAAGGAAGAAGCTTCCAAGGAGCAGCTTAGAACATTCTCTGTCACCTGATAATAAGAATTCCTGATGTCAGTCCTCTCCAAACACCTTCCAGTCATGTGCTGAGCCCAGGATTTGAACCTGGATCACCACAGCAATCATCTGATGGTTCATTCATCATGAAGTTGGAAAGAAACTATAAAAGACATAAAATATAGTAAAAGCCAAAGAAGTGACAAAAGCAATTAACTGGCTAGAGAAAAATAGAGCAAGCACATGGTAAATATAATCATCAACACTGTCTACGTGTGACTTGACAGGTGGAAAGAGATTTTCAATGACACAAGTCAGTTATTTTCAAAAGTTTTTAAACCCTGAGCCTTTATTCACCAATCTAACTTGATGCTATTTTTCTAGTGATCTTTTGTCCTCTTATGTGAGATATACAGTTCATTCCATGACGATTTCATTTTATACTCAAGACAGTTTTACTTTGCACACAGGCAGAATTAGACCCAGTCAAGGCACTTACACTAACGTGCATTTGGAAACCCTTCAACAAACAGTGAAAGTCAGTAGTAGTCCATGCAGATACAAGAAGGGTTTGTCTATTCCTCTTTCTATGCCAAGAGGTCATTATTGTTTTTGTGAGTGCTATTAATGCTACTTGTCTTTTCTAGGCTCAGTATTTTATGTAACTGCTGAAAAACTAACAGACTTATGAGACTCTGCCCTAGGCAGGCTCACATGAAAACTCCCAGATCAGTAAGACTGTACTTACTCATAAATATTTGTTGATTTCAGACCTCTGCCTTTTCTCTGTATGATACAGCTCCAGCTTCATCTTTGCAGTATTTTACTTCTGTAATATCAGGAATGAATCATACCTTAAGCTTCCCACCTCAGAACCACCTACTTTGAGGATGTGCTGAACACCTTTTAAATCAAGTTGAATGAACAAACAGCTAGTAGTTAGAAAAGATTTCATGATACAGAAACTGGGTTTTGAGGGGGATAAATAGGTCATTTATCTGGATTTCTTTTCAGAGATAAGATAGGTTTTGTGATCATATTGTTCTTATTTCATTTTTTTTTCTCCAAAGGACATTTTATTGTCAACATTGTGGGATAATTATTGGAGGTAACTTGGGTATTAAACTTGTATTAGAAATGGAGCACTATTCACACATTAAGGAAAGTTCTAAGCCTCTAGGGTGGAGTACAGCTGGAGCAAGGAATCTCTTCCTCTGATGGTTCCCCAGGCAACTTGACCTGCCACCATGGAAACCATGGGGGGGGGG
>VXBP01006450.1:0-24564 GCA_013400115.1 Rhinopomastus cyanomelas | reverse complement strand
CTCCTAGGTGGCCACCTTATTGTGGCCTTCCAGTAGCTAAAGGGGGCCTACAAAGAGGCTGGGGAGGGACTACTTAGGATGGCGCGTAGTGACAGGACATGGGGGAATGGAGCAAAGCTGGCGATGGGGAGATTTAGACTGGATGTGAGGAGGAGNGACAGGACATGGGGGAATGGAGCAAAGCTGGAGATGGGTAGATTTAGACTGGATGTGAGGAGGAGGTTCTTCACCGTGAGAGTGGTGAAGGCCTGGAATGAGTTGCCCAAGGAGGTGCTTGGGGCCCTGTCCCTGGAGGTGTTTAAGGCCAGACTGGATGGGGCTCTGGCCAGCGTGGTCTAGGGTGGGGTGTCCCTGCCTGTGCTGGGGGGGTTGGAACTCGATGATGGTTCCCTCCTACCCTGAGTGACTCTGACTCCATGGCTTCTCCAGTGAGGTGAGCCTGTCGGGGGATTGGACTAGATGATCTTTCAGGGTGCCTTCCAATCACTGATGATTCTATGATTCTATGATCTTGTACTCACCAACAAGAAGTGTCTGGCTGAAGCAGTGAAGGTTGAGGGCAGCCTTGGTTGCAACGACTATGAGATGATGGAGTTCAGGGTCCCATGTGTCAGGAACAAGGATACCTAGCAGAATCACAACCTGTTTGATGAGGACTGGGTTAGGGATAAGGTGAGCAAACTGGATGTACATAAATCCATGGGCCCTGATGGGATGTACCCCCGCATACTAAGGGAGACAGCAGAAGTCATTGGTAGGCCACTCTCTATCGTCTTTGCTAAGTCATGGTAATTAGGAGAGGTGCCTAGGGACTGGAGGATAGTAAATGTCACTCCAACTTTTAAAAAGGTTAAGAAGGAGAAACAATAGACCAGTCAGCCTCACCTCCATCCCAGGAAAGGTGATGGAACAATTTGTACTAGAGGCTGTCTCCAGGCACATGAAGGACCGAAGGGTCATTAGGGACAGTCAGCATGGCTTCACCAAGCGGAGCTCATGCTTCATCAACCTCATAGCCTTTTATAAGGCCATAACCAGGTGGATAGATGATGGTAGAGTGGTGGATGTGGTCTGTCTTGACTCCAGTAAGGCATCTGACACAGTCTCCACGGCATCCTTGCAGCCAAACTGAGGCAGTGTGGGCTAGATGATTGGGTAGTGTGGTGGATGAAGATGTGGCTGCAGGATAGAAGCCAGACTGGTCAATGGGGTAGAGTCACGTTGGAGCCCTGTATCTGGTGAAGTCCCCCAAGGGCTGGTAACTGGGACAAGTCCTGTCCAATCTATTCATTAATGACTTGGATCAGGGATTAGATGGTACTGTCAGAAAGTTTGCTGACACAAAGCTGGGTGGTGTAGCTGAAACATCAGCAGGTTACAGAGCTGGGCAGAGAGAAATTTAATTAAATTATCTAATCTAAATCTAAATATTTATTTATTTATAGCCTTATCTACAGCTGTTTGTTCTTAAGACAACACCATCCAGCAGCTTCTCGTTATTATATATTATTATATATTATTATNCTGGAGCATTGTGTCCAGTTGTGGGCCCCCCAGTTCAAGAGGGATGTGGAGTTGCTAGAGGGGGTCCAGCGTAGGGCAACGAAGATGATGGAGGTGGAGCACCTCCCTTCTGAGGAGAGGCTGAGGGAGCTGGGTCTCTTTAGCTTGGAGAAGAGGAGACTGAGGGGTGACCTCATTAATGTCTACAAATATTTGAAGGGTGCGTGTCAGGAGGATGAAGCCAATGTCATTTAGTGATAGGACAAGGGGCAATGGGTGTAAGCTGGAACATAGAAGGTTCCACATCAGTATCAGAAGGAAATTCACAGAGAGACTGACAGAGCACTGGAACAAGCTGCCCAGGGAGGTTGTAGAGTCTCCTTCACTGGAGAAGTTTAAGACCTGCCTGGATGTGTTCCTGTGTGACTTGGTCTAGGTGATCCTGCTGTGGCAGGGGGATTAGACTTAGATGATCTTTTGAGGTCCTTTCCAACCCCTAATGGTCTGTGATTCTGTGATTCATTTTTCATTCTTTTTTCCCCGAAACCATTCCTGAAACGCCCTTTTGTCCGCTTTCTCAGGGATAAGTCTTTAGAAACAATAGATATGATATCCTTCGAGGTTCCTTCCAGTCCATAATGATTCTATGATTCTATCATTCTATGATATCCTTATTTCTTGAGACAAAACAGAGGACTCTGTATTTATCACATGATAGCACAATTTAACAAGACTGAAGCTGAATCTCAAAGATGCATTTAAATTTTGAATTCTGAGACTGGAATCAAAAACAAAGGCGACATTACAGTTCACCATCAGGAAGGACAGAGAGGGAAAGGCCATATGTTTGTGCTTTACACCAAAAATTGTTGCATGCATATTTTGAGTTTCACTAGATTCATCGTATTAAGTTTAGTGTTGTGTTCCTTCAGCTATAGAAACATGTTTAAACTGACTAAGAAACAGGACAAAATCATCACGATGTGAATTCTCAAGGAGAGAACATTCTAGATGTTAAGTCTTTTCTCTTTTGCCCTTTTTCTTCTTAGTATTCTTCAATTATGATCCATGTCTATGATTGGAAACATTAGTTATGAAAGTTGTACAAGAGATACAAGAACATCAAAGCTACAGTATTTCTTCACCTGATTATTTCCAAAATAATCAATCTGAAATGATAGCATGTCTTTCTCAAATTTGGGTCTATTAAATTTCTTTATTCAGTATTCAGATAACATGAGGGTCTTTAGGTATTTTACAGAGACACTAGTAACCCCTTTGAACAACCTGGGTAAGATCCTCTTGTCAACTACTTTTCTGTATGCCAGGCTCAGTCCAAAGATTCTTTCCATTCTTTTCACTCTATGGGTGCTCTCAAATTGGAAAATAATTTTGAAACTAATTAAATTCCAAGAGCAAATGTTGCCACCAGCATTTATTTTTAACTATTTCAAAAAAAGGAAAGATAAAATATCAACTACTAAATCATCAAAAATAAACCCAAAGAATAAATAATTTAAAAAACTGTTATTTTGGCTGTTCTGCTATTGAGTTTAGTGGGTCAGATATTTCTTGTAGATTTTATTATAATAAAGGCTACAAGAAGCTAGCAGTGAGGGTGATGAAAAATAGCTCTTTTATTATTTAATATAGCTGTTTTCAGACTAGGTTGACAGACCAATAGTAGAAGATGAAAAAACCCTCAATTGTCAATTGTATAGCATTTAGAAAGACTGTTGGAATTAAATACTGTAATTATAACACAAATATAGTTTTGTAAACCAAATTTATACATGCAGATGTTTTTGATAATTTTATTTTTAATACTGTTTATTTGTGTCAATTCCACTGACTACAAAGTACGGGGAAAAGTATGTACAGCTTGCTTTAGACTGTTTAATTCAGCAAATTCCCTTAATTATCTTCTAAATAATAGTAATTCATTAAGAAGAAAATACAGGACTCTGTAAAATTAAGTTATACAATTCAGTTATATAATCAAATAAGCATTCAAAATGATAAATCAGTGCTAATCAAACTAGCTTACAAGATATAATGAAGTATAAAAGTTACTTTCAAGACAATTTATGTTTTCTATGGTTTCCTTCACTATTTCCAAATTTCTTGTAGTTAAGTCTCACTATTTTTACAATAATTATTCTTCTCCTTTTGCTATTGAATTATTTTATCTGATTCTAGTGTTCATTTACTCTTCTCCTACCCAAACACAGAACAAACTGAGGTAATCACTAATGATTGACATGATTGAAGATTAACAGGAAGACTGACTGTTAACTGTGAATCTCCTCAACCCTGGTCACTGGGTCCCTGACTAAGGATTTCTGGAAGATGTTTTAATCTCTGTATGATTCAGAGCATGAATGTATTCACCTAGAGCATAATTTCTGTTTTTCCAAAGAACCAAGCAGGGCCTAGGGCTGTCGTTTTAACTATGGATATGGAAGTGGTAGATCTAAGGTATCAACCTGGGTAGTGTTCATGATTAAAACCTAGGTATGGGCTCTGCAATCCCCATAAACTGAAAAACACCCTAATCACTAAATTTCATTCAGGTTAATGAAGGTAATCTTCAGTGCTCTGTGTGGTGCTACTGCATAGAAAATACTAGTTTTACAAGACTCATGTGGTTTCTCCTCAACTTTCTGCTTTGGTAATAAGAATATTTGGGAAGGATTGAGAGTTTATTTCATCTAGTAACTGCTTTCAGGATTGTTTATGTCCTAATTTGAAGTCTGATTACACTAATTTCAACAGCAACCAAGCTTAGAAATTGTTTTGGGAGCAATAATTCAGAACTCCCTTGTTACAAGTTAAGTGCCCAAACTACTCAGCTGTTTCTTCTGTCTGTTCTTCCCATATCTCACTCTGGTCCTAAGTACCTTGAGTAATTTATCGTATAACAGCTTTCCTCCCACTCTAAGTCCCACTATCAAGATGATGAGGGAATGAAAGAGGGTTAAATTTTTCTGCTGACAGATACAACTTTATTATTTTTATTCATTTCAATCAAGCACATATTTCTGTGTATGATTTATATTACACTGTCCAAACGATATTAGACATAATTTAAAACAAATGGCCTTTTCAGTTTTGACAGATATAGACAATTCAATTTAGGCTCTATGTACGAAATAAAATCAACAGTGTAAAGATATCACAGAGTAACAGAAAAGAACAGTTTAGCTTGGAATGGACCTCAGAGATCATCTAGTTCCAACCCCCCTGCCATGGACAGGGACAACTCTCACCAGATCAGGTTGCCCAACCTGGCCTTGAAAACTTCTAGGGGTGGACCATCCACAACCTCTCTGGGCCACCTGTTCCAGTACATCAGCACCCCAGCAAGGAGGAATTTCTTCCTGAGAGCTAATCTACATCTAAATTCCAATCCCTAATGATTTTATGATTCTATGACTATTCATGGCTTTCCAGAGCACAATGTCATCCCCTCAGCTCCTCTGTGCTGCTCCCCTGGACTCCCAGCCTGGGCTGCCACAGCCACCATTCTCATGCGCCAGGTACCCCTGCATCTGCACCCAACCCACTGCCTGCTCCTCACATGGGCAGTGGCCATGGAGGGGTCCAGAGAGGACCAGGTCCTGCACTGAGCAGCCTTCTGCAGGGCCATGATGTGAGGAGGATTATCTTGGGGACCCACAATGCCCACTCCAGTGCTGGAATCATTCAACACCCACCCGAGCGCTGGGACCCTCTAATTCCCTTAATCCCCTCCTCAATTCTGGCCACACTGCCCAATGTCCTTATACTGCCCAACACCCTGGGCCCAGAGAATTCCTGCTCCCGGGCCCTGCAGGAGTGCACTCACACTCATACAGATGAGATGGAAAAATATTATTCATTTTGTACATAGAACTCCTTAAAACAGTCTAAAGCAGTGACTCTGCTTTCATTACTGTATCTCTGAAATAGATTAGTAGATGAAAAGTAGAAAATACTCCAGAGGATAATAAAATGCCCATATAAAATCATTCCTGCTACATGCTCTGCGCTGTTACACTTCAGATTTCATGTCAGAAGGCTTTATTTGTACTTCATGCTTGTGTTTCTCTCACGGGTTTTTTTCTCCTCTTCTTTTATGCAATGCGAAACACACAAGAAGAGAAGTGTGAGTATTCAGATGCCAGTTCACATAAAATATAAAATATAAAATTAGCACTTTTGGGAGAAAGATTCCCTGAACAGACTGCTCTGCCTTTCATTGTTTACACTGTCACTTGTTGTGGCATTTGATTTCATTTTCATGATCACCAGAGACTTGGAATTGATGGAAGACATAACTGGCATTGATATGGATTTCTCCTTTGCTTTTGTCAGTACATGCATTTGGGTTTTGTAACTTTTCTCCCTTTACAGTTTTTCATCAGAAAGCAGAACTAAATGTTATTTTGCATATGATAAACTTTATTCAAGTTCATTGTGTTATGAAGTCCTGCAGGGTAAAAATTGCCAGATATAATTTTAAATTTATTAGGATTTGTGTGATCAAGGTGCATATCAAATTACTGCATATTAATATCATAGCACTGTGAATATCCTACCTTTAACAGAATCAGCACATGAAACAGATTACCTTGAACAGACTTAAAACTCAAATGTTCATGTTAGACCAGAAACTAACTGTCAAAATAATAACCCTTTTTTAATATGCTCTTTTTTGAATAAAAGCAGAAAAGCTGAGGGAATCACTGAAACCTAATTTTATAACTCTTCTTTTTTTTTGAGATGAGGATTTATAACTGAGGTCTTGTGAAATTTGTCATCCTTTTGCTTCATTAGTTCATCCATCACTGTCAGAAGCAGGTACATTATGGAATCACAGAATTGACTGAGCTGGAAGTGATGTCCAAAGGCCATTTAGCCTAACCCCCTTGCAATGAGTGGTTTGTCAAGCCTCGTCTTGAATATCTTCAGGGATAAGTCTTCAACTGCTGCCCTTGGCAACCTGTTCCAGTGTTCAACCACCCTCACACTAAAGAACATCTTTCTAACATCCATTCAATCCACCCTTCTCTAATTTGACACCATTGCGTCTCATCCTATCACTACAGGCCTTCGTAAACAGTCCCTCTCCAGACTTTCTGTAGAACCCTTTAGGTACTGGAAGGTCATCAGGTTCCCCTGGAGCCTTCTCTTCCCCAGGCTGAACAACCCCAGCTCACTCAACCTGTCCTCACAGGAGATGTGTTCCAGCCCTGTGATCTTTTCCGTGGCCCTTCTCTCGACCTGCTCCACCAGGTCCACATAATTCCCGCATGAGGGCTCTAGAACTGGATACTCCAGGTGAGGTTTCACCAGAGCAGAGTACAGGGGCAGAATCACCTCTCTCAATTCGATGGTCATACTTCTTTTGATGTAGCCCAGGTTGCAACTGGCCTTCTGGGCTCCAAGTGCACACTGTCTGCTCATGTCCAGCTTCTTGTCTGCAAGCACCCTCAAGTGCTTATTCTCTCAGCTGCTTTCCATCACCTCCCCCCTCAGCCTGTATTGACAGTGAGGATTGTTCCAACTCAGGGACAGGACCCTTACGAGGTTCACCTGGGCCGACCTCTCCACCTTGTCCAGGTCCTTCTTGATGACATCCTGTCCCTGTGGCTTATTGACAGCACCACTCAGCTTGGTGTCATCTGCTAACTTCCTGCTATGTATATAATTTGTAAAAATATTAAACATCACAGGTCCCAGTTCAGACCTCTGAGTGACACCACTTGTCACTGTTCTCCATCTGGACTTTAAGCCATTGACCACTACCCTCTGTATTCAACCACCTAAGTAATTCCTTATCCACTGAGCAGTCCATCCATCAAAGCCATAACTCTCCAGTTTGGCAAGCAGAATGTTGTAGGAGACAATATCAAAGGCCTTGCAGAGGTCCAGATAGATGACATCAACAAGTCAATTCTTGCCCGTCATAGAAAGCCACTAGATTTGTCAGGCAGGGTTTTCCCTTAGTGAAGCCATGATTGTTGTCTTTGATCACCAACCTGTCCTCCATGTGCCTTGTAGACTTTCTAGGAGAATCTACTCCATGATCTTCCCAGGCACAGAGGTGAGGCTGATAGGTCAGTAGTTCCCAGTGTCCTCTTTATTACCCTTTTTAAAAATGGGTGTGATATGTCCTTTCTTCTAGTCACCAGGGACTTCACCTCACTGCCAAGACTTTTCATATACTATGGAGAGAGTCTTGATGCCTACATCACCCAATTCTCTTAGGACTCTGGGATGGATCTCATCTGGTCCCATAGACTTATTTATTATAGTCTCTAAATGCAACAGGGCCACTCAGATAGTAAAACCTAACAGAATTAAGGTAACTTGAATCAGAAACTTGCCCTGTAGTATTAATATGGCAGTTGGAAGGGAAGAAAAGCAGCAATGATTATGCAATTTTGCTTCTTTATTTCAGTGCAGCTCATACTCTAAAACAGTACCTGCCTTGTGAAGGATGGATGCATTTAATACAAGAGATAATGTGATACTGTAATATCTTTGAGAATAGCAGATTTGTTTACAAACTGACTTAAAAAGTTGAGTAACAGAGAGATTTCCTCTGTTGCATTTTTCATCTTAAAGCCACATTTCAAGAGATTAATCCTATACATTATAGAAAGGATGAATTGTAGCAGCACTTGTATGGTACAGACCAGTTGTTGACCTATTAGTTCTTGGATGAAACCTGCACCACCATTTTGAACCCCATCTTAAAAACATGTGGTTCACTGATGCATCTTCCCAGATGGGAAGAAAAATTGTGGAAATACCAAGCAGTTGCTCTGCACATGTATTCAGGACAACAGATGACAGAGGGTGAAAGAAGTGCAGAGGCAGAGGAATTAATAGTTGTATGGATCGTGATTTTTAAAGAAGCTGAATTAGTGTGCATTACTCTGACTCCTAGGCTTTACAGAAACAGACTAGAAAGTGTCTCCCCTATTCTGGGAACAAACTCAGTGGGATGTCAATAGGACATCAGTGTGGCAATGAGAAAAAATGAGGTGGAAACAGCTTATACACATCAGTTCTGTAATTTCTGCGTTAATTTTTATTTCTAATGTTAGAGGTTACAACTGTAAAGTGCATGTTCTTCCATACCTTCTTTCCCCCTCTCCTTTCTTTGTTTCCTTATTCTTTTCTTTAATCTGTCTCTCTGCCACATAATGATCACCACCTGGGCAGAAGGAGAAAAAGAAAACATAACATGGACAATTTTTGAGCCATGGGGTGGGATGCCAGACTCTCATTAACAGCAGGTGGAATGGTTCATTCAAATAATTACAAGCAGGCAGAGAATCAGGGGTGTAGAAGCAGTCTGCAGCTTCAAAGACTGAGAGACTAGGATGAAACAGAACAAGATATGGATGAATTGGAGGATGAATGGCTTTGGTTTACTGCTGTATTGTCTAAGTAAAACAACAAAAAATATGTTTTTCTGCATACCATGCCAAAAATAAGAAGTGACACCTTCCTTCATATCATGGAGGGTGACAAAAACCACTTCTTGCAGCAAGAGATTAAAACGGGACTGAAACAGAAACAGGCATGACTGATCGCCCTCATCATCCATGAAGCCAGCTATGCCAAGAAACTGACCAAGAGGATGTGCAGATAATGTGTGGAGCTGAGCAGCAAGGGAGCACCACACCTTAACATAAGTCCATGAACCTGAGTCACTCCCTTTCCTTTATCTGTATTGGGAAGTGACATCCCTTTCCTGAGGATAGAAACAGAAATTGAGAAGTAATCAAGACCATATATGAGGTTTAAATCACATGTCAGTATGCATGTGATTTAATCTTTGCTTCAAGGACCCACACCTATTGCTTTTTCTGAGTCAAATGTGTAAGCAGCAGACAACTGAACTGTCTGCTAGGTTTTCTAAAACTGAAGAGAAAGCTAATAAATAAATAATTACAAGAATAAATACATATTTGAGGATTCACATGCTGAAATTATAAAAAGAGAAAAATATATTCCTTTGATACTCTTGTTTTGCTATCATTACTCCAAAGTATACACTTGTTTTAGTTGGCAAACTGAAATAAGTGTTTTCCTTCTCTGTAAATCTCTGGAGGCTTCATCTGAAAATACGCAATTACTTAAAAATCCTTTGAAGTTCCTTCAAAGGTCTTATAGCTTGCTCCGTGTATATTACCTATCTGTGAATTTACACACTGCAAATAAGAACTTTCCTGCTTTCTGACCTTTTTCCTTCCTTTCTGATTATGATAGAATATTCACTTTTGTGGCAGTACACAATGTTACTTTGTTCTTTAATTCCCAGAATACTCACACAGAAACATGGAATCATTAAGGTTGGAAGAGACCACCAAGATCAAGTCCAACCATTGATCCAGTGCCACCATACCCACAGAAACATGTTTCCAAGTGATAGATCTGCATGTTTTGTGTACATTTTCAGAAATTGCTTTACCACCACTTCCCTGGCCAACCTGTTTCAGTACTTGACCACTCTTTCAGTGAAGAAAATTTTCCTAATGTCCAGTCTAAACCTCTCCTTGTGCACCTTGAGGCCATTTCCTCTTTTGCTATTGCCAGTGAATTGGGATAAGAGACTGACCCCCACCTCTCTACAACTCACTTTCATATAGTGGTAGACACCAATAAGGTCTCTCTTCAGCCTCTTTTTCTTCAGAATAAACAATCCCAGTTCCCTCAACTGGTCCTCCTAAGAACTGTCCTCCAGGCTTTTCCTAAGGCTTGTTGCCCTTCATTTGACACACTAGAGCATCTCTATATATTTCTTGTATTGAGACACCCAAAACTGAATGCAGTAGTCAAGTTGAGGCCTCACCAGTGCTGAGCACAGGGTGATGATCACCTCTGTAGTCTTGCTGACCACAGTACTTTTGATGCAAGCCAAGATGCCAGTTAGCCTTCTTGGGCATCCAGGCACTGATGTGTCATGTTCAACTAGGTGTCAATCAGCAGTCCCAGGTTCTTTTCTACCAAGCAGTTCTCCAACCACTCTTCCTCAAGCCTAGAGTGCTGGATAGGGTTATTGTGGCTTGAAGTGTAGGACCCAGCACTTGGTTTGTTAAACCTCACACAACTGTTCTTGGTCCTTCAATCCAGCCTGTCTAGGTCCCTCTGCAGAGCTTTCCTACCCATGAGCTGATGAACAAACCCACCCAATTTAGTATAATCTGCAAACTTGCTGAGGATGCACTCAGTTTTTTCATCCCAATCATTTATAAAGATGTTAAACAAGGCTGACCCCACAACTGAGCCCTGGAGAACACCACATGTGACCAGCTGCCAACTCTATTTAACTCCATTCAGCACAACACTCTGGGCTTGACCATGCTGAAAATTCTTTACCCATTGAAGAGTCCACCTACCTAAGCCATGAGACATCAACTTCTCTAGAAGGCTGTGGGACACTCTGTTGAATGCTTTACTGAAGTCAGTAAACAATATCCACAACCTTCCACATACCCACTAGGTGGGTCACCAAGTCATAATTTAATATTTTCATAGATGATCTGGATGAGGGCATTGAGTCAGTCATCAGCAAGTTTGCAGATGATACAAAGCTGGGGGCTGATGTGTCTGAGTTGGNAGCACAAGCCCTATGAGGAGAGGCTGAGGGAGCTGGGATTGTTTAGCCTTGAGAAGAGGAGGCTCAGGGGAGACCTTATTGCTGTCTCCAACTACCTGAGGGGTGGTTGTGGCCAGGAGGAGGTTGCTCTCTTCTCTCAGGCAGCCAGCACCAGAACAAGAGGACACAGCCTCAAGCTGCGCCAGGGGAAATTGAGGCTTGAGGTGAGGAGAAAGTTCTTCACCGAGAGAGTCATTGGCCACTGGAATGGCCTGCCCAGGGAGGTGGTGGAGTCGCCAACTCTGGAGCTGTTCAAGGCAGGATTGGACGTGGCACTTGGTGCCATGGTCTAGCCTTGAGCTCTGTGGTGACAGGTTGGACTTGATGATCTATGAGGTCTCTTCCAACCTTGATAATACTGTGATAAAAGGAGATCAAGTTGGTCAAGAAAGAGCTGCCCCTCATAAACACATGCTGGCTGTCCCTGGTCCTCCAGCTGTCCTGCATTTGCTGTGTGAGTGTGTTCATGATGAACCACTCCATAATCTTTCCCAGTAACAAGGTTAGGCTGAGTGGTCTGTGTTTGCCCAAATTGTCCTTCTGTCCTATTCCTGTGGACAGGTGTCATATTAGCAAGCCTCCAAGTCATCTGGGACCTCTTCTGTTAGCCAGGAGTGTTGATGAATGATGGAGAGCAGCTTGGCAAGGTTCTCCATCAGCATCCTTAGCACTCTTGTGATTTTTTAATTTATTTTTATTATTTTTTTAACAATTTTAAGCATATATTATTTATTTATTTTCCAGAGTTGTGCAATTACATTTTTGCTACAGAATAGTGCAAAAGAAGTAAAACTTCCTCTGAACAAGGTTGCACTTTCCCACCATCAATTTAATTTCACTTAATTGATGCTACTCAGGCATCACTGGATGCTTTACAAACTTTACAAAATGCTTTACAAGCTTTACAAAACGTTTCAAAATAAAGTATATCATAGGATCATAGGATCATAGGATGTTAGAGGTTGGAAGGGACCCAAGAGATCATAGAGTCCAACCCCCCTGCCGGAGCAGGACAAAACTATCTAACACAGATCACAGAGGAACATATCCAGGCAGGTCTTGATAGTCCCCAGAGAAGGAGACTCCACAACCCCCCTGGGGAGTCTGTTCCAGTGCTCTGTGACCCTCACAGTAAAGAAGTTCCCCCTTGTGTTGAGGCGGAACCTCCTCTGCTGCAACTTACACCCATTGCTCCTTGTCCTATCACAGGGAGCAAGTGAAAAGAGCCTGTCCTCCCCCTCCTGGCCAGCCTTCAGGTACTTATCAACATTTATCAACAAGTATAATATTTTATGAATAAATTAAGCCTGTTACTAGTATATTTTAAAATTATATTAACAAACAGAAAAGGTCAAGTGCAATAGTATGTAGTTTAACTATGAAATTAATCTGACCTTAAAAACTAGGTAAAGGAAAAAACCACCTTAGAGATCTTTAAGTCAGTAATTGTGAAATTTTATACCCCTGCTTGTCTAACCTTACATGTAAAGAAATATATAGGATATCTTTCAATGCAGGAAGTCTGTAAATTTTTAAATGTAGTGATATTATGAACTGTATAATTTTCTGTAAAGGAATGGCTTACACAAAATGCTAACAAAGTGAAACAAAAGACAGAGCTAGCCTCACCAGTCCCTTACGAATTCATAGGTGAAAATGAACCAGAAACTTGACTTCAGAGAAACATGTTTACTTTTCACATGAGATGAGATTCCATTTCCCACTGTATTCCCTAACACACAAATCAAATTGGCATCTACATGAAAATGAATGAGAGAGTTAATGACTATTTCTTTAGCTTGGAGAAGAGGAGACTGAGGGGTGACCTCATTAATGTCTACAAATATTTGAGGGGTGGGTGTCAGGACGATGGCACTGGGCTGTTCTCGGTGTCATGTAGTGATAGGACAAGGGGCAATGGTTGTAAGCTGGAACATAGGAGGTTCCACATCAGCCTGAGAAGGAACTTCTTCATGGTGAGGGTGATGGAACACCGGAACAGGCTGCCCAGGGGGGTTGTGGAGTCTCCCTCACTGGAGATGTTCAAGACCCGACTGGACAGGTTCCTGTGTGACTTGGTTTAGGAGATCCTGCTGTTGCAGGCAGATTGGACTGGATGATCTTTCCATTCAATAGAGGTCCCTTCCATTCAATAATGATTCTATGATTCTATGATTCTATGATTTCAAAAGTGCCAGGTCTGTAAACAGGCCTTCTAAGCAGCAATTTGGCAAAAGCCCTGACTGGTGTCAGACAGTCATTTAGTCTTGTCTCTGTCCATGAGAGGCAGTCTTCTCACAGCTATGGCACTACCAAACCATTTTCCGGAGTGGGTCCTTCAAGGTCACAGCTTCTTTTTAAGTACTTCAGTGCCTTCACAGTGTTGGCTCTGCTCCACTGTGGATCTCTCCGAGCTTTGGACCACCTCCATTCACCTTTCAACATGTTCCAAAATGAGGGCACATACAAGTGGTCCCTTTCTTTCTTCTTCTTTAGAGCTGGATCTGTGGCATGGCGGTCTTCTCTCTACTATTTCCAAATGAAAAATGGAGCTCACAAAGGGAAAGAAATCAACAACCCCACAGCAAACAAAAGCAAACAGCAAAGCTCACTAAAACCTGTCTCTCCACACAAATAGAAGCACTGTTTAGCTGAGCCCAAGAGTGTTTCTGTCTGGAGCTGAGGAGAGTTTTCTTCTCTCTTCTGGAGCTTCTCACGGGCAACATTTTAGCTGTTATCTCCATTTACCAGACCCCCTCCTGGCTCAAACCACCACTATAACATTACTCGGGCTCCTTAAACACAAGTTGCATTCTCTGTCAATTGTGTAAAATGTAATAAAAAGTTAAAAAGCTTTAGAAAAATAATAATAAAATCAAGTTTGGTTATATCAATAAAAGAACATTAAATTGAGAAGCTACTTTTTGATACAATGCAAAAAAGCTGTATTGCATGTCTACTCTAATCTCAAACTGAATAGCTTGTTGAAACAATTTTTTATGTAAATTTGGAAAGAATTAATTTGGAGAAAGATTATCACTAGGCCTTTCCTAGGTTATCCAGTAACTGATAAGAGGTGGATGACTTGAAGTACCTTAGAAAAGCATGAAGAAATGTATTCATGTTTCTAATTTAAAATTTTGGTTGTTTACACTTTTGCTACTACATTTTATTCTCCCGTATCTGAAATTTTGCCTTGTAGAAGCTCACATGATTTGCCTCAGCCCACCAACCCATGTTGTCTAGAACTCTCCATAGAGCCTCTCTACCTTCCAGAAGAACAACACACCCAAGCAGCTTTGTGTTGTCTGCAAACTTACTGAGAGTGCACTCAATCCTACCATCCATATCATCAATAAGGATATTAAACAGCAGTGGCCCAATACTGAACTGTTTTAAATTTAGTCTATTTACCATGCACTTTGGATCTGGCCGTCCAGCCAGTGTTTAAGCTAGCAGAGTGTACACCTGTCCAAGACATAGCAGCCAGTTTTTTCACAAGAATGCCATGGGCTACGGCATTAAAGGTTTTACAGAAATCCCGGAAGAAAATACCTAGTTATTCTGTAAATGGTGCAATATGACCCTCTAGATTATTTGTTCCATAGCCTTGCCTGGCACTCAGATTAGATTTACATGTCTGTAGCTCTCCAGATCCTCCTTCCAGTATTCCTTGTAGATGGGTGCCACATTTGATAATCTCCAATCTGCTGGAATTAGTCCCTAGTTAGCCAGGACTGATGACAGATGGTCAACAGTGGTTTACTGAGCATATCTGCCAGCAGCTTCAGCACTCTTGGGTGTAACCTGTTTGGCCCCATAGCATTTTTCATATGTAAGTGGTATAGCAATCCACAAGCCATTTCCTTCTGGATTATGCAGGTTTCATTCTGCTCCCCATTCATGTGCCCCTGGGGCTGGGTACCCAGGCAACAACTAGTCCTACCATTTAAGACTGAGGCAGATAATGCATTAAGTACCTCAGTCTTTTCCTCATGCTTTGTCACTATGTTTCACTCTACATCCAATAAAGGATGAAGACTCTTCCTAGTCAACCTTTTGTTGTTAATGTCTTTATAGAAACATTTTTAATGTTTTTTACAGCAGTTGCTAAGTTGAGTTCTATCTAGGATTTGGCCTTTCTAATTTTCTCCCTGCATAATTTCACTATGTCTTTGGAGTCCTCATGAGATGCCTTCCCTGCCACCCAAAGTCCATAGTTTCTCCTTTTCAACCTAAGCCCAAATCAAAGTTCATCCAGGCTAGTCTTCTTCCCCAATTATTAGTCTTTCAGGACACAAAGAAAGCCTGCTCCTGAACCCACAAGACTTCCTTCTTGAATTAAGTGGTTTAGAAAGTTATCTTTTTCTCTCTTGTTAGCTTTTTAAATCCTCTGCTACTTTCAAAATGGAACAAAAATGTTGACTTTCGTGATACAAAAATGTTACATCTAGTTGTAGATGTAGGGCACTGGATATAATATGAAATCAGAGAAAGTAAAGGATTCATATATCAGTAAGTTACATTTTCACCTAGTTCAACAGTGTTAATTGAAAATTGGTTAATTATTTACTCTTGTGTTTAAGGATCCAGTTTCGAGTATTCACAGCTTCTGATGAAAGTAGTTGTCAATTACAAGGCTAGACTCAGCATCAAAAACATCACCTAAATTGGTGACTATGCTAGGGTTGGATAGAGAGAAAAAGTATTCGCCTAAACTGCATGTAAGCAGCATGTATTAGCTACATTTTCCTCTGATAATTTCAATCCTAGAATCATAGAATAACCCAAGTTGGAGAAGATCATCAAGTCCAAACACCCTACCAACTCCTAACCACTAAACTGTCTCCCAAAACACCATGTCTACCACCACCAGCCTGGGAAGCCTGTTTCAATGCTTCAGCACTATTTTTGTGAAGATATTTTTCCTAGTGTCCAATCTGAACCTCCCAGCTGGAGTGACTTGACTTCAATTCCTCTTCTCCTATTGCTACTCTCTAGGAAGAAGAGGTCTACACCCACCTCATTACAACCTCCTCTCAGGTAGTAGGCTCCCCTCAGCCTCCTCCTCTCGAGGCTCAACAGCCCCAGCTTCCTCAGCCTCTCCTCATACGACCTCTTTTCCAGACTCCTAATCAGCCTAGTCGCCACTGTTAACATGAAAGTAGTTTGACACAACAGCTGAAAGACATGGAAAAGCTGAAAGAGTATGATAATATGAGTTTTCTCTAGAAGGCCTAGTCTCATCAGAAAATTGCAGGGTCATTAGGCAGAGAGAAGGAAGGAAAGGAACTATATTGTGAAAAATATCTTTGTATAAACTAAAGAGAGAGAACATTAATGTCAGAAGAAATAAACATTGTTAGATGGAGCACTGGAACAGGCTGCCCAGGGAGGTTGTGGAGTATCCATCACTGGAGACATTTAAGACCCACCTAGACGTGTTCCTGTGTGACTTGGTCTAGGTGATCCTGCTGTGTCAGGGGGATTGGACTAGATGATCTTTTGAGGTCCCTTCCAATCCCTAATGATTCTATGATTTATTTAGTGTTCTAAGGACAAGATAAATTTAGAAAAACAGTGCCACTTTTTTTTAAAGAATTGTTGATTAGGAGAAGAGACAGGCCTTTCTTGGTAATCATTATACCACAATTACAGTTACATTGTTGAAGTAAGAATTCTAAACCCTCTAATTCCTTACAGTATAATCAAAACCTGCAACCTTTGCATTTCTGTTGATCCATTTTTATAAATAAAACATAAGATGCCATCCAGAAAATTGGAAGGGATTATTTGCTTTAATAAGAAGAAAAGCCCTGTTAAGTTAAGTGGTGATGTGAGCAGGCTTTTGCTTTTTTAAGCCAAGCACAATATATAAAAAAGATAGGGAGAGATGTTTATATGGAAAGTGAGACTTGTCTGTGTAAGCTATGAGAAGGCATAGTTTTAGGATCCTAGGCTATTTTTTTTTTATAGCATACTTGAGGTCAGATCAAGTAGTCAACAGGTCAGCTGTTAATTGGTATTTTTTTGTTTGGTTACAATGAGAGATTAGGCCTGTGAGGTTCAATGGTTCCTTTGTACTGGCACAACTGTGGGTTGCCACGGAAAGGAACTCATGCAGCTGCTTAACAGGAGTGAGCTTAACAATAAATTGATTTGGTCACAAACTCAGTTGTTAAAACTTAGAAGAAACCTTTCAGCTAGATTAGTCCTGAAATCTAGCTCATTGTTTGGGTGCATAATACCATTGCTTGCAAATACAACATATGGAATCACACAGGGTTCAAGGAAAAGGGTCTGTGATTTGCACATGTGTTTACCTAAAATGAGCTAAGGCCTCAGGCGATGTGAATGTTCTGCTCGGGAAATATATTCTGAAATTACACAAGTGCCTGCTTTCCACCGTAACTTTTTGCATATGCTGTGTGTCTGGGAATAAAGCCACATCTCACTGGCAACATAGAAAAATTAATTTTCTCTGTGGATTGGTTATTTATAACAGAAGTTAGAAGGCTCATGCACAACTTCTTCTGAAACATCTGACACGGGTCACTGTTGCAGTGGGGAAATCCGAGCAGCAATCAAATTTTACATAGGAATTTCAATTGTAGTAGAAAAAGAGTATAGCACTTCTGCAATGAACACAGAGAATTGTCTCTGGCAAAAGTCCATCACTGTTTTCTCATGCTCTAAAGCATGACTGGCACACATAAACTTGGTTACATCTGAGTTATTATGATCATCCAATGACACACTCTGGAAAGAACTATTTAACACTGCAAACACATGAGAGCTATCTTCCCCATTTCAAACATGGAAATATCCTTATTGACTAACAAACAGTTCTCATACTAGCAATCCCTTCAAAGTGAGATTTTTCAGTGAGTCTCAGAAAAATGTTGCACAAATTAGAGCATCTTGCTTATTTCTATTTCTTTTCACAGTGGTTGTTACCATATAGGGTGATAATCCAGGGATCTGTGCTGGGTCTGGTTTTGTTCAATATCTTTATTAATGACATTGATGATGGGATAGACTTGTCTTCTCAGCAAGTTTGCTGAAGACACTAAGCTGGGTGGTCTGGCCAATTTGCCATTCAGGAAGAGTTGGACAGACTGACGGGATGGGCTAAGAGGAATATAATGAGGTTCAATAAGTGCACAGTCCTTCACCTGGGAAGGAATAATGCAATGCATCAATACAGGTTGGGGGAAGATCTGCTGGAGAGAGCCTACATAGAAAGGGAACTTGTAGTTTTTGTGGACAGTAAGTTTTCCGTGGAACAGCAATGTGCTCTTGTGGCCAAGAAGGTTAATGGAATGCTGGGATGGATCAAGAAGAGTATGTCCAGCAGATCAAGGGAGGGTCTCCTCCCCCTCTAGTCTGCCCTAGTAAGGCCACATCTGGAAGAGTTGCCCAACTTTGGGCTTCCCAATTCAAGAGGGACAGAGACCTAAGTGAGAGAGTTCAATGGAGGGCCATAAGAATGATTAGGGGACTGGAATGCTTGTCTTATGAGGAGAGATTGAGAGACCTGGGACTTTTCAGCTTGGAGAGGAGATTGTTACAAGGGGACTCAATTACCATGTATAAATACATGAAGGCTGGGTGTCAAGAAGAAAGAGACAATCTCTTTTCACTTGTGCCCTGTGATAGGACAAGAGGCAATGGGTGTAAATTGGAGCACAGAATGTTCCATCTTAATATGAGGAAAAACCTCTTTGCTGTAAGGGTTACTTAAGCATTGGAACGGGCTGCCCAGGGCGGTTGTGGACTCTACTTCTCTGGAGACTTTTAAGACCTATCTTCATGTGTTTCTATGTAAGCTGTATTAGGTTCTATGACTATGATGGGGTGAGGTTGGACTCAATGACCCCTGGAGGTCCTTCCAACCTCTAATGATCTGTGTATCTACGGAATTTGCAGCATGTTTGGTCATGAAGCCCTCAGCTGAATCCATTAACAATTTTCTATCATACTTCTTTCATCTAGTGTTCTGTCTAGACTTTATAGGAAATGCTAGATTAACTAGCATAGGATTATGTACAAAGTTTCCCTTTCTAAACAAGGAGATATTAGCACACCATCACGGTACTACAATTTTCCCACTAAAAACTTATTTAAACAGCCAGACTGTAAGGACAGAAAGCAGCTATGTTGTTGACGTTATTCTCTTGTAAAGAAGTATGTTCCCACTCTGTCATAATGCAGGTTTATCCTCTTTGAAAATATATACATACATACACATATGAAATGCCAGTTGAAATATTGGTTGAACAGTCTAACTTGTTTAAAGAACTATTTCTGTTGTACCTGGCTGTTTCTAGTTTTAAAGAATAAAAGTCTAGTTTTGTGATTCTAATTAGATTGAGTTGCATAGTTTTATATTTTTTCCTAAGTTCATTTATTTAGGATACTGATACTTGAATTATCCACAGTCAAAACTCCTATGGATTACTGCCTTCTGTTATAAAAATTGGGCAATGTCATTACAGATCTTTTTAACTCAATTGGCTGTTTGAATACCTTAAAGATTTTTCATGCCTTCTACTCTGAAGCCACAAATCAATTAAAAAACAAAAGCAAAAGCAAACAAGAAAACCCAACTCCCTCACAAACAAGTAGATAAGTTTGAGACACCTAATAAAATAAGTTTCTCTATATAGAATAAGATTAATCTCAAAAGTAAGCCTCATCAGGATTTGCCTGCATAAATGCTTTTATGCTAATGACAAAACAGCTTGTTGCTGTTATCTCCTCTTACAGCTTCTTCCTGTATAATGTCTTGCTTAGCACAGTGAAGTGAATAAGATATTGCTTCAATTTTGAGCTTGCTGGAAGACCTTTCTATTTGAACACTGTCATTAATATGTTAGATAAAAGATGAGACTGCTCTTATTTTGTCAGAGAATTTCCTGTATAAGCTCACTTATACAAAGTAAATCTAGGCCAGAAGATGTAAAACTTGGTGGTGATACTATTTTGATCTTATTATACACGTGTTTTATTGTTTTCTATAGGTAACAATAAGTTCAGAGGGACCTGGCTGGAGGAGTGGGCAAAGTCCAACCTCATGAGGTTCAACAAGACTAACTGTATGGTCCTGCATCTGGGTCGAGGCAATCCTAGGCACTAGTACAGGCTGGGCAGTGACTAGCTGGAGAGTAGCCCTGGGAAGAAGGACTTGGGGGTGCTTGTGGACGAGAGGCACAACATGAGCCGGCAGTGTGCACTTGTGGCCCAGAGGGCAGACTGGATCCTGGGCTGCATCAGGACAAGTGTGGCCAGCAGGTCGAGGGAGGTGATTCTCCCCCTCTGCTCTGCTCTGATGAGACCCCACCTGGAGTACCTTATTACAGGAAGGATGTGAAGATGCTGGAGCATGTGCAAAGGAGGGCCATGAGGAAGATCAGAGGGCTGGAGCACCTCTCCTATGAGGGTAGACCAAAAGAATTGGGCCTCTTCAGTCTGGAGAAGAGGAGCCTCCTAGGTGGCCACCTTATTGTGGCCTTNATGATTCGGAAGGTGATTGTGTCCCTATACTCGGCACTTGTGAGACCACACCTCGAGTACTGTGTCCAGTTTTAGTCACCACAGTACAGGAAGGACATTGAGGTGCTGGAGCGCGTTCAAAGAAGGGCAACCAAGTTGGTGAAGGGGCTGGAGGACATGCCCTGTGAGGAGAGGCTGAGGGAGCTGTGGTTGTTTAGTCTGGAGAAGAGAAGACTGAGAGGGGACCTTATTGCCCTCTACAACCACCTTCAAGGAGGTTGTAGCAAGGCTGGTGTTGGTCTCTTCTCTCAATTAGTGATGATAGGACGAGGGGAAATGGCCTCAAGTTGTGTCAGAGGAGGTTTAGATTGGATGTTAGAAGGAAATTCTTTACTGAGAGCATGGTTAGGTGCTGGAATGGATTGCCCAGGGAGGTGGTGATGTCACCATCCCTGGAGGTGTTTAAGGAACAGGTGGATGCGGCGCTTGGGGATATGGTCCAGTGGCTAGACACTAGGAGAAAAGGTTGGACTTGATGACCCTGGAGATCCTTTCCAGCCATGATGATTCTATGATTCTATGAAGTAAACAATTAATCTTTATTATTTGCTTTTGTTCTACTGGCACCTTTTGCTTTTTCTGCTTTATTAAACTGTTTTTTTACCTGCTAGTGTCTTGTTATACATTTTCCTCACCTGTCCAGCTAAGAAGGGAGAGTGACAGAGAGGCTTTGTGGTCCCCTGGCTCCAGGCAGGGTCAAACCACTACACTGATCAGTATATGACTGATCTAAGATTGGTGTTTTAACATGCTATTACATACTTGTGTGCATAAATGTGAGCATACATATACATACTCCAAAAGAGAAGAGTTGATAATCTCTCGCTCTTTACTTCTCTATTCAGGTTCATTAGGCTTTCTGATACCAACATGTTTGAAAAGACTGTCATTAAAAATCTACTTCAGATATTTTTTCAAACACTTTTTTGGTGAATGCACTAAGGTATTTGTGGACATACATGTACAGGAGAACTATTTTTTCATTAATTCCTTACCATTGTTTTGATTTTTATGATGAACTAATGGGGTTTTTAACTCTAAGGGGCAGAAATAAACTGATTTTTGCATTTTGAGGGCTTTGGTATTACTTGTATAGAATATATGCAGAAGGGTACAGAAACTACATGGGAACTATATTGATAGATTGTTTACTTTTTTTAAAGACTATTTAGAAAATAATCCCCAAAAATTGCAGCACTATACATTGTCCATTAATTTGTTCATTGAATAAATTTGATTGAATACATCAATTGCTAGCATTTGCAAAATTCCTCACTAAAGAAAAATCAAACTAGAGGTCTTTGCAGAATTACTGGATGCCAACACGACCTTTTCAGTTACCTTGTTAACAGTTTTTGGAAGCAAAAGACTAAATGGGGAAGAAAATGTTTTTTTTCCATTGCAGGTCTAATGAATATTGACAAGTAGAAGGGAGGAAAATTCCATATAGCTGAGTGTGTTCTCTTTTTTGCTGTTTTTCTGCTGTTATCCGAGTCTGTCAGTAGGTTCAAAACCACTAAACTACACTTCATATCCCTGGAAAATTCAAGTGCCATTCATTGCATCATTGCCAGCTCTATAATTTCCTTCCCACACTAATTAGCTTGACTCTCTGTAAATGCTGCAAATCAACACGGTTTTCAAATGTGCACATGTATTCAAAAGATTTTACAAATAAATATGTACAATTGATTTCTGTTTAATACAATGATCCTGAAAGTTCATCAAGCTCAAAAAAATAAAGGTTATGTTTCCTTTTTTTTCGTTTCTTCATTTTTTCACCCACCTTTCAAAATGTTTCAGGAGTGTTTACACTTCAGACCCAGAGAAATGTCCTTGAGTTGGCAATAGAAATTTGTTTCAACCTTCAGTGACAATTCACAAAACAAGTACAGAATGAGAAGATAAAAATGGGGGGGGATGATGAAGTGGAGAATGAGAAAAGAGGTAGAATAAAAATCACAAACATGGTGGAAAAAGGGAGACATGTTAGAAAACAATAATGCCTTCAATGTGCTCTTACTGCTATATCTTTCCTGAAACAAACTTAAATTCTTACTCTGAAACTCATCATTAACCACTTATTAAGTCAAGACTTGATATCTCTGAAGCACATTTCCTCAGAAACCACTCTCAAATTAAATTCAAGAGAATTCCCACGAGTTAATTATCTTTTGATGAAATAAGTTCATTTTTCAAGTCTTGCAAAGAAGTGCTACAGATTGACAGGATTATATTTAAACAAGCAAAAATGATTGTGATGAAATATATTTTGCTACAGAATCTAAACTCTTTCACACATTATTCACCTAACTCATAGGACAATGTTGAGAATTAGTGTTTACTCGCTTCTCTGTTGCAAGTGTTAAAAGCTATCTAAAGTCATATTTTATTTTTCATCCACAGCCAGAAATTTGTTTTCATGCCACTACTGCATCACAAGTTGGCAATGAGTAGCTGGAGTGCATTTAAGCCTGATTTCATACTTTGTTCATAAGAAAACAAACAGTCCAGAAACAAATATGGACAAAATTTTCTCTTTCAGTTCAGAAGCAGTACTACTGACAAAAGATTTTATAAGGATAGATTTATAATGTAGAGACTTTAGTTCCGTTTGGGGTTGACTGCACTCAAATACAACTGCAGATTTATGTGTGGTTGTTGGATTAGCCATAGCCTGTTAATTTAAGGACTTCAACAGCACTACATTAATGCATTAGAAATACAGAATATAAAAGTGAGATTGATGTTGAGGCATCTCTTTCATCTATTTCCTTATCAAAAAGGTTAAATATATAAATAACAGTATTAATAAAATACAGTTTAAACCCATTATTCTGGCATATGCCTTGCTGGCATGTTGTAGTGGTTTTATTGTTTCATTGGAACAGATTATCTATGGAAAGACTGCAACCAGTGCTGTCCATTAAGAAAGAAGTCTGTAGGAAAAGGCAGGGCAGTTTTAATTGCCAGATGATACAGAAGAACGTGACAGTGTCAGCCAACAAACATATCTGTACTGAGGGTAACAACAAGGTATCAGCAGAAAAGTATTCTGACATTGCTCTTTACTTACGCTACCACTTTGACTACTGTAACAAAGTGATTTACAGCTGTTTTACCTTAAGTTTGCTTGGAGTACTGTGTGAAGATTGCAGAGGATAAATATTACTTATACATTAATTTTGACTCTGTGTATAGGTTATATGAAATGTCTGCTGTTCTGCACCTTTATTAGCTCAGCTGCATAGCACATAAGTTTTGCCTACATCAGTAAAGCGTTTCTATTGGAGCTTCTTCTAATCAACAATTAAGGAAACTCAGCTTTTAGTAAACGGCAAAAAAAATGGTGGATTCTCTGCTGCTTTAGATATACTCACTAAGAGCTGACTCTTCACCAATAAGATACCCTTACAGGGCTGGGGCTCAAGGCTGTAATTTTTAGAAAAAATAATGGGGGGAAATAATCTTAATGCTTTTGTGTCATGCTCCAACATAGAACTAATTCTTATTGTCTGAGAAAAGTTTGCTTTGTCATTCAGGTAAACCAGTAGCATCATTCATGTATGTTGTTACATACCTGCATCTTGATGGATACCAGTTTATATTAGAAACCTAACAACTGTAAGTTATCCATACAATTAAAGTAAATGGGTTTTAATTTTGATCTTCCTTTGTAAGCCTGAACAGTATATGGAAGAACACTTTCACTGTATATGTCACTTAATTAATTTCTCTTATTAAAGAAATAATTATGTGAAATGTAACTTTCACCACACAAGAAAATATTTTAAAATTAATTGAAGTGCACTTTGAGGAATGGGAACAGGTTCCCATTCGTGGGGGAA
>VXBP01006449.1:4190-23316 GCA_013400115.1 Rhinopomastus cyanomelas | reverse complement strand
TTTTTTTTTTTTGATGTTTAAGGTCCTTTCCAACCCTGGTCATTCTGTGATTCTGATTTCTAGAACTGCAGACCCTCTTGTGGCTGTGCATGAGGGTTCATTTGATAATCATTCCCCACCCATGTGAAATACAACAGTCAGAATTTAACATTTGCTTTTTCTCTCTCAAAAGAGTTTTGGCCCTGCTTTCCAAGAATTTATAGGCATTTGGAAGGTAGAATCAGCCGAATTTGTTTGAGCCAACACTTAAATGAATAGGTAGAATTTTTTAGTTTGGGGCATAAAAGAGAAGCCCTAGACTTCCTGCAAATTCTGATGTTTGCCAGAGCTGAGAATGAAATCCTGTCCAAACAGCACAGGAGTTTCTGCGAAATGTCTCATCTCCCTTCCCATGTACTGGGTCTGCAGGAGAAAGATAGACACCATAGACTGAAACGACATTTCAGCCATCTCCTTTGTTCTAGTAAGGAGCAGAAATGGTTGGAAAGAGAACTAGGTTCAAAGCTGCTAACAAAGCTATATATCTCCTCTTAAAATTACATGAACAGCAGCATAGAATCATAGAATCATCAGGGATTGGAAGGGACCTCAAAAGATCATCCAGTCCAATCCCCCTGACACAGCAGGATCACCTAGAGCAAGTCACACAGGAACACACCCAGGTGCATCTTAAACGTCTCCAGTGAAGGAGACTCCACAACCTCCCTGGGCAGCCTGTTCCAGTGCTCTGTACCCTCACTGTGAAGAAGTTCTTTCTCAACATGGGACACCTTAACCAAACACAGGCATCTGACAAGTGTCTTAGTTCTCACCCTTCTGGCACTACACAGAAGATTTCAGTATCTGTCTAAAACACTATAAAATATTTATCATTATTATTTGTTGAGCTGCTGAGCTAGTAATAGACATCAGAGGCATCAGGCAACGCCAAAACCACAGACTGTCTTTGGTTGGAAAGGAACTTTCACAGAACCACAGAATCAGAGAATCCCAGAGCATTGGAGATTGGATGGGATGTCAAAATATCATCCAGTCCAATCCCCTTCCCACAGCAGGATCCCTTAGATCCAGTCACACAGAAACATGGCCAGGAGTGTTTTAAACTTCTCCAGAGAAGGAGACCCCACAACCCCCCTGGGCAGCCCCTTCCAGGGCTCTGTCACCCTCACTGGGAAGAAGTTCTTCCTCAGATTGATGTGGAACCTCCTCTGTTCCAGCTCACACCCATTGCCCCTTTTCCTATCATTGGGTGCCACTGAGCAGAGCCTGGCTCCATCCTCCTGACATCCACCCTTCACATATTTATAAACATTCATGGGGCCACCCCTCAGGCTCCTTTTTTCCAAGAGACCCAGATCTCACAGCCTTTCCTCATCAAGGAGATGCTCCACTTCCTTCATCATCTTTGTGGCTCTGTGCTGGACTCGCTACAGCAGCTCTGTGTCCTTCTGGAACTGAGGGGCCCAGAAATGGACACAAGATTCCAGATTTGGACTCCCCAGGGCAGAGTAGAGAGGGAGGAGAACCACCTCCTGTCTGATCCACCAATCTGCCGCGGGCCTTCATGGCCACAAGAGCACATTGCTGGCTCACGGCCATCCTGCTGGTCACCGGAACCCCCACGTCCCTTTCTCCTACACTGCTCTCCAATAGGTCTGTCTCCAACCTATACTGATCTCTGAGGCTGTTCTTGCCCAGCTGCTAGACTCTACACTGCCCTTGTTATAGTTCATTTAATGTCTCCCTGCCCAGCTCTCTAGCCTGTCCAGCTCCTACTGGATGGCAGAACTGTCTGCTGGGGTGTCAGACGCTCTTCACAGCTTTGTGTCACCGGCAAACTTGCTGACAGTGCATGCCAATCCCTCATCCAAGTCATTAATGAATATAAAGAATAGTACTGGGCCCAGTACGGACCCTTGGGGGACTCCACTAGATCCAGGCCTCCAACCAGACTCTGTCCCATTGACCACTACTCTCTGGCTTCTATCCTGCAGCCAGTTCACCATCCACCTCACTAGCTGCTGGAAGAGTGTTCAGAGGTCACTCAGTGCCAACTCCCTGCCATGGGCAGCAACATCTCTCACCAGACCAGGCTGCCCACAGCACCATTCAACCTGCCCTTGGACACTGCCACGGATGATGGAGCAGCCACAACCTCCCTAGGCAACATGTGCCAGTGGCAGCCTGTGCCCGTGCCTAACAACTCTTTCAGTGAAGCCACTCTTTCTAAGATCACATCACCAGTACATGCATCTCTTACATGACAGATACGAGACAGCGCAGTTTGCACAAGGTGAGAAACCGCTAAGGATAATCATTAATTGCAAGGTACCACATGGCTTAATTGGCTTCACCACACAAAGGATGTACGAGGCACGTTAATTTTTGTCTTCTTCATCATATGTTTGCAAGCCTTCCAAGGATTATTCATCTTCGCCTGAGAGGATCACCTGATCACAGGCACAGAGCAGAGACAGCAAGCCGAATGCCACCAGATGCCTCAGAATCAAACAGCTTCCCACCCCAACCACGCCTGGCCAACCTCCTTATGTAAGCAGCACTCAGCCTTTCCCAAAAAGAAACATCCCACATCACATTTCATGACTCATTCTCAAATATGATTTTCCTGAGGAACAGTTGCAGAGCTTCCCCCAAATAGGATGGAACCGGGACAACAGAAGTTTGAACATTGCAGCATTTTGATGCTGAGTTTTACAGAGTGCCAGTGGGTATAAAAACACTTAATTGGCTGAATTGGCTTTGTTTTTCTGGCAATTACCCTATTTCTCTCCTTTCAAATGAGCAGAGATAAAAATAACCAAGCTATGAAGAAGAAGGCTTATGTGCATTGGAGCAAGATTTGCAATACAAAATTTCACTCAGAAGTATGTTGTTGCCTCTGGATTTTCTGCAGCAAATTGTGCTCTCAGTGTGAAGGGGTAACACAGAAGTGGCAAAAACAGTGTCTAAAAAGTAATTTGTAATCTGAAAGTATGAACTGCCAAGAATGATGGAGAATGTAGGCTGAAGGAAAAACAAATTCCTCTCACAGAGGTTCGTTCACACTTCCCAGTACCAAGATGAAGAGACAGTTCAGAAGAAGGTTTTCAGACCTCTTAACAGCTCTACAAAGTCATAGAATCACAGAAACACAGACTGGTTTGGCTTGGAAGAGGCTTCAGAGATCCTCAAATTCCAGCCTGCCTGTTGGAGAGCAGTATAAGTCCATACATGACATGGGTCTACAAGGAAAAAGTCATCAAATGATGAACGCAGCAGCCATGGCTGGTTACCTAGTTATACCACCTGCAACCCAGCTTTGCAGTTATAACGCTTTCGCCACTGAAATAAGTGGGGAAATGTAAAACACCAGCTCCACATCAATCCAGTGACAGCCAAAAGTTATGTTTTAAGCATAGGTGCTCACAGACTCATAGAATGGCCAGGGGTGGAAGGGACCTTAAAGATAATCCAGTTCCAACCCCCCTCCACAGGTAGGAATGCCTTCACTAGAGCAGATTACTCAGGGCCCCAGCCAATCTGGCCTTCTACACTCTCAGGGATGGGGCTTGATGAGAAAAAGCTTGTCTTAAATGCTTTAATAGAATTGTAATAATAAGACTAAAAGACCATGCAATTGCCTGGGTGCTGTCATTGCTTGTGACTGGAAACTTGTATGACCAGCCTGGTCTTCTGGCCAGCCTGGTCTAGGATGGGGTGTCCCAGCCTGATAAGGGGGTTGGAACTGGATGATCCTTTGGTCCCTTCTAAGCCNTGGATGATCAGGTGGTCCCTTCCAACCCTGAGTGATTCTGATTCCATAACTTCAGTGAAGTGATCGTGCTGTGGCAGGGGGATTGGATTAGATGATCTTTCAGGGTCCCTTCCAATCCGTAGTGATTCTATGATTCTGTGATTCTATGACCATCCACAGAAGAGTCTGATCACAGACGAACACAAGTAGGTCTCCCAACGACTATGCTCTTAGGGAAACTTTAACATGAAAGTTGCACATATTTAGTCTTCTATTTAAAAACAACAATCAGACATGCTGTGCCACTAAATTCCAAGTCAAGTTAATGGATCTTCCCACCTGGAAGATTGAGGATGTCGTAGGAAGGGTGGTGAGATATTTGTTGGTCCAAACATTTAAAATCATAAAACTAAGGGAAAACATCATCTGCTTTGTGAGTTAATTACTGCTGAACCTCTTCTCAAGAAGTGCAAGATTACGTCGGATCTAGTCTACAATATGAATATGGAGGGAAATACAAAAAAATAATGGACTGGCAAGTCCCTCCAGCATCACCCTGCTAGTATCCTACAGAACGGTGCTAAATGCCATCCTTATGGAAAATAGTTACCCATATTGCACTGTTCCATGTTAGTCACCAGGAACATGTCTTTTCGGAGCAGGCAAAGGGATCTGTTTTAGGGGGTTTATACATACTTATCACCCTCCACTCACGTACATAGCAAATTCCCGCTCTTTAGGAAATAAATTCTTTAAGAGCAGATTGAAGGACTCTAAAATTTTCAATAATTCAACAACTTTCATTTTGTCCATAATCTGCAGCTGTGGATTTTACTTGGTCAGAGGGATACATGGGAAAGCATGTCAGCAACATCCAGATAGAGCACCAAAGAGCAGAAGACTGCTCACACTCCTCACTAATTACTCCACTTGCTGAGATGTCATCTTACTCGTCACCAAGACACAAGACACGTGAATAATGAAGAAGCTTTAACGACAAATACCCCAGTGCTGCAGCAGCTTTATCCCCAGGTCCCACCTTCTCACACAGAGTCTGAACCTTTCAGATCTGGATGTTTTGACAGCGATGACTGTAAGTCTTTGAAAGAGGAAACCTCTGGCTGGCTGGCAAGGTGTGAATTAACTACCTTAGAAGACTTCAATTATTACCAGTACAAAGGAATCATTTTGCTGTGGTCTTGCTTTGTTTGGTCATCAGTTCACCACTACTCAGAAATGCATGGACCATACAGTGCTGTCCCCCCGAGCAGAACACAAACTACACATGAACAAAGACTCAGCACCCAACCAATGTGATTAGTTTTGATAAATCAAGTCTACCTAGAAGCATCTGGGGGAACTCCGCCTTTTTTTACAAGAGAACAGGAAAACATTTATTGTTTAAACCTAACAGCTTCAGGGCTTGCATTATAGTTAACTACTTAGATTGCCTAGAAGATACCACTTCCAATATTTGAGATCTAGGATCAACTGTAAAATTAGAAAAGAGAAGTCAAATTCAATCTTCAGATCAATGCAGAGTTCTCAGTTGTGTTGCAAAAGACCAGCAATTCACTCAAAAAGAGAAAAAGAAGATGGCACTTGGATCTGCTCACACATTAACACCACATCACGAGACAAAACATTTCAATTAGAACTTCCTACAGAGATGGATGCTAATGACACACTGGGGATTTAAATCTGCTTTAGTCATATTTTTAAAACACTACAGAATACCTCTGTTTGCAGAAAAGTAGTAGCTGATGATAAGTCTTATTGCCAAGCTTAAAACTTCTCTCCCACCCTACATTTCACTGAAAGAATATTATTCATCACTCCGTGGAAAGTTGTTTAATGCTTTAACTGGTTTAGACGTTTTGTCTTTTTCCATTTAATAAGTTCAGTACAATTAACAGGACCACCATATAGTCTGTTCAGGTTGGAAAAGACCTTCACCAAGTTCAACCATGAACCCAACTGTCCCATCCCACCCCCAAACCCTGTCCCTGAGCAACACATCTCCATGACTGGGAAATATTGCCAGGGATTGTGATTCAACCCCCTCTCTGAGCAGACTGTTCCAAGGGCTGAGAGACCTTTCCAGGAAAAAGTTTCTCCTCAGAGCCAATCTCACCTTCCCCTGGGGCAGCTTGAGGCCATTTCCTCTTGTCCTGTCCTTTGTTCCTTGTGAGAAGAGGCCAACTGCCACCTGTCTGCACCCTCCTGTCAAGCAGCTGCAGACCGGAGTAAGGTCTCCCCTGAGATTCCTTTTCTCCAGACTAAGCAGTCCCAGCTCCCTCAGCTGCTCCTCAGAAGGTTTGTTCTCTAGACCTTTCCCCAACCCTGCTGCCCTTATCCGGACCCTCTCCAGCCCCTCAATATCCTTCTAGTATGTCAGTGGGTTATGAAAGATGAAGCAGTACACTGAGGAGTTCTGACATGCTCACTTGAAATCCAGCTACAATCGTTGTACTGAAAGTTAATAATTTACCAGAATAGGCTGGGGACTGACCTGTTGGAGAGTAGTTTAGGAGAAAGGGATGACTATGAGCCACCAGTGTGCTCTTGTGGCCAAGAGGGCCAACAGCATCCTGGGGTGGATCAGAAGTGGGGTGGTTAGCAGATCAAGAGAGGTTCTTCTCCTCATCTACTATGCTCTGGTGAGACCATATCTGGAGTATTGTGTCCAGTTCTGGGCCCCTCAGTTCAAGAGGGATGTGGACCTGCTGGAGGCAGTCCAGCATAGGTCAATGAGGATGATGAAGTGAAGCACCTCCCTTATGAGGAGAGGCTGAGGGAGCTGGGTCTCTTTAGCTTGGAGAAGGGGAGACTGAGGGGTGACCTCATTAATGTTTATAAATATGTGAAGGGTGGGTGTCAAGAGGGTGGAGCTGGGCTCTGCTCAATGTCATCTAGTGACAGGACATGGGGCAATGGGTATAAGCTGGAACATAGGAGGTTCCACATCAATATCAGAAGGAACTTCTTCACAGTGAGGGTGACGGAGCACTGGAACAGGTTGCCCAGGGGGGTTGTGGAGTCTCCTTCCTGTGTGATGTGGTCTAGGTGATCCTGCTGTGTCAGGGGGATTGGACTAGACGATCTGATCTTTCTTGGTCCCTTCCAATCCCAAATGATTCCATGATTCTGTGATTCACAGCAAAGAAACAGCTGCTAGTTTACTTTCAGAATTCTGCAAAATGATGCAGCTCGCTTTGAAAACTCTGGAGAGCTTCCTCAGTTAATTAAGCAGAGATTACTCAAGACAAAATTAAACACAATTCTGTTGTGCCATCTCTTGTTTTTTCACATCAGTAACACGAACACACTGTATTAACACCCTGCAAGTCAACTGACTGGTCAGAGGCTGGGACAGCATGAGGAACAGATTGATGCATCCCAGGCTGCTGAAAGATAAACCCTTCATTGGAAATTAACACAATGATGAATCAGGGCAACGCAGAACATCCCCTGATAAGACTGTGTTGAAACACCTGGAGAAAAACAGCCTTGAGAGATGGCAACAGCTTCTTCAAAAGGAATGAACATTATGAACAGCTTTGCACTCCTGCTTGGTATTTCTATGTCATTTACACTAACAAGTGTGAGCCACTTCTGATCAACCTAAATGCTTACAGAGTGACAGAATCGCAGACTGGGTTAGGCTGAGAGGAAGCTCAGAACTCACCCAGTGACAACCCTCTGCCACGGGCAGTGACACCTCTCACTAGACCAGGCTGCCCACAGCTTTTGGACACTTCCAGGGATGATGGAGCAGCCACAGCCTCCCTGGGCAATCTGTCCCAGGGCCTCAGCAGTCTCACAGGGAGGAATTTCTGCCTCAGATTTCACACCACTGTCCCCTCTTCGGCTTGAGCCCATCCCCCTTTTCTTGAACCAATGTCCCCTAGAAAAGGTCCATCTGCAGCTTTCCTGGAGCCCTTTCAGGGTCTGGAAGCTGCTCTAAGGTTCCCCTGGAGCCTTCTCCAGACTGAACAACCAACCCCTCATCTACTTTCTCCCTGTGTGGCAGTGGCCTGATTCTCAAATGCAAGATTTCTCCTGTCTTCTAAAACCTTGATGTCTCATTCTCAGAGCCCTGCTGCCTTGAAGTCACACTCCAAACACTTGTGTGACTTAGCTCTCTCCAACTCTTCTTGACTTACAGTGGTGTTCTCTCAGGAAACACCAATACTCAACAGTCACAAGTGTTTGATTTTCCTCAGTATCTTCACCTTTCCTAGCGAAACTTCCCAGAAATTGGAAGTAGCAATGAAGGCTCCCTTGAGTGACATTATCTGTGTAGATTTTCACTCGCATTTACTGCATTTTATGTTTCTTTTGTTCTTTTGCCTTCACTGGCTGGTTTGGTTAGTGAAATGACCTGCAACAGATGCCAGTTACAACAAATAAGCCACATTCTTCCCCAGTGTAACTCCACTGTCTCCAGTGCCTCTAAGCCAGACACAGATTTATTCTGGTATAGGAGAAAAATGTGAACATTACGGCCATCAGATTGTCATAGGTCTTGCACCCCTCTTCAAGCTTCCTCAAAGCTCTGACTCTGCTCCTGTTTCATCACTGCCCTCTGTGTCTCCTTCCCAGAAACCTCATACAACACCACTCCTTGCCCCCAAAGAAAAGGACACTGAGGGGAGGCCTTCTCACTGTCTGTAACAGCCTGACAGAAGAGTGGAGAGATGTAGAGGTTGGTCTCTGCTCACAAGGAACAAGGGACCTCATTAATGTTTATAAATATGTAACAAGTGGCAACCGGTGTCAGCTGGAACAAACAAGGTTCCACATCAATCTGAGATGGAACTGCTTCCCAGTGAGAGTGACAGAGCCCTGGCAGGGGCTGCCCAAGGGGGTTGTGGAGTCTCCTTCTCTGGAGATGTTTAAAATCCACCTGGACATGTTCCTGTGCAACTGGATCTAGGGGATCCGGCTGTGGCAGCAGGATTGGACTGGATGATCTTTCAAGGTCCCTTCCAGTCCTTAATGTTCTGTGACTCTGTGACAGGACAAGAGGAAATGGCTTCAGGCTGCCCCAGGAGAAGTTGACGTTGGCCATGAGGAGAAACTTCTTCCTAGAAAGGGCCCTCAGGCCATGGAATGGGCTGCCCAGGGAGGGAGTTGAATCACCATCCATGGCCATGTTTCACAGTCATGGAGATCTGGAGCTCAGGGAGCAGTGGGTTGTGACAGCTGGGTTAAGGGTTGGACCAGATGATTTCAAGGATCTTTTCCAATTTAAATCACGCTATGAAAAGAGCAACCTCTCCTCATACAACCCAGATTACTCAACTCCCCTTGATCCACAGATCCCCTCTAGCGTGCCACACAGCTCAGAGCACTACAGGAGAAACCTTGTATCAGGCTGCTTATCTCCAGTTTTATCTCACCATCTCATCTCTCTTGCATCAATGCTACACCATCCACACTACAGCTATGCAGTTCCTGACCCCAACGACCCACAAGTCTAGGTGTAAATGTAGTTACACAAATAGTTCTGTGTGCAGAACAACTAATGAAGCTGCATATCCCATGGCCATGCATGTAGAGGTGGGACAGCAGCCCCAGCCTTCACCCTCCACCTGCAGTAACTCCAGAGCCCTCACACACCTCCAGTTTACCCACACAGCCTAGAGACAGACTGAGAGGGAAGAGGTTAGGAACCTGTCAGCTGTCTCAACCTATGGGATCCACTTGGACATACTCATAGTCACGAAGGTTGTTGCTAATCAACCATTATCTGAACCACAAAAATGCCCAGTGTAAAGGTGCCCACAAGAGCTCGCACTGCAGCAGCTGGATATTCCAGATCTATCAGGAACCCTGTCCCCAGGTGCTCTTCAAGTCTATGCAGCGTGACACTAGCCCACACCCATGATCTCTGGTTAAGACGATTAAATGCTTGTAGGTTCTTTTTTACCATACAACTTAAGAAACAGCAGTATTTCCACCCCTCTGGTTTTCACTACGTGATGATGACAAACTGGAAGCGGCATAAAGCTTTCCATGCAAAGATACACCTCACAGCCAGAAGAAAGGCCGTGCTAGCACAGCACTGATGGATAAATCCAATATCTCACTGGCACATCGTAAGGGACAAGTGGGAAAACCATTTTCACACTGTCTTGGGGCACTCCAGGATGCTTAGGCATTGCAAGTCCCCCAGAGCAGCAGAACCCTGGTGGGCTGTTTTCATCTCCTGTCCATCAAAGACTTCAATAGGCCTCTACCACCCCTCAATCGCTCCCTCAAGGTTCCAGCACAAGTTTTGCAGCTCTCAACTACATGGAGATGACTGGATGTCATGTGTGGCGTTAGGAAAGGTTTGGCTAAGCAAACCTACCACAGAGCCTCTGGAAGCTCGAGGAGTTACAGAATCATAGAAACATTTCAGTTGGAAAAGAAGTTTAAGATCAAGTTCAAACATTCCCCCAGCAGTACTAGGCCCTTGCTAACCTCTGCCCCTCACTCCACATCTCCACAGCTTTCAATCCCTCCAGGGACAGGGACTCTCCACTGGCCCTGGGCAGCCTGGGCCAGGACTGGGGAAGCCTTGTAGAGCAGAAATTGCTCCTCAGTGCCAACCTCAACTTCCCCTGAGGCAATTCAAGGTCATTTTCTCTTGTCCTGTTGCTTGTTCCTGGGGTGAAGAGACCAATCCCCACCTGGCTCCAACCACCTGAAGTTCAGGCAGTTGTGGAGAGCCAGAAGGTCTCCTCTGAGCCTCCTTTTCTCCAGGCTGAACCCCCACCCTAGTTCCTTCAGCCATTCCGCCTCAGAAGAAGAATGATGTTTGATTACACATGTTTATTCCTGTGTTTCAATAATCCACATTACACTTGGATACCCTTCAAAAGGAATCTGTATTGTGACAACAAATACAGCAGTTATGATGCCCTTTTCTCCCTAAAACTACCCACAGAATCATAGGATCTCTTTGGTTGGAAGAAACTTTTAAGACCAAGTCCAGCTTTTGATCCAGCACTGTCAGGGCACCACTAGACCCTTTCCCTAAAAGCCACTTTGAGAAGCTCAAGAGCATCTTTGAGCAGTCTTCAGGCACAACTGTATCAGCATTTTGTGCTGAAAAGAAGTGGTTATTGAGCTCCTTTACTCAAACAAAGCTATTAACCTTGTTCACCTCAACAGCTTTACTCCATGCTGAGCAAAATAGGCCTCTGCTAGCCTCCACACCCAACACATCACCACACCACATTTTAATTAGTTCAGAATATTCCTGAATGCTTTAGTTCTGCCAAAAAGAACATTTCAAGATTAAATCCACAGAGGAACTTGCATCGTCAGCTTTCTCACCCACTGCACCAACCCATGGTCCCGACAACAAATAAAATATTTCAGCTTGAAAGAGAGAAATTCCACTTGGTTTGCCAAATATCCCCCTTAAAGTATTCTCTTAAAATCTTTTGGGGGGGATTTGCTGTAAACCTCAGCAGTCTTCTTGATCAGACAGATGCAGGAGGATGCTTGTCCTTGTATTTAAACCAAACTTTAAATGCATTTTAAAGTAAGTTGTAATATTACTGTGGTTTCACTGTCAGGTAATTCAGTTGTGTTTTTATTGCTGAATTTGTACATTCTGCCATGCTCTGTTTTTCATAAAAATATGGGCACCTCCACACAGCTGTTCTGCTCTGAGTAAAACTCAGACTTGAAAAAGTCTAATTTCTTCTAAGCTCATTTTCACAGAATCACAGAGAAGGAGGGATTGGAAGAAACCTCAAAAGATCATTCAGTCCAAGCCCCCCGACACACCAGGATCACCTAGATCCAGTCACACAGGAACATGGCCAGGTGGGTTTTAAATGTCTCCAGAGAAGAGGACTTAACAACCCCTCTAGGCAGCTCCTGCAAGAGCTCTGTCATCCTCACTGGGAAGAAGGTCCTTCACACACTGATGTGGCACCTCCTCTGTTCCAGCTCACACCCATTGCCCCTTGTCCTATCATTGGATGCCCCTGAAGAGAGCCTGGCTCTATCCTCCTGACATCTGCCCTTTCCATATTTACCAGCATTCATGTGGTCACCCCTCAGGCTCCTTTTTTCCCAGCTTAAGAGACCCAGCTTCCTCAGCCTTTCCTTAGCAGGAACATGCTTCACTCCCTTCATCATCTTTGTGGCTCTGCACTGGAGTCTCTCCAGAAGCTCTGTGTCCTTCTGGAACTAAGGAGCCCAGAACTGGACACAAGATTCCAGATGCGGTCTCCCCAGAGTGGAGTAGAGAGACAGGAGAACCTCTCTCAATCTACTAACCAAACCCCTTCTGATCCACCCCAGGATGCCGTTGGCCTTCTTGGCCACAAGGGCACATTGGTGGCTCATGGCCATCCTGCTGGCCACCAGGACTCCCAGGACCCTTTCTCCTACGGCGCTCTCCAACAGGTCAGTCCCCAGCCTATACTGGTACTTGGGGTTGTTCTTGCCCACGTGCAAGACTCTACACTCCCCTTGTTATAGTTCATTTAATGTCTCCCTGCACAGTTCTCCAGCCTGTCCAGCTCAAAACCTGCTGGGGTGATGGACACTCTTCCCATGGAATCATAGAATCATTAGGAAGTGGAAGGGACCTCAAAAGATCATCTACTCCAATACCTCTGCCACAGCAGGATTACCTAGACCAAGTCATGCAGTCAGTCAGGGTTAGAAGGGACCACTCGATCATCCAGTTCCAACTCCCCTGAGATGGGCAGGGACACCCCACCCTAGATCAGGCTGGCCATCCAGCCTCCAAGGACGGGGCCTCCACCGCCTTCCTGGGCAACCCATTCCAGGTTCTCACCGCTCTCACAGTGAAGAACTTCCTCCTCACATCCACTCTAAATCTACCCATCTCCAGCTTTGCTCCATTGCCCCTAGTCCTGTTGCTACCCGCCATCCTAAAAAGTCCCTCTCCAGCCTTTTTGCAGGCCCCCTTCAGATACTGGAAAGCCACAGGGCGGCCACCTGGGAGCCTCCTCTTCTCCAGACTCAACAGCCCCAACTGTCTCAGTCTGGCCTCACAGGAAAGGTCCCCCAGCCCTCTGATCATCCTTGTGGCCCTCCTCTTCACTTGCTCCAGCACATCCACATCCTTCTTGTAAAAGGGCTCCAGAACTGGATGCAGTGTCATCTGCAGACTTTCTGACAGTATACCCTAATCCCTCATCCAAGTCATCAACGAATACATTGAATAATGTTGGTCCCAGCACTGACCCCTGGGGCACTCCACTAGATCCAGGCCTCCAACCAGACTCTGTCCCATTGACCACTACTCTCTGGCTTCTATCCTGCAGCAGGTCACCATCCACCTCACTACGCGATCATCTAGACCACACTGCCTCAGTTTGGCTGTGAGGATGCTGTGGGAGACTGTGTCAGATGCCTCAATGAAGTCAAGATAGACCACATCCACCACTCTGCCATCATCTATCCACCTGGTTATGCCCTTATAAAAGGCTCTCAGGTAGGTCAAGCATGACTTCCTTTTGTTGAAGCCATGCTGACAGTCCCTAATGACCCTCCTGTCCTTGATGTGCATGGCAACAGCATCAAGGATAAATTGTTCTGTGACCTTTTCAATGATGAAGGTGAGGTTGACCGGTCTACAGTTACTCGGGTTCTCCTTCTTATCCTTGTTGAAGATTGGAGTGATATTTGCTATCCTCAGGTCCTCAGGCACCTCTTCTGATCCCCATGATTTTACCAAACGTCTACACCAAATCCTTAGAGGCACATCAGTGCCTTGACTGTAGTCAGACAGGAGCCTTTCTCCCCAGGGGTGCAGCAGCGAAATGTGTAACTCTTGAAATACATTCAATTGGAAATGCCAGCCACGTGCTGAAGAACACCAGAGACAACCAAAGGCAGTACAGGAGCACTTTACAGTCTAACTGTCATTGCCCCAACCAGCCAACAGCTCAGTGAAAGTGATTAATTGAATCAGATTTAATAATCTGAGTGAGATTATGCCTCTAGAGATGAGATGACCAGAGGATGTGCTGTTGATGGAACAGTGCAGTAGCTGCTTCCAGTCATCTCCATGAAATATACAACATGATCAGCAAATTCCACCAATGCACAGGGGACATAATGAGCTTTATTTACAAGCAAAAAGATCCACTTTGGTACACAGACACACCACAAGGTAACACTAAAATCTTCTTGGAAGAATTTCCCTCAGTCTTGCTAATTTAAGCATTACAAAGCTTGGCTACCACTCTGTTTAGAGTAGCAGCATTTCCAGATGTAATGGCTCCACCTTGTTCCAAACAAGACTTTTCAACGCGTAAACAGCAACCAATGCTTGGTAAATAAAAGTTCTGTGTCCGCCCCCACAAAACAGCACAACAGGCTGCAAAAAAAACCGAAACCCATCATTTTCAGATTTATGAATTGCTAGGTGCAGCCACCCTTAAAACAGAAGAATGTCCTGAAGTCTCAAACAATAATCATTGAATCACAGAATGATAGAATGGCCAGGGGTGGAAGGGACCTTAAAGATGATCCAGTTGGACCCCTACACAGGCACAAACACCTTCATTGGAGCAGCTTGCTCAGGGTCCCAGCCAACCTGCCCTTCAACACTGCCAGCAATGGGCCAGCCACAGCTGACTTTAGCAACCTGTTCCAGCATCTCACCACTCTCACAGCAAAGAATTTCTTCCTCATGTCCAACCTCCATCTCCCCTCTTCAAGTCTGGAACACTTTCCAGTTGTTCTCTCACTATCAACTGTGTTAAAAGCCCTCCCCCAGCTTTCTTGCAGCCCCCTTCCTTCAGAGATAGGGAAGCTGCTCAAAGGTCACCTGGGAACCTCCTCTTCTCCATATTGAACAACCCCAGCTTGCTCAGCCTGTCCTCACAAGGGAGGTGCTCCGGCCCTCAGAGCATTTCACTTGCTGTCCTCTGGACACCTTCCAGGACCTCTATGTCCCTCTAATGCTGGGGGCTCTGGAACTGCACACAGGACTCCAGGTGGGGTCTCACCAGAGTACAGTAGAGAGGGAGAATCCCCTCCCTCAACCCACTGTCACTGCTTCTTTTGACGCAGCCCAGGACACAGTTGGCTCTCTGGGCTGCAAGTGCATACTGACAGCTCCTGAGAAACTTCTGCTCCATTCTCACCCCTAAGTCATTCTCCTCAGGGCTGTCCCAGGTTCTTTCTTCTCCCAGTCTGTATCTGTGTATGGCATTCACTCAATGCAGGGGCAGACCCATGCACTGGCCTTTACAGAGTCACAGAGTCACAGAATGTTACAGGCTGGAAGGGACCTTGAAAGATCATCTAAGTCCAACCCCCCTGCTGGAGCAGGGTAAGCCTACAGTACTGTCTCAAGATGTCCTACGTGGGTTGAACTCCATGCAGTAATAATTAAATGGTGCAATGTATTCCTGTGAGCCAAGGACGATGGGGTCTGGCTACTGAAAGGAACTGACTACTTTACAAAACCCTGTTCTAATAATCCCATCAATAGGCAACAACCTACAACATTCACAAACATGACTGATCTAAGGAATAACTGGGTTGCTCCCAGTCACCATGGACCTTGTAACCAAAAGAACCCGTGGGGAGCTAGACAGCTGGCATCCAGTTAGGCCAAGGTCCCATGTTTGCCAGAATGACTGAGAGGAACGTGATGGTCCTGCTGACCTCAAGGGATGCTGGCAAATTCTCCCAGAGCCACCATGCTCTCTAGCAGAGAGCATGAACACAGGTTCCATATCCCTGGCAGAAGCCAAATCAATTCCTATAGCCTCTATTTGACAACAAGGCGTGTCTCCTGCTTCCTTCACAATGGAAGACAATACCGAATATAAATACTAGTCAAATCTCCCTGCAAAAACAAGAGTGGATGACTGCTCACAATTACACAAACTCCCCCATGACTCATGTGTTTTGCACTTTTCTCACTGGGAATTGATTCCAAGACTCGGCAGCCCCTACCAGCACGAGCTTCACTGCTTTAATTGTAAAACCAGACAGTGGGAAGAGTTGTGGCTCCGCACACCACCTTCCCTCAGCCCCAGGGGAAGAGGGAATCATTTCATCAGCGGTGTCGGTGCCGGTACGTCCTCACGGTTAATTATCTGCTGCCTATGAAATATGCATTAGTGGTTGTCGTTCCAGTGTCCTGCAGAACTTCAGATACATCACAACTCACGGCGGGATGCGCAGGCAAGGAAGAAGCAGTGGGTTCCTGGGGAAACACCACAGACGGTGAAACTGAGAGGCTGAGAAACCCCCAGCTGCAGCCTCCAAGACACCTTTTCTCCATGCGTTTACCCAAAGAAAGTGTCAGGGAGGTCAGGAGGAGGGAGAACGAGGACCGTTGAAGCGAGATCACAGCTGGTGCGGACCAGGATCACCTTTAACATCAAGGACCACTTCCTCCCCTCAAAGACCGCCATCCCACGCCAGGGACCACCTCTCCCATCCGAGACCATCTTCTCCCACCGACGACCACTTTCCCCCTCCGTCCCGGACGACCTTCTCGCCTCCCGAGACCGCCCTTTCCCCATGAGACCCCCTCCCCTCAGCCCTCCCCCCCCCCCCCCCCCCCTTCCCCGCACTCACCGCCTCCTCCCCGCGCGGCTCCTTCCTGCGGCCGGGGCTGGGCGATCCCCGCAGCAGCTGCTCCAGGCAGGCGGTGCCCGGCAGGGACGAGCTCTTTTGGTGGCTTAGGGACGCCCCCGACCGCCTCCCGGGACCCTCCTCGGGGCCGGCGGTGGCTTTGCCCGGAGGCAGCAGCTGCTCCCGCAGCCGTCGCAGGGCCGAGGGCGGGGAGTCGCCGCCGCCCGGCTCCAGGTGCTCCGCGGCCGAGCAGCACAGGTTAGGCTGGGACGAGGAGAAGACCCGATCCAGCATCTGCCGCCGCCGTCTCAACCCGCCGCGCTTGGCCGCGGGCTGCTGGGGGTCCCCGCTAGCGGGGGGCTCCGCGCTGCGGCGATCGGACCGGGCCCGGCCCCCGGCCAGCTGCAGGTTCCGCCACAGCCGCGCCTGGAAGGACACGGCGTCGCCGGGCTGCTCGCCCTTGCCCGGCTCCATCCTCCTTCTCCTCCCCCTTGTCCGCCTGCAGAGGCCACGGCAGCGGCGCCCGGCGCGGCCGTTGCTGGGCGGGACGGAGCCGGGACAGCGCGGGGCTGCCGCGCGCCTCCCCCGCCCGGCACGGCGACGGTGAGAGGGAGGGAGGGAAAGAGGGAGTGACCGACACACACGGACACGCAGGGGCAGACAGACGTTCGGGAAGTTTGGCCTAGCGAGACCCTGCGGTGACCGGCCAAAAGTTGCCGGTGGTCGTGTGGACTCTGCAGGGACAGAGTCATGGAATCGCCGACAACTCGGAGCCACTCAGCTGGGAAGGACCTAGTGCATCACCGAGTTAGCAGATCAACCGGCTGCCCCAAAGCCGTACCCTGTCCCGGAGCTCCAGATCTCCACCCCTCCCAGACACGGTGAAGGACCACGAGGTCATGGAACCATAGAGTGTGTTGGGTTGGAAGGCACCTCCAAATAGTATCTAGTCCACCTCCCCTACACCCAGCAGGGCCAGCCCTCACCAGGCCAGGTTGCCATGAGCCCCATCCAGCCTGACCTGCAATGGCTCCAGGGATGGGGTCTCCAGCCCCTCTCTGGGCCGCCTGTTCCAGGAACACCCCCGCGTCAGAGTGCAGACTTTTTTCCTCCTGTTCAGCCTCACTCTGCCCTTTTCCAGCTTCAAACCATGACCCCTCATCCTCTGCCCCTGGAAACAGCCTTCTGGCAACCCTTTTCAGGGGTTGAAAGGTCCCTATAAGATCCCCTGAGAGCTTTCTCCTTTCCAGATTGGACAGCCCCCCAGCAGAGGGGCTCCAGCCCTCTGAGCATCTTGGTGGTGACCCTATGCTCTAGATGTACACAACTGTTCAACACATGGTAGGGGCCAGGAGATGCCCGCAGTGGGGTCACCCCATCCCCTCCCCACACGCTTGAATTTTGCTGTGTTTTGTGTTTGTGACAGCCACACAGGGCAGAGGGCAAACAAGGCAGCAGCCTCACAGGCCCCAGAGTGCTGTGGGGGGTGGAGCAGTGCTGTGATGCTGCAGGTTCATAAAATCATGGAAGCACGGGACCATAAAATCACAGATTCATGGAATGCTTTAGGTTGGAAGGGACTTTCAAGATCATGTAGTTCTAACCTGCTCTTGTGGGCAGGGACTCCTCTCACCAGAGCAAACCGTCCAGAGGCCAAGGCCCAGCCTGACCCCGGATAGTGCCAGAGATGGGGCTTCTCCCACATCTCGGGGCACCCTGCGTCAGGCTCTCCTCACCTTCAGCACAACAATCTCTTCTCTTCTTTCTGAATCTCTATCTGTCAGTTTAACCATCACATCCTTGTCCTGTTCCACAGCCCTTGCTGGAAAACCCACTACCATCTCTCTGAACAGCTCCTTTAAGCCCTGAAAGGCCACTCTAAGGCGTTAATCACCCCAGCTGATGATAACCCTGCTCACTGCAGTGGAGTTGAGCTACACAAATTTGAATGGTCTCTTCCAAACCCTTCTGTGACTCAGTGAACTCAGGACAAATTTCCTGAAACAAACTGAAGCGAGATAAGTGTTTTTGAAAAGAGTAAAGCCTACATTTACCCAGTGTACTTTGGATTTCTTTCCAAAAGTCTCTTCTTTACAACATTAAGGATTTGGCCACCTGTAGTCTCTATCAGCTTTCCCTAAAAGCACTGCAACCAGGCACTGGAGATCACTGCATTTGCCAAAGAGAGCAGGATGAACACAAATTAAAAGTGCTGCAATAAAACAGATCCTTTCAGATGACGAGGGCCTGAGGAAATCAATCTACATCATTTGAGAAAACAGCAGAAAGAATCTCTGAAGCACTGGGGATTACTTGTGAGAATTGATAGAATGATACAATCATTAGCGATTGGAAGGGACCTTGAAAGATCATCTGGTCCAATGCCCCCACCACAGCAGGATCATAGAATCATACAATCACTATGGATTGGAAGGGACCTCGAAAGATCATCTAGTCCAATCCGCCTGCAACAGCAGGATCACCTAAACCAAGTCACACAGGAACACATCCAGTCGGGTCTTGAATATCTCCAGTGAGGGAGACTCCACAATCCCCCTGGGCAGCCTGTTCCAGTGCTCCGTCACCTTCTCTGGGAAGAAGTTCCTTCTCAGGTTGATGTAGAACCTCCTGTGTTCCAGCTTACAACCATTGCCCCTCATCCTATCACTACATGACAACGAGAACAGCCCAGTGCCATCCTCCTGACACCCATCCCTCAAATATTTGTAGACATTAATGAGGTCACCCCTCAGTCTCCTCTTCTCCAAGCTAAAGAGACCCAGCTCCCTC